>OX183134.1:4787259-5213846 GCA_945261195.1 Cryptosula pallasiana | reverse complement strand
CAGACTACGACTTGCACTACCGACTATCTGTGTAGTAGAAACTTGGCGGAAGGTGATCGGTCAATTCGACCCTTTGCTGCGTGTTCTCGCTAGCCGAAGCACGGCGTCAAGCATTTCGACCTATACAATATTTGGCACAGGCAAGTCGACCACTCTTTGCACTGACTGACTCACAGAAAGGACCGAAGCAGCCACTTCCAATTGCATTGTGATTGTGGGGAGTTGTACAGGTGTACGAACTACCGCAACACCCAAAATCCTGTACAGTGGTGGCAGTAGTGGGATTGGAACAGTTCCCAGAGAAAATAACTCCCACACCAGTACACAAAAAGGCAATAAAGTGACTGAAAGATGGCCACCAGGAGAAAAGCAGTCAGCACCGACAGAGAGGGAGCACCCATGCACATTATGGGCACCCTGACCAACATTCTGGATAGAATGACAGTCACAAATAACAGAGACAAGTTTCAAGCTCCCAAGTTCAATGGAGAGGGCGCCATTAATACTTTTTTACAGCGCTTCCAGGAGGTGGCAGGAGCCAACAGGTGGACAGAAGATGAGGCAACCATACACCTCCGACAGTCACTACTAGGCAAGGCCGAACAGTGTGGGCGTGGCCTGACACTACAGGCAATCATGCAAGCCCTACAAGCCAGCTTCGGACTCACCCGAACAGAAGCCCAGAATAAGCTCATGCATTACAGAAAACCTCAAAGGGACACCCTAAGGGAACACGCCCTTACAGTTGAACAACTAATAGAGGCAGCCTATCAAGACCTCCCACAAAGGAACAGAACGGAGTTAATGTTACAAACGTTCCAAAGCACGTTAGGCCACACATATTTACAGAGACACTTACTGGCCATTCGGCCTGCCACAGTGGAAGAAGCCATACAAGCGGGCAGTGAATTTTTACAAATTCAACACCAGCCGCTAGCACACACCAGTATCAGAATGGTACACGAAGACCAACAAGAAGAGGTACCGCCGACAGCCTGCAAGGAGGTAGAGGACCCTCTAGGAAAGCTTATGGTTTGCATAGCAGAGCTAAGCAGGGAAGTGGCAGAAATGAAGAACAAAACCAAAGACACCCCACTCAAACGATGTTGGGGTTGCCAACCGACAGGGCACCTGAGAAAGGAGTGTAGGAGGACCCCCTGGTCTAACGCCCAGGGAAACGGGTACGGTCGCAACAGTAGGGTCACCTACTCGTTGCAGCAGGGCACCAAATCAAAGCCAAGAGTCCCAGCACCACCGAACGCAGGTTCGAGAGAAGACAGTGCACCCCCGACACTTACCTACACCGCCCACCTATGTTTCGCTAAAAATAGGTATACACCCCTAGCGGACGAAGAAGAGGACACAGACGAAGACGAGGAGGAACCCACGGAACCTCCAGCCAAGATTAGGCGACCACAGCACAAAGCTGGCCAGACGCCACCGCCACCTGAAGACCCAGAGGTCGACCGCCAGCCAATGACAGTCCACCTCAATCAGATTGAGCGCCCCTATAAATGAAGTTATTACCTGCCAGGGCGAGTGGAAGGACGAGCCGTGTCTTACTTGATCGACACAGGCTGTAACACAAATCTACTGTTGAAGCGAATATTCGACCAACTGCCGAACGGAATAAAGGGACACCTTCAAGACTATGATTCGCATGGACTGATGGCGGATGGAACCCGATTACCGTTCTATGGACTAATCACCTTGACTGGCCGCATTCGCCAAGTCAAATACAGAGAGACGTTCGTTGTTAGCCAAGTGAACGAAGATATCATCTTGGGTATGCCCTTCTTAACTAACCACCATTGTCAAATGGGGTTCGACAGACCCGTCCTAAGGATTCAAGAGCAAGAGCTGACTTGCACCGACAGACATGGGAGAAACTTGATCTCCAAAGTCCAGGTACGCCAAAACACGAGCATACCCCCTCAAGCCGAAGCCACCGTCTCCTGTCACCTCACCGACAGAGACCCCTGCGAACAAGGGATGATCGAGAGCATAGAGGGCGGGCTAATGCTCGCTGCTAGCGTAAACACTCATGACGGGGGAGAGTATTGGTACGTTGTATCAACCCCACACAGGATGCCCTACACATACCTGCCGGTGAAATAATAGGCACCTATACTGGCATCGGACAAGAGGAAGTGCAACCAGCCCCAGGCCGGACCCATACATGGCGACCTTCCCAACAACTTACAGACCCTGTTCCAGCAGGCGCGACAGGGGTGCAAGAACACCAGAGAGGAGAGGCAACTAAGAACACTCCTTCTGACATACCAGGATGTGTTCAGCAGAAATGACAGTGACATTGGGCGGACACACCTCTCCGAGCATTCTATTCCAACGGAACCCGGGGCCCGACCCATCCGTTGTCCACCCCATAGACTGGGACCCGAAAAAGAAAGGGAGGCAGAACGCCAAGTGAAAGAGTTTCTGGCCAAAGACTTGATAGAACCGGCAGACGGGGCATGGAGTTCGCCCGTCGTGCTTGTCAGAAAGAAGGATGAATCCTGTAGATTCTGCGTGGATTACAGGAAATTGAATGACGTCACTAGACAAGACGCCTACCCTATCCCCAGAATAGACGACTCCTTAGATGCACTAGCCGGAAGCAAATACTTCTCCACCCTCGACCTAACTAGCGGCTATTGGCAAGTCCCACTAGACCAAGATGCCCAGAACAAGTCGGCGTTCATCACACGGAGTGGCCTCTGGAGGTGGAAAGTGTTACCATTTGGCCTCACTTCCGCCCCCGCCACGTTCCAGCGGTTAATGGAGAGGGTTCTAAAGGGACTACATTGGAAGACGCTACTCTTGTACCTCGATGATGTAATTATCATAGCTCCAGGTTTCACCACACACATAGAGCGGCTAGGAGAGGTGCTCTCCCGCCTTCAACAAGCGGACCTCAAGGTAAAGCCCTCGAAGTGTGAGATTCTGAGCCAACGAGTCAGGTACCTGGGCCACATAGTCAGTGCCGAAGGAGTGGCCACTGATTCGGAGAAGGTTGCAGCGGTAGAGAGATGGCAGGAACCCAAGGACGTCCGTGCTTTACAAGCATTTCTGGGAACCTCCGGATACTACCGACAATACCTGCCGGGTTACGCCACTATGGCAAAACCCTTGACAGTGCTCACCGGAGGAGGTATCCCTTGGCAATGGGGGGGGAAGCGGAGCAGCAGGCCTTTAACCGACTAAAAGCTGGACTCAGCCAAGCACCAGTGTTGGGGTACCCAGACCCCACACTCCAGTATATCCTCGACACGGACGCTAGCGCCGTGGGCCTAGGAGCAGTACTCTCACAGGAGCAAGACGGAAAAGAAAGAGTAATTGCTTACTACAGTAAGACGCTGTCGCCAGCCGAGCGTAACTATTGTGTGACCGGCAGAGAACTCCTGGCGGTGGTAAAGGCCGTCAAGCACTTCCGTCCCTATCTGTACGGACAGGAGTTCAGACTGAGAACAGATCATGCGTCACTCCGCTGGCTGTGCAGGCGCAAGGAACCGTCAAATCAGATAGCCAGGTGACTAGAGACCTTGCCGGAATTCAAGTACAGGCTGGAGCACCGAGCTGGGTCCCACCACTTAAACGCCGATGGGCTAAGCAGGAAGGACAAGTGCGTCGATTGCAAGCAGTGCAATTCGGTCGAGCAACGAGATGTTGGCCCCACCCACACAGAGCTACAGCAAGATCCACCACATGGGCAAGTCAACCTCATGGTTACCAGCCCAACTACCAATGAAGAGGAGTTGGCGCAAGCACAGAAAGACGGGAGTCACCCCGTAGCCAGGCTGTATGCAGAGATACAGAACCCAGGGACCTTGACCCGGCGAGAACTCTAGGAAGGCAGTTCCGAGCTTAGGATCCTGTACGACAGGAAGGAAGCCCTGAGTATTCGAGCCGACAAGGTGTTGGTCTTGAGGTTCGACCAACAAGGCAGGACCAAGTTCTGTGCAGTCTGCCGCCCATCCTGGAGACAGAAGACAGTGTGGGAAGCCCACCAAATGGCACACGCCGGAATACACAGGACCCGAGCACGTTTGATGCTAGAATGGTACTGGCCCGGCAGGTCCGCTCTGACCCGCAGGCTGGTAAACAGCTGCGAGATTTGTCAGGTAGCCAAGAAGAGCAGGAAACCTACCCCACCAGAAGGCCAGAGGCTCTACGCTGGGAGACCCTTCCAGAAACTGGCGGTGGATCTAGTGGGCCCCCTTCCTCTCACTAAAAGAAAGAATAAGTGGGTATTGGTAATGACAGACCACTTCACCAGATGGCAAGATGCAATTGCCATACCCGATGCCACAGCACCCACCGTGGCTAGCACACTAGACGAGCGCGTCTTCAGTTACTGGGGACTGCCCGAACAGATACATACAGACCAGGGTGCGCAACTCGAATCTACAATACTAGAAGAATTGTGCACACTCTGGGGGGTGCAGAAGACCAGGACCACACCGTACCACCCGCAGGGAAATGGCATGATCGAGCGCCAAAACAGAACGCTTGGTGACGCCCTCAGAACCCTCATACTAACAAAGGGACAGGACGAATGGGACCAATTGGTTCCCCAGATCGTGGGTGCGTGCAGGGGCACCCCCAACTCCACGACGAAAGAGACTCCGAACATGAAAATGCTCGGCAGAGAAGTTCGGCTTCCAGATCAGCTGACCGGCTCACCCCCCACCTTAGACAGCTACGGACTAACTGAGCATACCATGTCCAGGAGAACCTGCGACTGGCTCACGAATACGTCCGACAGCAGCAACATCAGATCCGGCAGGAAGAGACGGGGGAGCCACCCCGATTCGAAGAAGGAGACCTGGTGGTAATGGAAAATCGCCGAAGAACAAAGGGCAGCAACCCGAAATTACAACCGAGTTATGTGGGCCCGTACACAGTCACACACGCTTATCTCAACCATACTTACCGGTTGGAGAAGGACGGCCAAGGCTTTGTACAGAATGGTCGGCGACTAAAGCTGTATAGGACATGTGAGGGGACCATCGGCAGAGCACCCACCAGTAGGGAGCAGGCGGTTCTACCAAACATGCGCGGCGCATATAAGAGAAAGCCACCTGCCCAGAGAGAGGAGAGACAACTCCAAAGAGAGCTACCACCCCCTAGGCCTGCAACGCCAGAAGTCACCAACCCACGGGGCCCAACACTCCAGTAGACGGAACCACTAGAAGCAATGCCACCAGAGCCCGAACCCATGGAACCACCAGAAATAGTGGAGGAGATAATAGAGAGGGGGTAGATACTACAAGGCCGGCAACCCCTAGAGAGAGAGAGAAGTGGTCCAAAAACAGATAAATGAGAGACCGAACCAACTGAATGAGGAAAGTTGGCCAGCATTACCTAGCCAAACCGAAACTAGCCCAAACCCAGAAAGGCCACAGAGAAATAGGAGGCAACCAGTGAAACTTACTGATTAGCACTGTTACCATGCGAGAGGGAAAGAAAATAACTCTAAACTATCACCAGCTGAAAGAGGAGAAAATTTCACCCCTAAACCTTGGACAGATATTCAGGACACACAAAGTCGATTGGGAATAAAATCATCGATGAAACAATCACCTATTGTCGGTGGGGGTACCGAAATAGGGGTGCCATCAACAAGGAAAGACGATAAAAGAAAAGAACAGACAACTCTCCACGAGAAAGACATAGAGACAAATTCAAACCATAGAGATAACCGAAAAGACAACCCCCAACCACTACGTCATACCACGTGGGGAACCGGAACAAAAGAAGGGGAGGAGAAAACAACCAATGACGGAGCCGCTAACAACAAATACTGCGGGAAAGCAAAATTACAATCACTCTCTCCAGCGACAGCACCACACCTAGATAACAATTTACAGAGAGTAATTACTGTAATTAATTTATTTAAGAAAAAAATGGCCGAACAGAATGATGGGTACTTGTCAATAGAAGAGGATGCCGATGCAGCAGCAAGGTTAGTGGCAAGAAAGGAAAGGCAGAGCAGAAGTCGAATACCCCAGAAAGAAATGTTCAACGCAGTATCACCGACAAGAGTAAGAAGAGTGGTGATAGCAGAACAAGGAGCTGCCAGATGTAGAGAAAAGAGAGAACAATTAACGATTCCTTCACCCCCGACAGCAAAACCAACAGAGGTATGGGTTACCGACGCCACGAAACAAGCCATCAAGCAAGCAGCTAAGCAAATAGCAACAACAGAAGAGTGGGAGTGCACAATCTGTCAGCTACGGCTACCCAGGAAACGTATCGTGTATCACACCCGACAACATTACGTCTTCTACTTTTGCAAATGCAGCAAGAAAAGTAGTTCAAGAGACAGTATACTAAAGCACATCCGCCAGCAGGACGGAGACCTCGCCCATGAAGGAGATTCTCGACCCCTCTTCGAGGTAGATGCGGCCTCATACGATGACTTCTGCCAGTATGTGAGATGGAAAACACCGGCAGCATTCGGCACGCCAATTCCTATCAAAGATAATGCACCAAGCACTAGTATTAGGCGCAGGCTAGGACCACGGACGGACGAGCCGCCATCCAAAATCATGAAGCTAGAATCACCAACAGCGATACCTGTCAACAGAGCATCAAAAGAGAGCACACCCTGTCCAAGGACCGACAGGCAAGATACAGTAGGGAGACAGAGGTCACCTAAAAGAGAGGAAAAAAGGAAGGAAGAAAAGCGTAAGAGAATAGAAAGGTACGAAAAAAAATTATATCAGATTACAAAGGAGGCATACCGACGGCTACAACGCGTCGAAGAGCTTAAAGAGAAGATTAAGAAGGAAAAGAACTCGCCATAAACAATGAACTACCGACCGTAACAATGTTCTATGTCATACCCCAGTTCTATTATTGGCCTAGTATTGCCAATGGGGGGAAGTGTGTAGGGGACGCCAGTACAAACAATTGTGACTATGTAACACTACATACACTTGCCTCGTATCTATTTTTAACAAGTTACATATTCTAGATATTTTTAGCACATATATTTATATATTTTATAATTAATTACAATTTATTCGCTGAGTTCTACGATGTAAATTGTACCACATTATCTAGTAACACAAGGCGTGACTTGCAGTTTCTTTGTCGCCATTTTTCTATTTAAACGTTTGTCAGTATCTAATAAAATTAGAGTTCCCCTGACTCTCAGATGTTGATAACCACTACTCTGACTACAGCGGATAGCACAAGCAGGAGCCCCAAATACAGACTACGACTTGCACTACCGACTATCTGTGTAGTAGAAACTTGGCGGAAGGTGATCGGTCAATTCGACCCTTTGCTGCGTGTTCTCGCTAGCCGAAGCACGGCGTCAAGCATTTCGACCTATACAATATTCGGCACAGGCAAGTCGACCACTCTTTGCACTGACTGACTCACAGAAAGGGCCGAAGCAGCCACTTCCAATTGCATTGTGATTGTGGGGAGTTGTACAGGTGTACGAACTACCGCAGCATCCAAAATCCTGTACAGTATTTTGTCGATTTTGATATTTTTTTTCTTTTTTTAAAAAAAAACTAATACGTAATACCACATACTTCAGTTCTAATTCGTTTGAACAATTTCATGTGAGACAAAGAATAAAAAATTACATTGATTTAGTTTTCAGAATTGAAGTTGCCATCGAAAATGGATTGTTCTTGAATGGGTAAATCCATAGCCTCCTCATCATCATGACATAAGTTTTCTGATGATCGCATTTACAAAAAATGATTACGTCATACCACATACTTCAGTTCTAATTCATTTGAACAACAATGAATCCTTTCGGTCGAACATTGAATAGTTATTTTCCTCTCTCTCCGCAATATCTCCAACCTCTAGGAGATAGCGATTGTTCTGTTTAAAAAAATAATGGAAATTGTATATATAAATGATTATTTTGAAAATGGTAAATTTTTAAAAAAATTCAAAAGGAAGATGTGGGATAAACCCTCACTCAAGAAGTTAATTTTGTATGTTAGGTTGTTTACCTAACAATAAGAAAATAATGAAAAATTTATATTTAAACAATTATTGAAAAAATTAATGAAAATTTGAATAGAATACCATGTTTTTTGTAAATATATACAAACAGATAAAATTCAAGCATTTAGAGGATGATTTTCTTTTTGCAAAAAAATTAATGAAAATTGAATGAAATGAAAGAATATTTTACCAAATACCTCTTTTTTGTAGATGTATACATATAAATGAATGTCTACATTCATCCATTTTTTCCATTTGAGATCATGTCTGAAGTTCTTCAAGATATTTTATAGTATTAGCATTCAATATACTTATTATATAATAAATGCATATTTTCGTACAACAATTCAATTTTGTTCGATGTAGACAGAAATAGCCATAAATATGTACATAATTATCCATACATACATGAATATATAGGAAAAACCTATGCATTGATTGTTATTACAAGTTGTAGTGTTTTGTATTACTTCATATTTACTGATTCTAGCTATATTATATGAGATTTTCCCTATTTATTATGCAATAAATGTATATAATCATATATTGATTCATTTTTTATCAATGTATTCATTCAATGTAAATATATCTCTCTCTCCTCTCTCCTCTTTTCCTCTCTCCTCTCTCTCTCAAGATGATATAATATGAGTTCGAATTACAAAAAATTATCAAAACTTAAATGCCATACATTCAAAATCTAGACGCCATATGAGCCCTAATTAAGTAAAGAAGTAATCAAAACTCAAATGCCACTTAAATGTCACTCAAATGCCACTTAAATGCCACACAATATCAACTCGGCGAATCTATTCAACGCCGTAACCCATTGCATTCACCCAAGATATTAAAGCCACAAGAAAACACTTGGTAAGGAGATCTGCTCATATATTACTACTGCTATTTATTAATGATAATAATAATATACAACAGCAATAAATAATTGATAGTTTTAATAATAATCAAAATAATAATTAATAAACACCATCTCCTGCATTGTTATTTCTATGCTTGAGTAACTGTTATTATTTTTCTTGTTATCAGTAGTATTATTTCTTTTATTATTTCTATTATTATTACTATTTTTATAATTTTTAATAATATTTTTATTGTTTTTATGGTTATTTTTGTTGTTTTCATTCCTTTTATTAATTATTATTATTATGACTATACAGAGTAATAATAAAAGTAGTAATAATAATAAAAGTAGTTCTTATTTATTTAGTAAAATTAAAAATAGCAAAAAATTAATTATTAGTCATTGATTATTATTAATGTCATTATTATTGTGCAGGGTTTCACTGTAGGTCTGTTTTGGTAGCTTCGGCCTACCTGCACAGCTTTGCCCGAACTGTGTGATAGCTAATAGCTATACAACCCGCCCACAGGGCGACAGACTTCCTTAGCAATAATGATCGACCATTGCAGGCTGCTGCCGAATTGCCGGTTGCGTAAACTGCTACTGAGCGCAAGCCAGTGGCCCAAACTTTGAAGGTCGAGTCAGCTTTGGCTAGATTCGGCCAGCAGAGGTTCGGTATACTGCTTAGTAATTACTAGTCGTAGTAATGGTGCTTTGTTTGTACGTGCATGTACTAGCGCAAGTGAAGTTTATTGTTTGTTAAGACAAAAGAACTTCTGAGAGTGTGCAAGCTGACTCTGATTTATTAATTGTATGACACAAGCATTTATACAGACAGTTATGTAACAATAAATATGTAAACGAGACAGAGACAACGAAATACTGTAAGCCACGCCTGATAATTGGAGACTTGACAAATAGAAAAAAATATGGGCTGGCTTTACAGATACGGCTGAATGCATGCACAAGTTGCTAATATAAGATTGCATATAAAATGAGGGAATAAAATATACATATAGTGTTCATAGAGTGATTAGTAATCGAGTGTACACATAGAGTGTCATACGGGTTTGTTATGGCCGCCGTCCGTCACACAATTACCGTTATTACTATTTCTGTTAATATTCTTTTTATCATTGTTGTATAAAAGTAGTTGTTTTTCTCTTTTGTTTAAAAATCATTTTTAGGTAATACCACTGTGGTTGAATACTGCTCATTAATGTTAGTATTACCGTATACTCTCATCTCTTCCATATCATTATATTCCTCAATTTAAGCACAAACAACTTTGATACAAATAAATATCATTAGCATTGAAACTTATGAGCAAAAACCATAGCCACAGTGTATCATAACAATAATAACAACAATGAATGATCAATACTTGTAATGCATGCAAAATAATGATATACGCCGCAATAAAAAGAAAAGTAATCAAAAGGAACCCAATGTATCAGAGTTGTTCTCAATTTCTCTCGCTTTGTTCAGCAGTATTAATTTTTCTTATTTGTTTTTTTTTTGCTTTTTAAATTGGTTTACCATGACAAAAAATCTTTGATAATTATGAGTAGGTCTACAACAGCAGCGCAAAGCGAGTTTAGGTTTAAAGACTTGCAATATTTTTGACTAAAAGTTTTTAATTAATTTTCATTATCATTACTACTCCTGCTTTTAATAATAATTAATCAACCTATCTCTCCACAACATTGGTCATAATCATCATAGTTGAAATATCGATGGTAGACGGTTGATAAAAGATACAAAATATTATACAAAATTTTACAAAAATTGCATAAGAAGAGTGACAAAAATAGTCATTTGAGGAACTTAATCCGTAATTTGTGCAAAATTGTACACAATTGGTTTATTTTAATAATATTTGACTTTACCTGCTGCTTAGCATGCCATGAAAAATAAATGGCTCAATTATTCCAAAGAGCTTTTCTCCAACTCCACAAGGTTTACGTAAATTCAGAGGTTTTTGTTACAATTGCGTTGTGATTGCCACACTGTGAACAGTGCATGTTTAGCTGATTTACTTACACAGTTGATGCAGCATTCTGAAATACATTTTTGAAATATTGACCAATGGGTTGCACAGTCACTAAGCATATGTTTTGATATGGAAATTTAAAGTACAAATACTTGAATATCCACCAGATTCTTTGAGTTGGTTTTTCACTAAATGCACATCTACAGCAAAGCCTTGAGTTGACTTTTTGCAATATAATCCATGCGTTATGACGATCTCCTTTGGTGGGAAAATAGACTTAAAAAAAACGCTTTTTACCCCCTGGAATATCTAGACTCGAGCTATTACGAAAGAGTTGCACGCTCAACTCTTCAAAAAGAAAAGTCAAGGTTTTTGCAAGTTGTTGCTATGGGTGGTGGTGTGCAATAAGGAGAGCAATGTGTTGCATGGAACAACCGTTACACTTATGCAGATTTTGTGTAATTATCTTCACAGATTCAATTATGTTATGAAGTAAGAGGGAAGTTGGCACACCCATGCGGCTATAAATTTATAAGAAGTGCAGACAAAAATTTTCCAAGAACTGTTAGATGATCACATTTCGTAAAATATATAACCAGTTACATAATGTTTGAAACATGTACACAAATTGAACATCCTCAAGCCAAATGGCAAGTCAAAAATGGAGAAAAACTCCATAACACGAGCCCTTCTTGATCTCCCTAACATCGTTTTCGCACTTTTGATGTTATCTCCATGAGCAACGCCGGGTATTTCTGCTAGTATTATATAAAATCTGCTGCAATATTGCAAAACTTTTTGTCGGGCAAAAAACATACTTTGTTCTCTAAGCACTTTTGTGGAACTGTGGTGGCTTTTGGCAGCACACTTACTTCGTATCTGTATGTACCTTAACCTAGAGGTGACTATGAAAACAGTATCTAGTCAGACAGGCCTCCCCATGTGATGCACCCAAAGGGCATCACCTCAGAGACAGACGAAGTGCCTTATCAACCCTGCAGATGTGATACCGGCCCTGTAAACGCTATACCGGCCCTGCAGATTTACCTACAGGCCCTGCAGTAACCTTTACCTTCCCAAAAGTGACTTTTACCAGCCCTGCAGTGTCAAGCTGGGCCGGAAACAAGAGTGCCGCTGTAACCAGAGTTTCAAAAGAGACTATGTTGATGCCTGAGGACGAATCTAGGAATCAGCAACCTCTACTTTATCTCTACCTGGATTACAAGGCTAACTAGACTGAGAACATGATCCTACAGCCTTACTAATTGCCACTAGGTGCCTTACCCTTTTAATATTGTGTATCACCACATGTATTGTTATTCTTATTGGCTGTATCACTTCCTGTTATGCATTATTGGTTGCACCAACATGATGCAAAACGCTTCCTCTTACAAGCATATAAAAGGCTGCTTTTGTCAGTATACTTTGCCTCTTATCTGTTACCGCTGCTGTTGTGCACTTCTCTAGGCGATAGCCTCTCTAGAAGTGGATCTGTGGGCAGTAAATGTATGTTATTACATAGGACCATACCTAGTTTTTCTGAGCTAAGGGCTCACTAGTGGTGAAGTTGTTACCGACTTCTCTCTTGCACCCTGTAGGTCTGACCGATCCTGCGTTACTTCTAGGAGAGAAGTGTTGCGTTGCTGTTTCAAGGGCTACACGCTGTGAACAGCTGTTGTTAGCGGACCGTAGTACGCGGTATATACCTGCATAGTGTAGCTGTTGGATTAGTTTATGGTTAAGGGTAGCTAAAGGATTATGGATGGCTCAAAGGGATTAAGAAGCTGGGGAATTTTTGGAGAGACCACACTGGGAGGTGCTTGTGTTCTGCTGGAGCTATAATACATACCTAGTGATTGATACAACATGGCATAGTAGGCGAAAAGAAAGGGGGATTGCCATATACTATTGTTTCATGATTTTGTGAAAGGAATATTGAAGGGTTTGTGGTGATAGTGAAGGTTGGTGTGTATTTATTACTTATTAACGCCGTTGTTATAGGACTGGTGCCAGTTGGTGGTGAAGGTGAGTGTTTGTTATTTGTTAGTTGTGGTGCATTACAGTTGTGGTTGTTGAATGATACAGTCAAAGTTATTTGCTGTTATAAGATTTCTATAAGGAGACGGCTTTCACTTCATCAGCCATTAAGGTCAGGGTTGCTCAACACTTCAGGTTAATGAAGTATGGCTTCAATCCAGATGACCCTTATGGTTAATGGAAGGCATGGTTAGAGGAATTCAAGCTTAGTGTGGAAATTGTTACCTTTAATTTAGGGAAAGAGACAGTAAATAGGTGGAAACAAAATTTTTCATGGGGAGAATGGAACTGTTGGCTTTATTGCATGCCAATGGTCAAGGAGATGGAGATGCCCTAGAGTCTGTTGGATTTGATTTGAAAAAATAGACAGGTAGTTATGAACAAGCGACGGCTCATTTAAAAAATGTTCGTGGTTCCGAGGAAACAATTTATCTGAAAAAATTCAATTTTGTCACTGCTAATCAGGCTGTGGGGGAGAATGAAATCAACTATCTGCTACGCGTTGAAAAACTTAGTGGGTCATTAAATTTTGGGAATAATGATAATGTTAGGCAAGAATTTGCATTATCTATAGCTGTGAATGGTTTGAGAGAATCTTCACTTCGTCTTCAGCTGATGCAACAAGGTACTTTGAACTGGAAAGGACTCACTGAGACTCTGAAGGCAAGAAGATATGCTGGAGAGCCAGAGAGCATCATGGAGTTGGGTAAGGCAAATCAGTTAACCTCCACACTGATAGCTGCTACAAAAAGGAACATGCATGGTGGTGAGTGTTACAGTAGTACAAAAGTATGTGGGATTTGCAAAGGTCAATCTGCTGCGAAATAGGGTAGGTGTGCTAAGAAATATGCAGGAAAAATAAAAAGTTAGGCTAGCCATAGCTGTGATGCATATAGGTCTGCTCATGGTAGAAATTATAGGTCTACTAGGCATTCTGACAATGAAAGGTCCATGACTAAATGGCAGAGAAAATACTCTAGTAGGAGCTGGGTTAAAAATGATAGAAGAAATAATAAGACTAAGTCCAGATGTTATTTGGTTTTCCATGGGGCTAAAGAATGTTTTTGCTGCGTCAAATGTAACCATCAGATCAGCTTTTTCCCAGCGGTACATTGCTGGGTTTGTGAAAGTATTGGTCATACTTCCCAGGACTGTCCTAATGAAAGGTATAAACATACTGATAGGCATAGTTTTTGAGGTAGTAGTAGTAGTGAAGTGGGTTGTGCGAGTAAATTGAGTGATGGTCACATTGTTAATGCAATGTTTGTTGATTCTTATTAGCCGTCTTATGAGGCCCAAAATATAGAGGCCTGTGCACCTCTATCTATGAGAGGTTTACCTCTTCCAGCAAACAAAATCTGCATGCGCAGTGAGGTTGTAGAATCATATGTGGCCCTGCGTGCATGTGCTGCCATTGCTGAGGTAAAGGATGAAAGTATTCATTTCGGTGAGTCAAAGGTTAAGGAATCTGACAATAGAGAAGGCCAGTCAGGCTCTGGTTCTGAAAATTCGTTTTGGATTGGCAATGAGGTAGACAAATCAGGTTCCGGTTCTAACCAAGCGCCCTTGAGAGTGATTGAGGTAATGAAAAATGTTCTGTAGCTCGAGAGTCTTGAGTGTGTGGCTTTGGGCGTGGAGAAGAAAGAGAAAAGTAGTTTTGAGAGGTTGAATAGTAAATTTATGTGCGGCTAGCCAGTCTGTAGAGCAAATGGAGTGATGTGATTCAGTATCATGATTAAACGGTCAGTTTTGGCTGTGTACTCTATGTCCGGTTCATGTATGTTGACATGTCAACACTCTATGTTGAGTTTTACATGCTTGTGAGTTATATCAAGATTCTGGGCTTAGCATTATGCTATACTAGCTTGGAAAAAAGGGCATGTTTATACCTGCATATATTAGCTGTTGGATTAGCGTATGGTTAAGGGTAGCTAAAGGATTGTGGATAGCTCGAAGGAATGTGGTTGCGTTCTGCTGGAGCTATAATATATACCTAGTGAGTGATACGACAGTATGAGCCCTACCAGCATGGCCCACTACACAACTGAAAACATTTTTTTGGTCAAAAAATGCATTATAAAACACAATAATTTTTATGACCAAAAAACTTTTTCGTTCGAAGGTTACACCATATCATATATAAGAATTTTTGAGCAGACATTCTCATTGGCTGCACTGAACAGCTCAGTCTGTAAACCGTGAGCTATTTGGCACATTCTTTACTTACACAAAAAATATATACCATTGTTACAGTGACCAAAGGAACAACCTTAACTGCAACTACCATGACTATCAGCAATAAGCTAAGTATTAGTATATATATATTTTATACTAGTTGACGAACTCAAGTAGTTGTGCTGTGGAGAAGGTGTTCTCCTAGAGCTCAGTCAGTTTGAATTCAAGACTGCAGAGTCGTTACTGCTGAAAACTGTGAGTTTTTCTGTCAGAGACGCATAAAAGGGTTATGTTTGGTTATTATTAATTGTGTTTAGGTAGTTTGCGCTGTGGAGAAGGTGTGCTCCTAAAGTAAAGCCAGGTAGCTCTCAAGACTGCATAGTCTTAGGCGGTGAAAAAGTCACAGAGACAACACCTGGATTCCATTTTCTAACTAGTACTTATACTTAGGTAGCTCGGGTCATGGAGGTGTACTGCTAAAATTGAACCTGTTTGCTCTATCAAGACCGGGTAGCTCTTTGCAATGACAAAATTGATGTTTTTATTGTGGAGCGCTAACTAGATTTTATTTAATGGATACGTTTATCTATGTTGCTAACCATTCTCTGGCATTTTATTATCTGATCAAGTAGAACTGTTCTATTCTGTAACTCGTTATTTTCATATTTATTTGGTTTTAGGTCATTTGTTCACTCAAAGAAATGGGTAAAATTGATGACAACAAATCAAACAAACTCCTGGCATTTGAAAACTATCGCTACAACAAGAGCAACATGTTCCAACTGAGTTGTTGAAGGTGAAAAAGAATTCAACAAAAAATGTATCAGAGCCATGGTGTTTCGACTAAAGTTAAATGTGCTTGGCAAAGGAAGTCACCAGTACGCTCAACCTTTTTTTAATTAAACAAACATGAGAGATTGAGAGGTTTCAATAACTTTCATTCGAATCAAACGCAATTGCTTTAGGAGATAACTTCGCTTGAAACACTATCCTAAGAAGTCTATAAAGACTTGTCTGTTATCCATTCTGTGATCGAAAAATTCGGAATCGAGTCTGGAATCAGATCTCTTGAAAAAAAAAGTCATACTGACAAACTAGGACGAATACAATTAAATCTGCAAAAAATGTTTGTCTTCTTGGGGTTTGATGAAGGAAAACAGCTACTTGTTTACCCAATCAGGCTACCTACTGATATAATGGTAGAAGGCGCCAAGCAAATAACTAAGTTAATATGAAACAAAACCGGCGATCGATTGCTAAAGATGATTCGTATCACAACTCTGTCTCAATTTTTCATTGGCATAGTGATTAGTTGTGAAGCTCATCATTTGCCTGTCATTTAAACTTACTGAATGGGAGGGTGTTGGTGATAGCTCTGTTAGTGAGATACAGACGCTTGCTATATGGCAAATTGGTGATGGGGTCTTTGTACATACCCAAGAAACGTGCTTCTGCAGTAAAATAATTCAAACTGGTGCTATCCTTTGAGAAATCGAGAAATTGATGGGTTCACTCACACTCGACGAGATATCATCATATTCACACCAGTGTAGGCAATGGAACAAGTGCCAGGCATGAACAAAAACCCGATTAGGACAAGAATTTAAGATACTCTGTCGCAGATAAAACTGCCTAGGACAACATGTACTTTCAACAGAAGACATCCTTTCTACCCAGTTGGAGTATCCTGAACTACAAGACAAAGATTGTAGTTGACGGGTTAAAAATATCCAATACAACTCAGGAGTGATTTATCTTTTTTATATCAGTTCAACATATCCTTTAACCAATTTTAGTTTAATGTTTCATCTCAATTTGTTTGCAATGATTTGTCTAACAAGTTATTTTTATGTCAGATATAAGAGAAAATGCTAACTGGTACAAGAAGTCTAAAAGATCAGAATATTCTCATCCAAGTATCGGTAAAAGCCTACTACAAACAGCAATGCTTCAATTAGTCTAATTCTACCCAAACTATTCAATAATAAAGAAACATTTCAAGCACGTGTGGTCTAGTGGCTCAAGTGCTTGCACTTCAATCCAGGATCTGGGGTTCGATTCCCATCACGGTTATTTGTGAGCAAGATATTCGGCTTCCTATATGCTCTGCCAGGTCAGATATGGGCATTAAAATAACGTGGTCTCTAGTTTGATTGCACTCTCCATAATAACGATGGAGTCATGCTAGTAAAAGATCTCCCTCTGCTTTTTCGAGAGAGTAATCGGTGTAACGGCTGTATTTAGGGTTGCCCTCGAGGCACAGCTCAAACAAACAAACAATTTAATCAACACCCAATTTATTATACGCTTACCCGCTTTATACGACACTATTAATTACTTTCTATTAAATTTTATATTCATTTTTCCAACACTTCTTATGCCATTATCAAATACTTTATTATGTACATTGTTACATCCACTGTTTTAATCAAATAAATTTCATACTTAACCAGTTACCAAACTACCAGGTAAAAAAACAAAGGAAACATAGCAACTGGGATCTAAACCAGGAGGAAGCCTCCAGCACAATCAAATAACAAATAGCAAATGTTTGACAGGTCTGTGCAAATGTCAACTATCATCCACATTAATTTTTAAACACAAATTTTACATACCTACATAAATCTATTGAAACATGTTTGTAAAACTATTCATACCAAAAAACAATGAGAAAGTGTGTTAGCAGGTCGGTTTTTCTTATGCAGAAGCATATTATACTGACAAAAAACTAAGTGAAAAGTGACAAGTACATGTCTGATAAGTCTGTAACCAAACGCATTAAACACACAGCTGATCAAAATAGGTGCATTGGCAAGTCCGTTATTTTATAAGGATGGGCTCCCACTGTACTACTAGGAATCAACCAGTGCTGTAGTTTTATTATCAATGCAAATAATTTCCATGAGAGAGAACTTGGTGAAAGCAAAGATCCTATCCTCTTCAAGTTCCTACCTCACTTAAAGAGCTAGAAGGCATTCCTCGGAACCATCCGGTACTATGGGCAATATACCTTCCTCGTTCTCTACCGGGACTAAGCCCCTGATGAAGCTCACCAGCAAGGATGTCCAATTGAGAGTTGACGCACCATTAGAGAAAAAGATTTTCTCAGCTTTGAGCCATTTTGATATACTAGACACCAATCCCAGTGATGGCGGTGTCAAAACTGTCCTGTCCCAAATTCAGAAGGATGGAGAGCAGGTGATTGTTTATGATAGCAAGACTCTGAGCCTGAGCTAAAGATTACCAGTTTTGTGAGAAATTAAAAACAATACTTTGCTGGAGTACATACTTCAACCTCATTGATAGCAAGTGTGATTGGGTTGATTCAATGTTTGGATCCTGAGTCGATTGCACATGACTCATTCGCCTATCTCTCCTTACAGGGTCACTGTTTGCTGCTATCATAGAAAATGCAAGAATTTAATTGTTAAAAATACAATAGTCATTCCTGGCTAAAAAGAAAAGTCTGCTGGCCAGTTCAGTTGTTGCGGTGCCTCAGGGCTAACCCTAAAGACAGGTCTCCATAAATTTTGGTCTGCTGCCGTAAAATGCTACTATGCTCAAGTACTCTGTCTCTCTCCAAACGAAACACTTTTGGTATGCCCCTTGCCACCTGTTCAAGGGACTTTATTAACCTAATATAGAATGTACGGCTCAGACACACTTGCCTGAATACAAATCAATTTATTTTTATTATATACAGCTCTAGGGACGTTTTGCTAGAAAGTATCTTATTTACACAAGTTAACGCAGTCAACTAAGGCAATAATTTTAAAAATCATTTTTATCGGCTGTAAAACAGGATACTATTGTATTACAGATGGTCAAGAGCTCATGCAAAAAGTACCATAAATGAGTAAGCATACAAAGCTTTAGACAGTAACAAATGAGAGAACACTTGCGGAAAATGAAAAGTACAATCACTAGGTCAAAGTGGGAGAGCCAACAGGTATATTGTCTAGTAGTACACTGTCCCCACCTTCTACTATGTTTGTGGGCTTTCAACAACTTGAAACCGGCTGTTTTTGGGGTCTAGATGTAATTTGGTCCTAGACTTGTCTTTCTGACGCACTGTAGCTATATTTTAGGGTCCTGAGCTAATGTGCTCCCTTGCTGCAGGCTCCGGGTCACTTACCCTAGCCAAAACGATTTTACCATGGATTAGTAGGAGTTCATGACCTGCATTGGGATCTCTATCCTGGGTCTGCAGGGGTTTGTGACAGGCCCTGCCAAGTAATTGCTAATATACTGATAGCGCTAGTTGTCCCTGTACTGATAACAGGGACTGCTACTTGCCTGCCAGTGGTCTTGCTTGGTTCAATGTGGGTGTGTTTGAGCCACAGAGACAGTTTTTACTTATATGAATGCCTGTAGAGGTGTGTTTACATGTGTAATATGTAAAATTCTATGACAATAGCAAGTCTAACCTACTGTCTAATGATGTTTCATCCATGGTAAACGGAAGGTATTGAAGTTATGTGGGCTTTCAAGTGCTATCGAAAGCACATGCTAATGACAATTTTTTCTATAGTTTGGTTCTTGGGCTCCATATAGCTACTACATCAAAATTATCATGAGATGACGTAAAACCAAAATACATATTTAGCTATTTTTATTCTCTGTCATAGCCTTTTTTAGGCATCGTAGTAAAAGATTACATCAAGTTTTTTTTCATTATTACATTATGTATGCTGTTTGATGTTGGCATAATAAGGTATCCTTACTCCATCGACATGATTGGAATATTTTTAACTTTGAAAGTATTATCCACTGAAATAACAAGTGAAAATTATCTCTTTTCTATGTATTTATGTTTTTTAGCTGTGTTGCCATAGGTATACCATTCAAGTTTAACACCAGCTTGGCCATATTGAAATATTTTGCTTTCTTTTCATTTACAGAAAAATTTTTATCTGAAGATCAAAACTCAAGAAATTTCTCTCTCTCGTTGCGAAAAATAGTTAAGATGCTTTTTATGACATACCACACCTGGAAATTTTCTGTTAGCAAAGTATAGCTATTAAGCTTTTCCTAGTTTATTCATTTTTAAAACAAGTTGCTTCCCACTTCTTCCCATTTCTAAATATTTTGTTCTTACAACATCATTGAAGCCCAGTACAGTCAGTTTTTTTTAGTTTTACACAAAATAATTTACAGTCCTATTGACAAAGGTTTTTCTTTTAAAGCAAACTGTTCAAAAAATTATATGACATAAGAGCTGTTGCAAATGTTTACCAGAAACCAAGTGACTTACGCAGTTCATGCTGGAACTAAAAATGCAAATAAATCCACAAATGACTTGAATGAATGCACGCATCATGACTCCAATGCATGAGCAAGTCAGCTCACTAAAGTCATTGTTTAAACTGCGACTGCATCGAACACTGGTTTTTATTGATATTCGGAATAATCAAGTCTTCAGTAGCAGATTGATGTATTAGGTGTCCATTCAGGCCCTTTCTTTCTTGATTCAAGCCTAAAAATACCCCTCTTCTAGCTGTTTATTAGACCTTTTAAAAGTGGTTTCACCTTTGGGTCGAA
The DNA here is from genome assembly GCA_945261195.1 of Cryptosula pallasiana. Classification (NCBI taxonomy): domain Eukaryota; kingdom Metazoa; phylum Bryozoa; class Gymnolaemata; order Cheilostomatida; family Cryptosulidae; genus Cryptosula; species Cryptosula pallasiana. The sequence goes on along the minus strand of OX183134.1, from coordinate 5,193,264 downwards.
AGTACTATGTGTGCAAAGTAACGAAGTAGATATTCTTTCTTTTTAGTCCTATTGCCACTGTTATTCTCATAAAATTCTTCTATGACTACTTGCTAGCAATTCCTTACTCACCAAAGTGTGCAGAGTTTTTTTTTAATTTTTAATCAAAACTTTGTAGGTGATTTTTGTCACCACAATGGATCATCTAACAAATCTTGTAGTATTACCTTGCGGCCATTGCATAAATTCAAGTTGAAAATGAACAAGTATGGAAGTTAATTATGATGTGCATACACTAACTGCATCAATATTGAACGGAAGTACAACTTTCAATTTTTTGTTTCTGCTGCAATAGCCTTCATTAGACTCAAGACGGGTTTTTTTGTCTAATCAAGGTTTCTTGTAGACGACAATGATTTCTCTCAATTTACATAAAATTGCAAGATTATGCAGTTATCAATAAACGGAAGTTGTACTATAACAAAATTCATCTGATCCAACAAGCTTTTGATGAGAATGATCTTTTCGCATGTTTGTTAACCAAAACTAAGTATGTCTACAAAGGTATCCAAAACCTCAATCTGCAGCTCACCACCAAATCAAGCAGAAAATTTATAAAAAAAAGAACTTCAATGCAGTCATGTTTTAAGATTACTTACCTGAAGCAGTTACCATCATCACTATTTGTCTTCAGTAAGTTTTTATAAGTGGCTAATGGTGATATCATGGTCTATGTGGAAATTACTAAAAAAACTACATCGAATCAATTTTTTTGCATTTTCATATTGATTTCAAGTCGGTTAACCAACCCCCAGTTTGTTACAATTGTCTAGTGCTTTGACTAGATACATTTGGTTAAAGTTTCTAAACAAAAGCAGTTGGTGTGTGTTAGTAAACATCGCATGGTACTATTTAGCTCATTTTGGTAGAATGACTTTCATGGATAAATAGGTTAATACAAGTGAGAGTAAAATTTGTTTTATCGTTTGGACCTGTTAACACAGATTTGCATAAGGTTTAAATTTCTAGCAATCACCAATCGCTTCGAAGTTTAAGAAAACAATTATCAAAAAATGTTCCAAAAGTAGTGCAGCCCAAAAAAAAACTGTCTAAACATTTTGAATGATTGTTCAAACATTCTTCGAATTTTTTGCACTACTAGATGTTGTCAGAGTATCAATTCGCTACCGATGTATGAAGGTCAAACCAAATCAAGTAAGTCATAGATAGTCATAGATAGCATCTCATAACACAAATCCTTAAAATCACAAAAAAATGAACTAGTGTGCAGCTTTTTTCTTCATTTTGTTTGAACATAGCTTTGAATATGAACGGCCAAAGTTGTTTGTTGGAGCTGATTTTAGGTTTTTTGATTTTACATAGCGTAAATTATGAATTGCAACTTTGTGACAAAAATGCAGTGCTGGATATTGCAGAAGTCAAGGAGTAATCTCTTGTGTAACACAATCTCAGTATAATCTCTTTCTGTTCTCCTTTTTTTAGGTAGTGCAAGAAAAAACAAAAAAAAAATCTTACACTAATGAAAGTAGCATCAAATTGAAGATTATTATTTGCCTATTTTGTTGATACACAGTTTGTTTTCATAGCTAATATTTTTGAATTTTAAAACATTTTTGAAAAATGTACTCTTAGCTAAAACAATATTATACATTCCTGTCTAACCGCAAGCCGCAAAAAGTGTTTAACCACTCGTCAAAATGTACCATCCAGTGCAACTCAATTTTTCAATTTTAATTTCAGCAAGTAACTTTGGTACTAATTTGTAGAGCTAGACATGGTAATCTCTATGATATAAAATTATTAATATAAATGACTTTTTAAATGCCTAAATTTGAATTTTAATAATAAAAAATATTCAACAGAAACAACAATTGCTGTTTGTTTTTTTATGAATCTACCGCAAATGATAGCCTCAAAAACCTCAATTTTATTTGGCCGAAACATTGGGTAGTATATGATAACCCCCGCAATTACTGAATTATGTTTTTGGGCTACGTTGTTGCGTATTTATAAACCGCTCACAAATTATTAGTAAGCTTTTTGAAATAAATTATAATTAATTAGAAATACTGAACTGAATCAGCAACACAATGTGTCAGTGAGTAGCTAAGACATTGGTGTCTTATTTTTAATTGTCAAAAATTAATAATATGTTCGGGGGAATTCCCACAGGTGCGCCAAAGTTTTTTTTTTCCATGACTAGTTATTAGTAGATAGAGCGTATTTCAGAAGTCTATTGACAGAGAATCAGAAGCGAAATTGTATTGGCTGTTTGAAGAACAAGTTTCTTTTTGATTGGTGGATTAATTCTAAAGTTATTAGAAAAACTGTGATTGGACATTTTGAAATCTGCGTGGGAGACAAATTCATATATGGATACTTTTACCGCATCACGTGATAATTATCGGTTGAGCTGTGGTATCTACTTTTTTAAAACAGATAAAAATTATATTGGGTTTTCTAACATTTTTGATATAGTTAAAGCTGTTTAAAAACGAAACTTCAGAAGTGTTAGCAAAGCTAACAGGTCTATTAAAATCTACCAGAAATACCCGGCTCTGCAAGTGGAGGTAACGTATAAACTGCTAAGGCCATGTTGGTGAGATCAAGAGGGGCTAGTGTTACGGAGTTGTTACTAAATATTTTTCATAAGATCGTACTGACTTACCAGTTGTCTTGAAGATGTCAAATTTGTCCATGGACAAAATTTGTTTTTGTTAAAAGCGATGTTAGGGAGATCAAGAGGAGCTAGCGTTATTGAGTGGTTATGAAGTTTAGACTTGTCAGTTGGCTTGAGGATTTTTAATTTGTCCACGTGTTTCAAGCATTACGTAACTAGTTACAGTTTTTATCGATTTTGCTGTCAGAGTAGCTAACATTTCTTGGAAATTCTTGTCCACCCCGATGATAAATTTACCGTCGCATGTGTGTACCAACTTCCCTTTTGCTTCATAATATAGTTCAATCTTTGATAATGCAGCATCTTTCTCTGAGTTTACAGAAGTGTTGTGAATTTGGAGAAAAACTGTTTAGAATCTTTAACATTGCATACTGAGCTGGAGGCAAATTCAAATAACACTAAAACTAATAAAGAACGTACAAACTTTGAACAAATGAAGGATTAAGTTCCTCAAATGACTTTTTTGTTATTTTTAACGCAGTTTTTGTATAATATTTTGTATCTTTATCAACCGTCTAGCATTGATATTTCAACCATGGTAGTTATTACCAAAGTTGTGAAAAGAAAAGTTGATTAATTATTATTAAATGCAGGAGTAGTAATAACAATAAAAAAGCTTCAAAAACCTTCGATCAGGAATAATGTAAGTCATTAATCATATACCCGCTTTGGGCAGCTGTTGCAGACCTAGGGTGTTTTTGAATACCCTATCGTAGAGCACTCGTTAAGCAGTCGTTGAGGGCTCATTGATGACTGCCGTTAAACGAAATTTATTTTTGCTTTAAACCATAGACCGTTTTCTTTCCAATAACATCTATGAAAACTGTACAGCTAAAGTGAGCCACCTTTTGTTTCTTCACAAACAGAAATTAATTACTATGGTGTTGTCATTTTTTAATTTTTGTACCTACAATATATTGTATTGTCACGACTTGAAACTGGTAGAAGCAGTGATAATGAGATGACTCGTCAAACTTGTTGGTCGGGTGGAGACATTTCTATGCATTCAACAGTGCTACCTACTTCACTTGTCACTTCGATAATTGAGCCCAAATTGGCCATTGTCGTCATGTTATTTTCGCCCTCAACGGCAGGGTTTCCAAATGGTCTCATTTAATCCCATCGGCATGCTCTATGCATAGGATATCCTAAAGCACCCCAATTCATGATTGTTTAAGCATGTATTTCGTCACGGTACACAAACTTTAAACATATATATATAAAAACAAGAGAAAACACTTCTGCGTAATAGCCAGAGAAATCAAGAACAACTCTGATACACTGTGGTTCCTTATGATTGTTTTTTTATTGCGGTATGTATCATTACTTTGTCTGCATTACCAGTGTTGCTCATTCATTTTTGTGATTATTGTTGTGGCACACTATTGGTTTTATTCATAAGTTTCAATGCTTAGGTTATTTATCTATATCAAAGTTGTTTGCTTAAATTGATAAATAAACTAATAACAAATGATAGCAAATAACTCTTAATTAATAGGGAAGAAATGAGAATTAGGTCGCAGTACTAGTATTTAGGAGCAGTATTCAATAACAGTGCCATTAACTAAAACTGATTACTAAACGAAAAACATAAACAATTGTTTTTGTACAACAATATTTATGGTAATGATTATTAACAATAGTAACATGAATGACTTCGATCTAAATAATAATCAGTGACATTTATTTTATTAATAATTAATATTTGTGTTACTCTTTTTTGTTTTACTAAATAATAAGTGTTTTTTATTATTATTATTATCACTGTCGGATGCAGATTGATAATATAAAAAATAATAATAACAGTAACGTAAGCATAAAAATAACAATGCAGGAGGAGTTTGGTTTTTATTAATTATTATTTATATTATTATTCTTATTATCAAAGCTGACTGTTGTTTATTATTTATTATTTAAGTTATTGTTATCATTATAATGAGTATTTTGTTAATAGCTCCCGGCTTCAAAGAAAATTGCTAAATAACGACATTGTACAGGGTTTTGTTATTACTCGGTAGCTGTCCACCTGTACAGTTCCCACTGTAAGGTCCAACCACTATATAGTAGAATGTGCAAGACCCTTTCCAAATGATTTAGTTTGTAATGATTTACTGCTAGCAAACTCAGCCAGCACCATGAGGACGAACTAACTATGACCGACCGGTTAGTGGAAGCGAGAGGCTGAGTTGTCGATGGTGGCTGCGGTGAGTGACGATGGCCGAATTGGCTTAGCACTCTTTCGGCGAAGCTCTGTTTCTCACTGGTAGTCGGGCAAGCCGAAGTTGCAGTAGTTTCTCTTGTGACTCGTGTTTTTATTCGAGAGTCAGGTTAACTCGGCTTTATTGTTAACATTACAGGCTATTAAATACAAGGACGGAATAAAATGAGTTCACAAGCCACGCCTTGTGATTACATAATTAATATTTTCGTGGAAAACGATTTAGAAAATATCAATAATAAACATGAAACAAAAGAGCATATATAAATATAAACTTGCGTATTGTGAGATTGTTTGTGGTAGACATATGTGTGTTGCTAGGGCAAGGGGTGTCCATGTTGTTGACATCCCGCACAATATCATGCCGTCATGAACAATGTAATATCCTTGGAATGCGAAAGAAAAGTGCAGTTTATTAGCGATTTGGTGAAAAAGCAATTATAAAATCTAATGGAGCTAGCAATTATAGCAAAACAGTGTCGTTGGAAGCACAAATATCAATACTTGACTCGCTGTAACCACTGCTGATTAATCAAAATTATGAAACAAATCGGAACGCAGACAAATTAACCAAAACATGACACGAATGGCAAAATAGTATGACCGGATAAAAGTTGGCACAACTAACAGAATGAGGTTTTTATTGAGAATATTGCTGAATTCTTCTAGCAAACAAAATTTTGAACAAGTTATAACTTAGAGAAAGAAATGACAACTTGTTTTTTGTGAAGGTTGATTTGGTAGTATTAGATTTTTTTTACTAACATAGCAAAAAAAAAGACTTACATATTCATGTTAGATACTGATGAGCATGAAGTTAGGTGTAAAAAATAACGTCATTCAAAGATCAATTCCGCAAATAAACCCATTGTTTTTTTCCAATTGCTCAAGCAACGTCTTCCACAGAATTTCTCTAACCCACATGGTGCCGAGTCTTGGAGAAATATGGAGCGGAATTAAAAAACGGTATCTCTCTGAACCATGCACAGCATTAGCAGTTATGTTGACTACCTTCTGTCTGGCCACACACCTCCCAACTCAGCAAAACAACTTTCTCTAGAACCCTTGGTTTATTAGTTTGGGAGAATTTCTAACCATTGTAGCAACCTATCATATTCCATCACTTCTATATTTTTCAACAATAAAAGTGGAATAGGTTGGCCAATATCAAGGCCCTGCTACAACCCTCGGCCCATTAAGGAAGACACCCATCACACTTTCCTGCACAAATGAAAGCTACAGAAGGTGTTCCCGTATATGTTTTCACGAAAAGTGTGACATTTAATAGAGATTCGAAAATTCGCTCTGTTAAGACTGCTAATACTCAAGAGTCCTGGATGTATATGTATCATGAACAGCAATGCATGCTGAGTTAAATAAACCTGCCTCACCACATTATACTTTATCCTACACCTGTATGCATGGTTGGATAAATGCCCAGAGGTCCCTTAAACGTCAGGCACACCAAACAAAATATTAGCCAAATCAAACCATAAATGAGTAAGGAGTATAGACAGTAAAACATTTTAATTGGTAACACATGCCATCTCACCAATGCATTTACTGAGAAAAAGAGCCTCAGGAGCCATCAATGTCTGATATGAGTATGGCTGCCAGAGCTTTTAGACTCAAAATAGCAGGAGCGCACATCCCCTAGATATCAAACCTCAGATTTAGCAGAGAATGGAGCTTGGGCCTGACAAAAACCTGAGACTAAATAGTGAGCCTAAAACCACATACATACCCTTTTAACTTGCTGTTAAGCCATTGAATTATCTTTGATTTACGCCCGCATTGTTGCCTAATCTATTATCACTTTTTTGATCCATTACTAATCGCAGCCAATAGAAAAACTAGTTTTTTTTTTATTTCAATCTATTCAATTAATACACTGTAATATGCAGATCAACGTTTTGGTGATGTTTCAACCTAATGTATGTGAAGCTCAAATTTTGCCTCAATCTTTCAATTGTGCTCTGGTATTTTTAAAATATATTCCTTGCTCTTACCCCTCACAACTGATTGTTACCTTCACGAAAAGTTGTGCGTGAACACAAAAGGGTATATAATTATAATTATCCAAGTTTTACGTTTGAGCCATGGATTCTTTATAACTGTGAGGTTGAAGCAGGTTCCTTCTCAATTTTAATGTGTCGTGATCGCCCAACTTATCATCTGAGCAAAAGTGAATCGACAAGAAAAAAGCGTTCAAAAGCTGTCGTTAATACTTTGTCACAAACTAGGGTCCAACTGGTGGAGGTAGTGAAATCAAAAAAGCTGTCACATGAGCCGATATCGTCCAAATCTTTCGACCAGATCTAACTCTACCATTTTGTAATGTAGCGTCATCCTTGCATGGTCTACATGTACTCGCACAGGTTAAATATATATATCGCTGGCAAATGTATTCTTGAGTAATTAAGTGAAAGCTGCTTTCCAAAGATGGAGTGAGAAACAAAGCGGTACGCAATTTACTAACTCCAAAAAACTGACAAATGTTATAGTAAAAAGCAGAGGTTGGAAAGGAGTTCGACTGCCATTAACAACTGAAGCTCTATGCTGGCTACCAATGAGAGTATTCACGGCTTGAACTTCAAAGAAAATACGAAAAAGTTAGGTGTTTGTGACGCAATATGTCAGGTGTGCAACGCAACATTGGTTCAGAACAATATAAACATTTAATGAAATTTTATAGCTTACCGAACAAATCCTAAAGAAGATAACTCCCAAGTTTAAAAAAAAAAATGAAATTAAGAAAAGTTCAACTGCTATAAATTGGGATAGTCTGTAAAGCTTCGTTCAATTTAGTAATTTTTGAAAGCTTGCAGTTATTTTGACATTTCAATGATCCAAAACCGGTTGCGGAAGGGGTTGTAAAAGCTCTAAAAAATTAAACTGCGATGCAGCTCTACAGCATTGTTTCTAGCATGGGTTTTTAGCAAATTTTGTCAAATATAAAAAAACATGGCAATATTACTTCACATACAAAAAACTTTAATTTGAGCCCGGGCTATGTCACTGTCGCATACTGTTGGTAAAGTCTATGACGTAGCCCAGGAGAGCCATTTCATAGTCAAAATCAGTGAGTAGTGTAACTATGGTAGACGAATGTAGCTGCTGTTTAAAAAGTAGTAACGCAATTTGTTGGGGACAACAAGCAGGCTAGCCCCATTGTTATGGCAGAAAATTGTCAGCGCAATGTTCCATCATCTAGTTTAAGTAGAGTTTTATTTCTCACTTCCGTATCTTGACCAGATTAAGGGTAACTAACTTGCTAGCTTGTTAAATGCAGCGCAAATCCGTACTAGTTATAAGTAACTACTGTCGTGCTGTTGAGACAAGAGTTAGTATAATGGCAGTAGAAATCAACGAAGTTTTGAGAATTTTTTTGTGCGAATTTTATTCCAATGTTACAACACAGGCTTATTGCACTTATAAATTTATAGGTTAATTCTACTGATCTGGTTGACAGCCTTAAGAACTTATGATACCAGGAAAGTTGCCGATACTACTCCGGGCATTTGAGCACATTATGCTCCCAAAACCTTTTTATCTTTTTTTCCACTTTTGGCAGTTGGACATTCTACTTTTCGCTTTTTATTCTGTTTCTTGCATCCATTGAAGTTATTGGTTGAATGTTTCTATTCAGCTGTCAGTCTGAACAGAATATAAGTTAAGTTTTAAACTTCTAACAAAACAAAAACTTTGAGCATACGATATAACACTATTGCACTGATAGTGAATAAGTAACAAACGTTTGACTGTTTATTTTTTGAAAGAAAATGAATTTCACGATTTTTTGCAAACGTAAAAAACAAATTTGACTCTGCTTGTGAATAAATCAAACTATTTTTCTTTGTAACAATGAGAGTAAACTGAAGACTATAGCACCATAAACTTCCAAAAAACAGCATTTAACTTATTGCATTCCCTCATCAATGCTGTGCCTAGTCCACTCTCTTTCCAACCAGCAAAATATTGTAATAGATTCCGGTCTAGTTACACGTACATCCATTAAGCTGGAGTATTATACCTCTTTCCAGAGGGGACACTGTACTGCTCGACAGTGACAACTGTGCAGTCAATCAGTGCAATCAGGCAACAGAATTAACTTGTATAGCTAGAGCCCATGGCTAACACAAATAACACAGAGTGGTGTTTCAATAATAGCTGTATCCTCACAAGACAAACTCGTAAAGGGTATTAATCCTCTCGGGTTGTTGTGGCAAAAGAAGAGAATGATTGCAATGATTGTGGCAAAAAGTCTCTCCTTGTATATGAGTACTCAGAGGAAGTAACTAGCATAGTTTGTATAACAGTAAGACCACAGAAAGTAATTGAACCAATACAAGTGCACATATAAATAGTTAACCAATCATGTGATAAATATGGATTAAATAGAGTAAGCGCCAAGTGGCGATGGCGGAGTTCTGTTTCCCATTGTCCAATAGGAGTGCCCTACAGGGTCCAAGGCTCTGGATAGCTTACGATCCTCGTTACTGCGGATGTTAGGAAGGGTAGCTTCTGTTTTTGGCTTAGTGTTTAAGCAAAGCTAGTTTTGGAAGCTCTCTACTATGGCAAGCATCTTTGACCGGCCCTGTGTCACCATACCGGCCCTGTAGAGGTCACTACTGGCCCTGTAGAGGTCACTATCGGCCCTGCACACTGTGCTACCGGCACAGTATAGCTTTGTCACCGGCACAACATCTCACCAATGGCTGTAGGTGGAATGCTAGCGCATTGAGTGGGGATATGGTGTAGCAAACTCCCAGTTTACTATTACTGTGCACCAAAGTCTACTACAATGTCTTATCATAACAATTTTTTTTATTATGAAACAGCATTTATTTCTACTACTGCTACACTTTTTTGTTTTTTCCGAGTGAGACAGAAAAAGTTGTACGACTTGATCCGCACTTTTCCATACAAACCTTAGTTTGGTACACAGTCAAAGTGGTGTTTTTAGATGAAAGCCCATCAAAGGCGAAAAAAACAATGACAATGATTTCAAAATGCAGAGTCCCCTTGTATGCTATAGGGAGTTTACACAAAGATACAACTTCAAACAACACTAAAACTCTCACGAGAGTAAATCAAGCTAAAAGGTTCGTAAAATTGAATTGACGCAGTTGTAATCACACACCTACCAGAAAAACTTTGTAAAACGTTATAAAGGTTAGAGACGGACAAAATTTGCTGCCAATAGAGAAAATTCGGGGGTTGTTGATTAATTGGGTTTAGCTTTTTTTTTTGCAACCGTGGGTACAGTTATAAAATTATTATTTTCTTTGATTTCAATTAGATTTACTTCGGTCTTTTTATTGCTACAAAAAGAACTACGTCGAATCACTTTATATTACTATTCAAACTATAATAGAAATACGTCTTTACTTCATTGCCCACAAGCAGTAGTCACACCAATGTATAAGCAATGCTCAAAACTCAACCAGGTATCAACTCCAACAATGTTCTAGTGGCGGTAAGTGAGTGTAGAAACCCCATGTGGTAACATTAATAAGAAGAAAATAATGGTCAAAAAGTACCACTTTTATGAAGTTTATATTCCAATGCCAGTGTAAGTTGATTATCTCACTATAGTGTACACTGTGGCTGGAACATCAACAAAGTCGTCTGTAACTTTCAGAAATTTTCTTCCAATGTACTCAAATGCCAATTTGCCATGAGTGGAAGGTCAAACAAGTAATTTGAAACAAGTTTCATCCATGTGCCAGGAATGTGGGGGTATAACAACTCAAAATCCATTCAGTTTGCAGTTGCTGTTGTTTTGACCAGTAACTCTGTGTTCTCTAAAATAAGTATAGACTTGCAATTATTAGTATTCTGAATACAACGCACTCATGAGGTGTTCACTTCGATGAAGATGATTGTTGCCTCTCTTAGTGGTGTAAAGAATTTTTGAAGGCCTGCCAAAATGCAACCAACAAAACCTCTCTTTCGTAGATGTTGTCTATCAATCACTTTCAACAGAGTATCCTAACTCCACAACTGTAACAGAGCCCACGGCTCAGACTCAGTACTCAGAGCTTCAGAGTAAAAACTATTTTATTATTTCCCAACAATCAAATGTAAAATAATAGTGACAAGTTTTCTCGCTACCAGGTGCAATCGGAAGCAGTATCGCAGTACAGGTACAATACATAGATAAAACTCTGCCTTTTATAGGCAGAGGTACAGGAAATCCTTGACCTAATTAGAGACATGAAAAAATCACAATCAGCCGGAAGTAAATACACAATTAAAGGGAAGTCTAAATTGTTAATTATGTTTTTATTTCCTTGCTCATGTCTTTGTGTTAATTATTAAGACGTCGAAGATAAGTCTAATTTCTTAATTAAACTTTAATTTTTTTGTTCATACTTTTGGTGGACCAAATGACTGGGTTTTGTTGATTTTGAGGTTCTTTATCCATCCTTTTTGTGCACTTGTTTTTAGTCCTACACTGTTTGACTGGCAAATATACCCATTCAGCTGTTTGAAACCATCAGTTTCGATACCCTGGGATTACATCAGTTGCATTGAGTGTGTCTGGTGGACGCTAGTACAGACCTATAAAGGAATATTTTTCTTTCTTGATATTCACTATCACTTTTTATCCTACGCTACGTTCCAGAAATTTCGAAATAAACAAAGAATAAATTGACAGCTGTAACCAAGTTTTTGCATGGAAGTCCATGGCTTTGTGAACTTTATTCATTGATATACATCCTCTATGAGTCACTATACAGTTTCTCCACTGCCAGCATTTGGCCAGTCTTACCTTCTATATATAACCAATGATACATCGTAAACTTAAAAAACTTTGCTTTTGAAATTTGAGTTTGATAAAAACTTAATTTTGGAGTTTGGTTCACAATTGTTTTTCTTCTAAATTTAATGTTAGATGGCGTCTCATTGTGCATGCTGGTTTTAAAGTTTTAGGTTTGAATGGTGTCCGGATGACAAATATCGATCCTGAAGTTTTTTGGAAGCCTTCAAAGAAATTTCATGATTAACTCCATGGTTTTAAATTCCTAGAAGAAAGTAAAATTTCATGATTATCAAACTTTTATCTGTTGTCTTTGGTTTTTATTGTATAATAAAAATTAATTGAGCTTATTTGAGAGTCAATTGAAGATACTAATAACGGTTTCGAAAGATCTCAGGAAATCAGGAGCAATAAATGTGATCCTAGCACCAAAGTCTTTTATGTTTGTAATGAAGTCACAAAAATCATGCTTGTACCAATTGAATTACAATCAATTTTTAGAAGAAACGAAAAAATGACGAGGAGTATTTTGGTAACGATTGCTGCATTTGTGTACTTGTTTGCTCCTCTTTATTGCTTACGCCTGGAGTGCGAGTGAGTAAAAGTAGTTTAATTATAAACATTGGCAGTGAGTAATTTTCTACTGTAACAGTTCATAGGACAGTAAATTTTTTTTAATTTATTCATGAGAGCAGTAAACTGGATCAAAATACTGTAATGGATTTCACCGTCCACTACTGGACACAACTACTTTTGGCTGTGCAAGGACTTGACTCCTGCCCTGCAAGTCCTGTAAAATCTCCTAGTTACCCAGTCAACACTGGCATAACAGGGTAAGATTTGCTCCGAATGTCCTGACAGGTATACAAGCCTGCCATAGACTGCTGGAACTCCAAGTATTCTAAGTCAAGAGAGAGATGTTTACAAGTATAAGGGGTATTTATTTCTGAGCTCTCTGGCTCGAACATCACAATTTTTAATATAATGTTACATATACAAACAACAAGCTCACTGAAGCATACAAGGAGTTAGCCAATGACATTACTAAGATTGTTAATTGTCCAATCAGTTAAGTAGGCGGAGCCTTTGCCTTCTCTAGCAGTGGTCTCTGCTAGCAACAGTCCATGCTTGTCTGAGCTTGTTCATCAGGTAAGGGTGGACAACTGCTACAACTTGTTACAAAGGGTAGCAACTGCCAAATTCCCCCACATACTCAGCTTCATTAGTTGCCCTGGCCACTAATTTAATCAATAACAAGAATTTGGTTGGATTTTATCCTTCCCAGGATAAGCATATATATATATTTTTAACATGATACAATGAACCACATTGTGCTGGATATAATAACTTGAACTGGTGGAACAAGAATAGTTTTCCTCTGAATTCAGCGGCTTTCTCCTTGTAATAAGTCACTTCCGTCTTTACTAGCTGGGCTTTTGCTTTCAGGGTCGCGATGGCGTCTGCATTTTTCTCGCGGAGCAAAGCCTGGCTCCTCATGCTGGTTAATATTGTCTCTAAGCGGCTGGCCTCTTGATCGGCCTGTTGGGCCAAATGTTCTCTCCTCTGGAGAAAACCTTGCAATGGTTTCTGGTCAACCTCTGGCACCTGTTGTATGCTGGTACTTGTTGCTGATGGCTTCCGTTTAACTGAGTACTTTTCTCTTCTTTCTGGACTTTCCAGGGGGTGTTGCTCACCCAGCCGCTTCCGCACTTTCCTTTTGTCACCCACTTCCGGTCTGGTCTACCTGGTAGAGTCTACTGACTCTCCTGCTTGGTCTCGCTTGCGTGTCTCCCTCTTTTGTCTTGACTCACACTGGCTCTGCGCAGCCTTCTGGTCATTCGATGGCCGTACCCTGGTGGGGTAGCAGTGCTGGAACTGTGGGGGTTTCACCCAGCCAGTGAAGTGGCAGAACTCTTCATAGTTTTGTCTATCTACAGCATAGATGCAGCCGGTTTTTCTGTGGTGGTCTTTGTTGGTGACCTCGTCTAGCTTTACCTGGTGCGAGTAGACTGCGTCCCTCGATTCGCTGCTGTATCGGCATCTGCAGTAGTAGCGTATGAAGTGCTGCTGGGTATGAGCCCTTAGTTGCCGATAGTTCTTAGCGGCATACTGGCATCTTCGGCACTAGAAGCCTACTGGGGCATCCAACAGGTTTCGTACTCTCTCTTCTTTGTGCGGGCCTATCCATTTCAACTTCTCCGATTTGGGTAGCATCCGCTTCCCTTCTGCGTTGAAACTGGTACACGGATCGCCATCTACAGTGACTGGGGGAGGGTCTCTGGGTGCCTTCACTGGTGACGCCTTCTCAGGTACACTAGGCTTGGTTGCTCTGACAAGCCGCACTGTGAGTTTTGGCCGGGCCTCTACCACATATCCGCTCTCCTCACCGTCGCCTGAAACAGAAAAGGGTGGATCAATGTGACTCTGCCCACCAAGCGTCCCCTTGCCGGGAACTGGCATTCTCACCAGAGGTGACAGGCAGGGCAGGGTCCGGAAAACCCTTAGTATGTCTGGCACTGACAGCTCCTCTGTCATCTGCATGGCTTCATTTCTGCTACATAACTCTACTATCTGCCCTCGCTTACTTTTTGACACCTTTCCCAGTGTTTCCAACTGGTGCCGGCCTGTCTCTGCTTGCTGCCGGCCCTGTAAAGGGGGTAGCCAGCCCGGGGCTGTTGCCAGCCGGCCTGGGGGTGTTTCCCTGCCGGCCCCGGAGCTGCTGCCAGCCGGCCCGAAGGTGGAAACAGATGGTTCGGTAATGGTGTTTTACTGCTATTATCTGCAACGACCTTTTTTAAACACTGGCTATACAGTACTCTAGCTGGAGGTGTTGGTGAGGCTTTGAAGCTGGCTCTGGCTGCTACCCCTCTACTAGGAAGAGGAGGAAACTCTGCTTCATTACTTGGCGATGGCTATCCACACTGCAACGCTAGAGGATTTCTACAAGAACTGTTGGTCAGCACCCAAGCATTGTACCTACCCTGGTTGTTGGCCAATGTATCCTCTGGTTCTGCTCCTTCCTGTACTGCTGATTTGTTAACTTCCTGTGCTGCTGGTCTGCTATGCTCCTCAACAGGCAAATTCAGTTCGGCCGTAGGCTTAGCCAGTAATTCGTCCTCTTGCCTAGGGTATATTGGCTCAAATCATGCCAGGTTTTAAGTTAGCAGTTCATCTTCATCTAAGAGGTCTGGCAGCATCCTGTCCATCTGTTTGGCTTGGATGTAACTGGTGACTGTCTGAAGGAATAAAGTGTGACTGTCTACTTCAGCTCCACTTGTGGCAATGAACTGGTGGCAAATCTTAACTGCATGCTTACAAGCCCGACTCACTTCCTGTGAGTCACATTCTGTAAGCAGTTGGTGGAGCGCTACTGAAAGCAATCTGGCTGTTTTGTTTTTTCCTGGAAAAGCTGAATCTGCTTGGAGCTTAAGGAGGGTTGGTTGAACTGGACTCTGGGCTTGAGTCCAACAATAGGCTGTCTAATTTCAGCGGCTCTTCTGTTACTGCTGCCGCTGCCGTGGGTGTCTCTTCAAATTTATTTATTCTGCTAGGAAATGTGTCTTCTTTTATATGGTGGCATATTGGCTGGCCATACCATACTCAGTTCACTTGAGTAATTTTTTTAGGAGTTGTCTTCTCTTGTTTTCAAATTTTCTTGGAGTTGCCCTTTTTTCTAAATTTTGCTTGTTTTTCTATATGAACTGTTACAATTGATGTTTTCTCGTGTCTGTTAAGACTGTTGTATTCTATTTTTTGCCAGGGCTATCTGCTAGGTTCAAAGTGTCTCAAAAATACTTTTTGCCAATTTTGCAGCAGTATGAACAACAATATCACCGTTTTTGTTTTCAATTTTGTCTCAATTTTTGTAAATTACAATTGTTGATTTCTGGGGAACTGTACACATTATCTCTCAGAGAATCTGCCCAGTGTATCTCAAACACACCAAACAAGCATAATAATCGATTTCATGACCAAAAATGAGTTTGTCTGGTCGCCACTTGGACTTGAATATGACCTCTCGCTCGCTACTCAGACTGGTTCATTAACACATGGTCTTGCTATTCATGCTGCATACATCCTGC
The DNA here is from genome assembly GCA_945261195.1 of Cryptosula pallasiana. Taxonomy (NCBI): domain Eukaryota; kingdom Metazoa; phylum Bryozoa; class Gymnolaemata; order Cheilostomatida; family Cryptosulidae; genus Cryptosula; species Cryptosula pallasiana. The sequence continues at coordinate 5,177,518 of OX183134.1, read as the reverse complement.
TTGCAGTAGTGAACTGCTCACCATTACTGACTTGAGAAATCTTTTTGCAGTGAAAATGGTATTTTAATTGAGCAAACCATCACTTTTTCCAAGTTTTTTTACTTTTTCTTTCGCCCATTTCAGGCTTACAGCAAAGTCACTTTGCTAGGCATTGGTGACAAACAAAACGCCAGTTTAGTTCACCATTGCTCAAGTTTTCCAACAAGTCCTGAGTATTTTAATATCGTACATGTATTCATTGGTGACTGCTCATACTGCACTAGCACGTGCTGCTCACTTTCAATACTTTATTGTAATTTTAAAGTCTCATAGGCTTTCTATTATTCGAACAGCATCAAACAAAGCACCGTTTATAGATTTAGAACCAACAATAGTCAGTAACCAATAACATAAGCTAATCAGAATAGATAACTATTAGGAAAATATTTCCCTCTCAAATCTTAAATGCCATCAGAATACAACATGCAATTATTTCAGGGGAGAGCAACATGTACATACGACAAGCTCTATGGGTCCTGGGATATATGGTGACTCCACTGCTTCAGGAGTCTGGTGAATGTGTAGATTTACTCGACTCAAGTCTTTATTGATCACTTTCATCATTTTCTTTGTGATCGTTGGCAGATTTATGGCTTGTTTTACAGGCCTGGCACGTAATTTAGTCATATGCTCAAACTGAACTTTCTGAACTGGTGTGTTTCCATTTTTTTTACTCCAGGGTCATCTTTAGTTTTCTCCTATCATTTGCGCTGGAATCTTTTGTGGATATTTGGGTTTGAAGACATAGCAGAAGGGCTTCACTGGATACTGGCTACTACATGCTCTACTGTGTTGATGAGGGCTCATTTCTCTGCTTTATAGAGGATTGATTACGCTTGCCAGCAGGGTGCTGTGTTGTCTCAGCCGAGTGCGTAAATGTTAAACTTGCCTGACAGAATCAAAGCTATATTAAATAGGAACCGCAGATTGTAGAGCAAAACAAACGCTAAAAGCAGTGACAGCCATTGGTATCCATTGTGGAGCTTTTCCTTCAATCTTTGAATGTATCAACTACCTGTTTTCCAAACATCACACACACCATGTTGTGATACTGAATCGACAAGTGTAGTCACGCTGACAAAAAATTAGCTACACATTGTCTGATTCATCAAACTTTGACTACTGTCAATTTCACCTATCAAAAATATTCAGCAATTGTTCCCTGTCACACTCTACAACCAAGTTACAAATTTATTCCAAGTAAACTTTAAAAATGAAAAACAATGAATCAGGCACAAGCCGCCATAAACACTGCTGATGGAGTTTCAGGTAAAATCAGTAGCAATTCACATTGATAAAAAAAATGTAGAAAATGGTTTTGTATTAAACGTAAAATCTGTTATGTGGGCAACTATTGATCCATACACAATTGAACACTGATTGTTTACAGCAAAATATTAATCATGGTCCATGAGGTTATATCTATGAGAGAATAAAGCTTGTCTGCGTCCCAGCCAGTATAATTGTTTACATAAGCAGTCTTGCGGTGTGTCAGCCCTCCAGCATCACTCCTCTACAATACAAAGAAACCACTGAAAGTTAATACACACATGAATACTGATCAGTTACATACGAATCAAATCTATAGCTTTGTGGCTATGGCTAAAAACAAATACACTGTCAAATAAGAAACTAGCGAGCTCTTCAATACACGTGATGAAAATCATGCGACAGAGGATAATATGTACTTTGTGACAATAATGTTGCGTGTATGTTAGTATGTTAATCTTACATTTTGAGTATACGAATGGTAAAATTAGGTTTTGAATTATGATACAACCTTTTGTCAGAATTTTTTTCAGCTTCAAGCAGACAATATGTCAATACTGGCATGGCAAGCAACATTTTCTATGACAGTCCGCAAAGCTAGTTATCAAAAATAATTTGAACGCTGAACACTGGCTCACATACATATTGTAAGTGACCGCAAGTGATCGCAGATCAGCGTACGGTCATCTGCGATCCACGTTGACATAAACGTGGCACAAATTATGATTGCACAATGTACAATCACTCTTTTGACTGGGAGGTAACAAAATCATGAAGCTCACCTTCACTGACCAACGATTGTATTTAAAGAATGGATTTTATAAGTTGACGTCTCCTTCAGCAGCTTATTCTCTATTAGTTGTAGGCATAAAAGCAGCAAACAGTCCAGCCGTGTTTTGCCATTGTACTATAAAGCGGTATCGTTGAAGCAAGACTGACAGCATACATTTCATTCCAGTATCTTGTTGATTGCCATTTAATGGGCTTTCGTGGTCGATAGCAGCCAGTAAGGCCTATCATTACTTTGTAGTGTCCCTGTCAGCCAGTTCACTGCAATAACAACATCACACTAGTTATGCTTGGCAAAATATCAAATCACTACAAATGACAAGTTGGTTTTAAAACATTTCATTTGTGTACAGACTCACTAAATCGATTGTCAAAGAAATTTACAAAACGAGCATTACACATGACCAGCTTCAAGCTGACCATTTGTTTTTGTCTGTCCTAGTCTGGTGGTTGAAAAAAGTAGCTGTTCACCACCGAACACAAACTGTTGTGTGAAATGCATGAGATACCAACATCTACTACAGTAGTTCAATACATATTAAAGGCTAAATTGACATACATACAAGAGTGTACCTATATTGCACAGACTTACAGAGCCTATGGTACATACTTGTGTAATAGCCACACTCATACATCAGTACACAATCAACAAATTTTGCCAATTTCACTGAACTGAGAAACTAAACAGCAATATTTCTTGATACTATTCACAGTATACGGCAGGTTGAAAATATCAATAGAATGTAAAAAAAATACGAGACAACAAACTCTAACTAGACCAGTATTTGACATCTGAACTTTATGTATGGAGCAAAGTAAGCAGAGTAAACTTCTTGACTACAATGCGAAGATATCTTATCAAGTATTTTAATCAAAATTTTATAACAAATATTACATACTAATCCCAAAGAAATTTGCACTAACATTCACACAGCCAAACACCAGTCTAGAATTCATATATTTTTACTCGGCCAAGTATAGCTACCCCAAATACTAACTATATACCACACTATTAAAGACAGTTAACCAAACCCGGTATAGCTATCCCGGATACTAACCATATACTACACTACTAGAGACATTTCACCCTACCCGGTATAGCTAGCCCCGGATACTAAGTCTATACTACACTATTAGAGACAGTTAACCAAACCCGGTATAGCTATCCCGGATACTAAATATATACTACACTACTACAGACAGTTAACCCAACCCGGTATAGCTAGCCCCGGATACTAAGTCTATACTACACTATTACAGACATTTCACCCTACCCGGTATAGCCACCCTGAATACTAAATATATACTACACTACCAGAGACAGTTAACCCAACCCTGTATAGCAACCCCGGATACTGAATATATACTACACTACCAGAGACAGTGAACCCTACCCGGTATAGCCGCCCTGAATCCCATATGTATACTAATAGAAAAATCTATCCCAATTCAGCATAGCTACCTTAGATTTTATATACATACTAATAACGAGAGCTACCCCGACCCTAGTAAAGCTACCTCAGATACAACTTATACACAAATAAAGAGAGCTACCGCGGATCCTATATATATATACACATATATTTACTACTTGTGAAAGCTACTCCAACCTAATATTACATAGACACAATAGTGCATAGACATAGTAGTGTATAGAGACGGTAGGGCATATACATAGTAGCGCATAGACACAGTAGTGCTTAGACATGGTAGTGCATACACAGTAGTACATAGACATAGCAGTGCATAGACACAGTAGTACATAGACATAGCAGTGCATAGACACAATAGTGCATAGACATAGTAGTGTATAGAGACGGTAGTGCATAGACATAGCAATGCATAGACAAAGCAGTGCTTAGACATGGTAGTGCATAGGCATATTAGTACATATACATAGCAGTGCATAGACACAGAAGTGCTTAGACATGGTAGTGTATAGGCATATTAGTACATAGACATAGCAGTGCATAGACGCAGTAGTGCTTAGACATAGTAGTGTATAGACACAGTAGTACATAGACATAGCAGTGCATAGACACAGTAGTGCTTAGACATGGTAGTGCATAGGCATATTAGTACATAGACATAGCAGTGCATAGACACAGTAATGCTTAGACATGGTAGTGCATAGGCACATTAGTACACAGACATAATTGTACATAGACATGGTAGTGCATGGACCTAGTAGTGCATAGACATGATAGTATATATACATAATAGTAATAGGCACCTTTGTACATAGACATACTTGTACGTAGACACAATAGTACATACACACAGCAGGGTATATTGTAGTAGTACATAGACATAGAATTACATGGACAGTAGTATGTTGACAATGTAGTACATAAAACGGTAGTACGTAGACATAGTAGTACACAGGTAACATACATAAACAAAACTACATAGACACTGCAGCACATATACATAGTAAAAATAACAGAGTATTACATGAACTTAGTTGAACATAGATAGAGTAAGATATATACATGGACATAAAACAAGCTCATTCGGCCATGTTGTGCAGTTATTACTGAGCATAGAGCACATGCAAGTTCTTGTCAATGTTGAAAAGGCCATGGACTACCAATTCATGTCATTACAGAAAATAAATTTTTGTGGAAGGGAAATGAGTTGATATTGCTTTGTCAAATTTTGTGAAATCTTTCTCACAACAACATCTCATATAGTACAAATATTGATAGCTCAATAAAATAATACTTAAGCCTGGTTCACATACATATCGTAGATGCTGGCAAGTGATCGCAGATCCTCGTACGATGATCTACGTACGATGATCCTCGTACGATGTTCACATAAACTTGGTAAACCGACGATCGCAAGAGTTATAATCACTCTCTTGACTGGGAGGTAATAAAATCATGAAGAACCTATTCACTCACCAATGACTATATACATACTAAATGAATGATCGTTGTTCAATTACACCGACCTATTTATTATTTTTAACAATTTCAAAAAAACTATTACATTGTTACTCATATTATCATTAAGTATTATTCCATTTCTTTTAATTAAATTTATAACGGTTGTTCAATGGTGCATTTTTGTTTTTTATCATTTCTAAATATATATTTTTTTAATTTTAATTTATTATAATATACTAATTATGCTATTATATAAAAAATTACAGAAAATATTTATATTAATACATTTAAATCAGCTATCATCATATTTCATTCAAAAAATTAATAATAAATAATAACCAATATTTACAATTACACAATAATAATTCTATTATTTATTATAATTTTTTGATGGCAGTCACGCTGACATGAGTAACCTTGACCTAACTGTGGTTTTTGAGAAAGAAAGTAAGAAAATTGTACTCCCGACCGTACGATGGTTGCAGAAAAGTTTGTTCAGCTGAACTTCTCTACGAGCTTTAGCGACAGCGTGCGACGTCATACAAGCCACTGCAAATCCAGGTTCACATACATCGCAGATGCTCGTACGAAGATCCGCGATCACTTGCGAGCATCTACGATATGTATGTGAACCAGGCTTTACTTTTTATGATGCAAATATAACAGGAGCTATTTGAGACCACTCTAAGCCTTACATTCTACAGCATCTACCAGCATCTAAAACTATACTAAGGTCGACACTGGCTCTGGAAAACTAAGGTCAGGGATTGGTAAGTGACAGAATGCTTCCAAGTTAATTATTTCAAGTTTGGCAATGTTTGGTCAACTAAAGAAAATGAGTGTCAGTTCAATGTTTACAGACTATTTTGCCGGAAATCCAACAAAATGAATAGATTATGTTTCTTTATCTCAATGCAGAAAATAAAGAAAAAAAACATAGACATACATGCAGTCACTAAAGCAAGCAATTTCTATTCCGCCAGCCACTGAAAGAAAATAAAATTGCAGCTCATAAGTCAAAGTACTTTTAACAGGGCAAATTTTGTAACAAAATAATTGTCACAAGCTTTTCACTAGTTGTGAGGCAACAAATACAATGATGTATTCCTTTTTAAGGCACTCAAGATTTTTAAAATTTAGAACTTCGTCAGGAATTATCGACTCTTGCAGTTCATCACTTATGCTGCAAATCAACTAGCAAAAAGTAGAAGTTGTTTTCTAATTTCCTTGAAGTGGAGAGCACAACTTTTAAACCTCTCTCCAGCTATCATATTTTTAAGAAGTTGTGATTCCAATGGGAAGGCAACCAACTGTTTTTTCTGCACATTTTAGTCCAAAAAAGATTAGGTTTTTAGTCAGGTTTTGTGTGGTACCTACCTCTTATAATGGAGTGAAAGTGGAAACAGTACAAGCTTCTGTCACAGCGATTAGTGCTGGTGTCAGCAAGAACCATTTTTGGCTTCTATAAAACAGAAACAAATAACAAGTAACCAAGAATTAGGATTACTTTTTGTGAGAAACATTTCCTGATAGTAGCTATTGAGGCGGAGGGTGAAGGATAGGTAAATGTAATTAAGGAATTAGCTGAAACGTACATTCTATATAAAGCTGACAACACTCAGTATTAAAGCTGTGAAGTTTTGCTAGAATAAGTCATGGGGATCTCATATAGAATCCTACTTCAGCTGGTCCAAACAAACATTTATTGATGGCTTCCTACAAAAGACACAATTGACAAAAACTTGTCTCAACTTCTATCGAAAGAGAGTTCAGCGACTCCCAATACGAAGGCAAAGTAGCATAAATTACTATTTATGCTAAGTGGCCCATTCACTCAGTTCTCAGCATTATGGGTGTTATTGAGAATAATCACAACCGTTAGGAGCAAAAACATCAATAGTTATGATAATTAAAATCTTCACTATTGGATCATATGCATGATTTTCAATCAACAATACTACAATACTGCACGAATTGGTACTTGTAGGAAGACTTATCAACCTAGGGTGAGCGATTAAAAATTATATTTAGGAAAGACATCAGGGAAATACCAGAAAGCACAATGCGATAAAGCTGTCTGGTCTCCAGCACTGCTTAAGTATAATTTAGTAGCAGTTTAACTTGTTGCTTACTACTCCAAGTTAAACAAACACAATTTTACCTGCGGATCATGCAAGAAACGAAGTGATTAGAGCTAAAAGATACTCAACGACGCTCATCGCCAAGCTATTAAACAAACAGGAAAGCAGCACAGGTAAACGAAAAACTGAATTGTCGGCATCTAATAAAGAAAATTGTAGCAAATAATAACCATAATCAACATTTTTTTATTACCAACAGCTGTTTCACGCTGACTATTCGTAATTGAAAAATATGGTTATTAAATAATAAATAAATAATGTGTAATATGAATAATGTGGTGCAGACAAAATCAATGACTTGTCATCGTTGCATCTTTATTGATAGTATATTGGATTGGTAGCTAAGTAGGTATGCACGGCAACTACAGTTGTATCTGTCCAAAAGCTACAAGCAGCAGTGAATACTATCTATGCATTTGTAGTTTTTCCATTTTCAGTAATATAAAAAATCAGGTGCTTACCGACCAGTCGGGATACTTTGAACTTGCCAGCTAGACACAAATTATTATTAGCAATCAGCAATTAATGAGTAGCAAGTACTCTACAGAAACCAGTTGCCAGTTAGATCCAATTACTTTCTAACAATTACCTTTGTGCAAATGTTTCGTGGGTAGTGAACTGTAGCATGCATTTGTCTCGTGGCAAGTCACAGGTAAATACTCGTAGGTACTTGTCAAAATTATCACTGAGGAAAACTCACATTGCTTTTATCAGACGGTAGAGGGTGCACAGAAAAATTATTAGGATCAACAAAGTAATGGTTTATGGCTACTATCATATTTGTCTTCTGCTGCTAATATTATGATAGCAGTAGCCACAGGGGATTGCAATAAATAACATGGCCAATATTATGATAACTATTATTATCATTAATAAATGATGTTTTCAAATACTAATAATTATCAATTAATATTTTCATGTCTACATTTCAACATGGATTTGGTTAATTCATCGTCAATCCTGATAAACCTCAAGATGATGTGCTGCTGAAATGGTTGGTTCATAAAAAAAACAATAATAACCATAATGACAACAAATGTAGAAGAAATAAAAGTGATAATAAAATTTATTATTATTAATTAGGGTTATTATTGTTGTTGATATTTATGTATTCTTGATATTATTATTTAATATAATTATTTACTATTATTATTATCATACAGCTAATAACAATAGTATCACTGTGTAAATAATATATTAAACCAGAAGAAGAAGAATAATAAATAACTAACAACAACAAGAGTTGTTGTCAATTATAATTATTATTGATGAGAGCATCATCATTATTAATAATACTACTGAGGTCAATGATGATGATGAGTGATAAATTACTATTATTATTATCATTATTTATTATATTTTATTGTTATTATTATTATGGAATAAAATTATTATTAACAATTATTAATAATTATTAATAAAATAATCATAATAATGTAATGTGATGCTGATAAGACAATGATGACACGCAACAATATAAAACAACAACTCATATATATATTATTATTACTTATTAATGGGTCAGATGGATGAACACCAAAATGGCAGCTTATGCTCCAAAACGGTCAAACACTTTCAAAAATGCAACAACAAACAACAACAATAATAATAAATTATTATTAAATAATTAATAATAATAAAACTAACCATGCACACTGACATAAGTCAAATATTCTCGGGTAGAGCACTCATTTGTTGGGGACTTTTGAGTTTGCCTGTGCGCAACCAAAAAGTCAAGTCACACAGTCAGGAAAACAAAAATTTCACAAACAAAAACAACAACATTATTATTATTTATTATTTTCTTTGATGATGACAACAACAACAACAGTTCGAGAGACTGGCAGGAAAAGAAGGAAAAAAACAAAAAATTAACAAACACATAAGGTAGACTGATCATGAACTTACACAAAACTAACCAATTATATCGAATACATGAAACTGCAACAACAAAAACAACGGAGTGTAATAACTCTATGTACATTAATTATTATTTTCTATCTACATGTAAACTTATACATTTGCCATGTGAGTGAAACCATGCATGCACTGATGTACCACCTCTTATATTTTATTTGCACACGCTGGCCAATCAATTGTGCCAGGTGTGGCCTCTTTTGTTCACTACTTGTCAGTCACTTTTATTATGTAACAGTTTACATAAATACGCATGTTCTAGTCAAATAAATCAGAGTCAGCTTGCACACTCTCAGAAGTTTCTTTGTACATACAAATAACTTCACTGTGCACCATTACTCAAGTAGTAATATACAGGCAGATCAGTCTGAACCTCTGCTGGCCGAACTTAGCTTGACTAACTTCGCCTTCAATGTTCGACCTCTGCACAGCACTACAACAAGACAGCCGAACCTCTGCTGGCCGAATCTAGTTCAACTAGTTCGCCATCAAAGTTCGAACTCATTGCACACACAAAACAACAGCTAACGCAACCGGCAGCTCACTAGTTACTGAGATGGTCAACCACCATTCTCCAGTATACTAAGTCGACCTGTGGAAGGGTTGTATCGCTAGCACACTAGACACAGTTGCCATTATAATCGGGAGGTTGTGCAGGTAGGCCGAGCTACCAACTCACCCCCCACAGTGAAATCCTGCACATTGGTGGCAGCAGTGGGATTGACAGACACCCACAAGAAGCAACTCCCAGAGAAAGAATGGCAACCATGAGACGAGCACTAAGCACTGACAGGGATCCCTCCAGCCTGCAGATGATGGGGACGCTCACCGACATCCTAGACCGTATGACAGTAGCCACAGCCAGAGATAAGTTTAGAGTACCACAGTACGATGGTACAGGAGATGTGGACTACTTTCTACAGCGGTTCCAGGAGGTGACCAGAGCAAACCATTGGCCGGCCAAGGAAGCAGTCATCCACCTACGCCAAGCCTTAACAGGCAAGGCCGAACAGTGCGGTCGAGGGGAGACTACAGAAGAGGTGGCGCGAACGCTACGAGCGACCTTTGGGATGACTCGTTCGGAAGCCCAAGCAAAACTGCTAAGCTACCGACGAAACCCCAGGGAAAGTCTCAGAGACCATGCACTCACGGTCGAGCACCTCGTTACGGCAGCCCACAGCACCCTGCCGCGACAAAATAGGGATGAACTGGTAATGCAGACATTCCACAGCACTCTAGGGCACACGTACCTGCAACGTCACTTGTTGGCAGTACGCCCTCAGAACCTAGAGGAAGCAATCTTGTCAGGAAACGAGTTCCTGCAGGTGCCTCACCAACCATTGGGAGGACCGCACATCAGGACAGTGGAAACCGACCCCCTAGAAGAGGAGATGACTCCACCGAGAGAGGCGGCTTGACACCAAGAGGTGCAGGACCCCTTGGCACAGCTACTCAAGACCATAGAAGGGTTGAGCAAAGAGGTTGCCAGCCTGAAGATGGAGAAGAAGCCGGAGCCACCCAAGAGATGTTGGGGATGCCAACAGACAGGCCACACCCGAAAGGCATGTAGGACCGTTCCTTGGCCTAGCCGCCAGGGAAACGACTACCGCCCGCAGCAGTAGGGAAACCCGCTGGCTGCACACGGGCAACGGCACATCAGAAGGAAAGGGCACGGGCGCCCTCCAGTGGACCGGCAACAATGCGTCAAGCGACTCCTCCCCTGGACCTCCTGACTAGTCCCCCCATCGCCCTACACAACCGTTTTGCCAGCCTGTCGGCCCTCGACAGCTCAGTGGCAGAAGAAACGGACGGCGACGGGACTCCAGAGCAGCAGGAACCAAGGCCCAGAAGGAAGGACAAGCAGACACAAACGCCCCCACTGAGGCAGGAAGAATTCATTCCAAAACCTGTGACACTCCAGAGCAATCAGATCGAGCGACCATATCGTTCGAGCTACTACCTACCTGGAAGGGTAGAAGGAGAGGCGGTAACACACCTCATAGACACGGGCTGCAACACTAACCTGTTGTCCAAGCGGGTCTTTGATCGGTTACCGAACCACGTACAGCGCAAGCTGCAGCACTACGATTCCCATGGTATCATGGCCGACGGCACGAGACTTCCGTTCTACGGCTTGCTCTCACTGAAGGGAAGGATACGGCACGTCAAGTTTGAAGAGACCTTTGTGGTCAGTCAAGTCAACGAAGACGTTATCCTAGGGATGCCCTTCCTGACAAGTCAAGGATGCCAGATGGGGTTCGACCGTCCAGTGCTGGTGATACAGGGAAAGGAGCTGACCTGTACCGACCGCCACGGGAGAAATCTCGTGTCCAAGGTGCAAGTCCGACAGGACACCCAGCTTCCACCACAGACAGAAGTGACTATTCCATGTCACTTGAGCTCCAGGGATACGTTCCCCCAGGGAGTGATTGAAAGCATCCAGGGTGGGATACCCGTCGCCACCAGCGTCAACAGGCCTGACGCTCAGGGACACGTCCTGGTCAGATGTCTAAACCCAACGCAGGACACCCTAAGACTACCCGCAGGAGAGGTGATTGGCACCTTTACGGGAGTAGAAGAGGGTGGCGTTCAGGAACTGACAAAACCAGACGAACAGCAGAGGAACAAGACGGGAGGAAGGGAGTTACCCCCCCACCTACATGACCTCTTCCAACAAGCCAAGAAAGGATGCCAGGACCTATGGCAGGAGCAGCAAGTAAGGGAGCTGCTGATCGAATACCAGACGGTATTTAGTAGCCATAGCGGAGACCTGGGCCGGACCACACTGGCAGAGCATTCGATCCCCACAGTAGAAGGGGCTCGGCCCATCCGGTGCCCACCACACCGCCTGGGACCAGAAAAGGAGGCAGAGGCAGAACGCCAGATCAAGGACCTGTTGGAAAAAGACCTCGTCGAGCCGGCTGACGGAGCTTGGAGCTCCCCTGTAGTACTGGTGAGAAAAAAGGATGACACATGGAGGTTCTGCGTGGATTACCGGAGGCTGAATGACATAGCCAAACAGGACGCCTACCCCATCCCCAGAATCGATGAGTCGCTGGACGCTTTGGCCGGCAGTAAATATTTTACTACGCTGGATCTCACTAGCGGATACTGGCAGGTACCCCTAGACCAAGATGCGAGCGACAAGTCGGCCTTCACCACTAGAAGCGGCTTGTGGAAGTGGAAAGTGTTACCCTTCGGGCTGACGTCAGCCCCTGCCACTTTCCAACGGCTCATGGAAAAAGTCCTCAAAGGTCTTCACTGGAAGACACTGCTCTTGTACCTGGATGATGTAATCATCATCGCACCCGACTTCCAGACGCACTTACAGAGGCTAGGAGAAGTGTTAGGACGACTCCACCAGGCAAACCTGAAGGTAAAACCCTCCAAATGCGAGCTGCTACAAGAAGAGGTCAAGTACCTCGGACATGTAGTAAGTGCAAAGGGAGTGGCTACCGACCCAGGGAAGGTGGAGGCCGTCAGGAGATGGGAAGCACCAACGGACGTAAAGGGGCTGCAAGCGTTCCTAGGAACCGCCGGGTACTATCGTCAGTACCTCCCCGACTACGCCACGATTGCTAAACCACTCACCGTAATGACAGGCAAGGAGACACCCTGGAAGTGGGGACAAGCAGAGCAGACAGCCTTCGACCAGCTCAAAGCCAGGCTCACCCAAGCCCCAGTACTCGGGTACCCCGACCCCAACTTACCATATATACTGGACACTGACGCCAGTGCGGTAGGAGTCGGTGCTGTGCTCTCACAAGTACAAGAAGGGAAGGAACGCGTCATAGCATACTTCAGCAAGACGCTGGCACCCGCGGAGCGGAATTATTGCGTCACACGAAAGGAGCTGGTCGCTGTCGTCAAGGCAGTGAAACATTTCCGTCCCTACCTCTACGGGCGGGAATTCAAGCTCCGGACGGACCACGCATCCCTCCGCTGGCTGTGCAGACGGAAGGAACCATCGAACCAGATAGCTCGGTGGTTGGAGATCTTGGCTGAGTTCCGATACAAGCTCGAGCACAGAGCTGGAACTCACCATGGTAACGCCGATGGGCTCAGCCGACAGGGACCCTGCACAGACTGTAGGCAGTGCGGCTCCATCGAGCAGAGAGATGGAGGACCTTCCCATGTAGAGCTGCAGCAAGAAGCTGGACAGAGACCTCAGAGAGAGGCTAGGGACGACCTCGACACATTGAACCCGGTACATCCCCCCCAGGATTCGGCTCAGCCGAAGGGACGGGATGCGGTAGGCCGGACTTGCGCCGAGCCGAGACGGCCGGGAGACATGATGAAGAGGGAGTCTGCAGAGACGAGAGAGAAGGAGGAGCGGGTCAACCTCACTGTGACAAACCCGGTACACTCCACCCTAACCTTAGCTCAGGAGCAAAGGGACGGGCAGGATGCGGTAGGCCGGATTTATGCCGAGCTGAGACGACCGGGAAGCGTTACAGAGAGAGAATTGACCGAAGGGAGTGTCGAGCTGAAGACACTGTACGATCGGAAGGAGGCGATGGAGATCCGCCCTGACGGGGTGCTCGTCATCACGCTACACCACCCTTCCAGATCAAAGCAATGTGTAGTCTGCCCACCAAGTAGGAGGACACAGGTCGTCTGGGAGACGCACAGGATGATCCATGCAGGGATTCATCGGACAAGGCAGCGCATCCTGATGGATTGGTACTGGCCAGGCATATCCCCCCTGGTCAGAAGACTAATCAAGGACTGTGAGGTATGTCAAGTCGCCAAGAATGGGAAGAAGACAGAGAACCCTCACCGACAAAGGATGTACGCGGGACGACCTTTTCAGAAGCTGGCGGTCGACCTGGTCGGCCCCCTGCCCTTGACGAAAAGGAAGAACCGTTGGGCGTTGGTCCTCACCGACCACTTCACCCGTTGGCAGGACGCGATAGCTCTGCCTGACGCCACAGAACCTACGGTCGCCGTCGCACTAGACGAAAGAGTGTTTGCCTACTGGGGCCTGCCCGAACAGCTACACTCCGACCAAGGGGCTCAGTTCGAGTCCGTGCTGCTAGAAGAGCTGTGTAGCCTGTGGGGCGTAAAAAAGACAAGGACCACCCCCTATCACCCGCAAGGGAACGGAATGGTGGAGCGTCAGAATCGGACGCTGGGAGACGCACTCCGGACACTGATATTGACGAAAGGCCAGGACGAGTGGGACAGTCTGCTGCCGCAAATCATGCGGGCCTGTCGCAGCACCCCCCACTCAGCAACAGGGGAAACGCCCAACATGCTGGTAATGGGACGGGAGGTCCGCCTCCCCGACCAACTAACGGGTACACCCCCTACCCTGGACCCTCGCAACATCATGGAGCACACTGCGACAGTGCAGGAAAACCTCCAAAAGGCACATGAGTACCTCCGACACCAGCAACAGGAGACGAGAAGCCAAGACGACGAGGAACCCTCTGTATTCCAGAAAGGAGAGCTCGTCGTACTTGAAAATAAACGGAGAGTAAAGGGCAGCAATCCGAAACTGCAACCTCGGTTCGTAGGCCCATATCGAGTGACGGAAGCCTTTCCCAACCACACCTACAAGGTGGAAAGAAATGGACAGTGGTCAATACAAAACGGGATGAGGTTGCGCCACTATAGGACATGTCAAGAGCCAGTCGGCCGAGCACCCCCGTGCCGAGAGCCCGCCCTCCAACCAAATATGAAAGGGGCCAGAAGAGGACGACCCCCCAAGGCACGTCCAGCCCCCGCTGAGAACCTGGAGTTGTTACCTCTACCACTACCCGTACCAGAGACGTTACCATTGCCATTGCCGTCACCCCCCACCAGAAAGGCCACCGCCGGCCAGGGAGTCCCCTAGCCCGCCGCATATCCAGGAGCCTGGAAACCTTCCTCTGGGAAGGGGGACACCCCACACTCGGGAGTTGTCACCCCCCGCCTTCACCTACAGTGCGCCACAGTCCAACCAGAAGGTCTGAGGTGTTAGGACACAGCAAGATAAAAGTAGAAGAAAGAACAAGTACGGAAAATGAAGACACACCCCCACCAGAGGTCATCCAAAGGGCATCCAGCTCACCGAGGCCCCCAGCCCTCAGTGACCAAGACTGGCCGCCCCTACAACCCAGCCGACTGCCCACCTCACCCTTGAGTCGACCTCAAAGAGAGAGGCAAAAACCAACCAGGTTGAACGACTACCACTGCTATGCAGCAGGGGGGGAGCCCCACACACCCAACACCCCACCTACTGGAGCAGGAGGCAGGGAGGTCACATCACTGCCATCGTCAGCTACTCTCCTGGAGAAAGAAGTACCAGAAAACCCGGCCGAAATCGGTTGGATAGAAGTGAAACGAGGAATAAACAAGAGAAAGATAGAAGAAAGTGAGACGAGTTGGCATGAAGAGAGACGAGTGAGAAAAAACGAGCCAGAGAAAACAACTCCCCAAACCAGTAAACTCGTCGCCGAAAAAATTATGAGACAGGGTAGCATAACTCCCAGTTACTACGAACAAATACCCGCCACCCCACGTCATCAAAACAATACCACGTGGGGGATGACGCTGAGAGAACACGTGGTAGCCACCACCAATCAGAATATAGATAGGTGCAGGAGCCGCCAACGCTCAGTTGCCATCCAGCCAAGAACGAGTTCGCTACCCAACACAAGAAGAGTAGATCAACTGGACTACACAGCACTAACTATGGCCAGAACCTCACAGCACCAAAGAGAAAAGATCGACATCACGTCCACCACAGGTGAGCAGCTGCCGAACGTTACAATTCAGTCACTGACAAAGGCTTTGGACCAACAAATGCGGTTGGCAGTAACTGTCCCTCGCAAAGAGGACATGTTGCGAAAAACCGACATGTCACCTACCGTCAACATCAGACGTGTTGCTATTGTAGAGGAAGGAGAAATAACATCACCGACGCCAAAAACAAGCAACTTACTCAGAGAGATATGGCTCAGCGGTGAGACGATGACTACCATAAAGAGTATGGCCGTACAGATCGGAGACAGTGAGCAGTGGAAGTGCCAGCGCTGTGATTTCCAGCAAGTCAGGAAACGTGTCATTTACCACGTCAGGCAGCATCTAACTTTCTTTTTCTGCAAATGCGGAAAAAAGAGTGCTTCGAGAGACGCCATCTTGAAGCACATTAGAATACAAGGAGGCACTGCAGAACATGGAGGAAAGTCGAAGCCACTTTATGAAGTCGACGCTGCCAGATATGACGAGTTTTGCAGAGCCATCGGTTGGGAGTCACCACCACCCTTCGGTACCCCCGACCCCCAGTATAGAGAAGGAGAAGACAATCCCCGACAAGGCAGTAATAGAGAAACCGCCAGTACAGAAGCGGCTGGGGAAGCAGCTGGAGTCACCTCCCCCACCAAAGAAGAGGAGGATAACTCCCCCCCCCGACATGCAGATTCGCCTAGGAGAGAACGCCCGCAGCCAAACTCGTACAGTTGGAGGGCCGAGCGAGAACGATCGGCAGAAGCTGAGAGGAGCCGACGCAGACGAGAACACAGGCATCGTATGGAAGCCCTAGACCGAGAACTACATGCCATCACACATGAAGCCTGCCAGCTGTTATTACGAGCTGAAGACATGAAAAAAGAGCTGAACCGACCCTATCGAGAATAGCATCCACCTACCAATGCCGCCGCCACGTTTTGATTGGCCACCATCGCCAATGGAGGGGAGTGTGTGGAGGACCGGCGACATTAAGCACTCTTACCAGACAGTATATGGTACACTATTACAAACACTTACTCGTCTATGTCCTTGTTCTATGTTGTTGTCTAGTTCTATGCATACGATATTCCAGACTGTGTACACATCGCAATTCTATGCCCGCGCTTTAGGGCTAATAACTCTATGTACATTAATTATTATTTTCTATCTACATGTAAACTTATACATTTGCCATGTGAGTGAAACCATGCATGCACTGATGTACCACCTCTTATATTTTATTTGCACACGCTGGCCAATCAATTGTGCCAGGTGTGGCCTCTTTTGTTCACTACTTGTCAGTCACTTTTATTATGTAACAGTTTACATAAATACGCATGTTCTAGTCAAATAAATCAGAGTCAGCTTGCACACTCTCAGAAGTTTCTTTGTACATACAAATAACTTCACTGCGCACCATTACTCAAGTAGTAATATACAGGCAGATCAGTCTGAACCTCTGCTGGCCGAACTTAGCTTGACTAACTTCGCCTTCAATGTTCGACCTCTGCACAGCACTACAACAAGACAGCCGAACCTCTGCTGGCCGAATCTAGTTCAACTAGTTCGCCATCAAAGTTCGAACTCATTGCACACACAAAACAACAGCTAACGCAACCGGCAGCTCACTAGTTACTGAGATGGTCAACCACCATTCTCCAGTATACTAAGTCGACCTGTGGAAGGGTTGTATCGCTAGCACACTAGACACAGTTGCCATTATAATCGGGAGGTTGTGCAGGTAGGCCGAGCTACCAACTCACCCCCCACAGTGAAATCCTGCACATTATTATTTATTATTTTCTTTGATGATGACAACAACAACAGTTCGAGAGACTGGCAGGAAAAGAAGGAAAAAAACAAAAAATTAACAAACACATAAGGTAGACTGATCATGAACTTACACAAAACTAACCAATTATATCGAATACATGAAACTGCAACAACAAAAACAACGGAGTGAAGTTTTGTTACAAGCAGCAGGTGGGGCACCGAAAATGGTGAACGGAAAAGACGCGGCAGAAATGGTTACGTCCAACACGCCGACTTTTGAAGCAAAAACGCCAAAACGGAAAAAAAATGAGGAGAAAACTCCAAATAAAATTAAATACTGATTATCGCCAAAAATAGGGCCGAAATACTTAAGTGTACTGAGTACAACTTGTAATGACAATCAATGCATAAGCTTTTACTAAAAACTATCTTGAAAACCTTCAAAACATGATCCCAAATGGAAAAAAAATGGATAGAGTTAGATATTCATCTATTTGTTTACATCTACAAAAAAGAGGTATTTGGTGAAATATCTTTTTCGATTTATTCAATTTTCATTAATTTTTTACAAAAACAAATCATCCTCTAAATGGTTAAATTTCATCTAATTGTACAAATTTACAAAAAAAACAGGGTATTTGGTAAAATATTCTTTCATTTCATTAAATGTTCATTATTTTTTTGCAAAAAAGAAATCACCCTTTAATTGGTTAAATTTTATCTGTTTGTACATCTTTACAAAAAACAGGGTATTTGGTAAAATATTTCCTTTATTCTATTCAATTTTCATTAATTTTTTCAATAATTGCTTAAATATACATTATTCACTATTTTCTTATTCTAATTGTACAAATTTACAAAAAAAACAAGGTATTTGGTAAAATATTCTTTCATTTCATTAAATCTTCATTATTTTTTTTGCAAAAAAGAAATCATCCTTTAAATGGTTAAATTTTATCTGTTTGTATATCTTTACAAAAAAAACAGACTATTTGGTAAAATATTTCCTTTATTCTATTCAATTTTCATTAATTCTTTCAATAATTGCTTAAATATAAATTATTCATTATTTTCTTATTATTAGGTGAGCAACCTATCATACAAAATTAGTTTCTTGAGTGAGGGTTTTATCCTGCATTTTCCTTTTGAATTTTTTTCAAAAATTTACCATTTTTTTCAAAAACAATCATTTATATATACAATTTCCATTATTTTTTTAAACAGAACAATTCCTATCTCTGAGAGGTTGGAGATATTGGGGTAGAAAACTTAGAGATGATGATGAGAAGGCTATGGATTTTCCCGTTTAAGAACAAACCATTTTCGATGGCAATTTCAATTCGGAAAACTAAAACAATGTAATTTGTTTTTCAAAATGCAATCATCAGAAAGCTTTTGTCATGATGAGGAGGAGGCTATGGATTTACCCATTCAAGAACAAACCATTTTCGATGGCGACTTCAATTCTAAAAACGAATTAGAACTGAAGTATGTGGTATTACGTAATAATTTTTTTAAACAAGAACAAACCATTTTTGAAAGCAACTTTAATTCTAAAAACTAAATCAATGTAACTTTTTTTATTCTTTGTCTCCCATGAAATTGTTCAAAACGAGTTAGAACTGAAGTATGTGGTATTACATGATAATTTTTTTAAAAAAACACATCAAAATCGACAAATTACTCCTCTAGATAGTTCAAGTTTACAATATTTGAGAATTAATCACAATAGAAACATTAAGCCTACTTGATAAAAAAGAATTTGACTGTTAAATTTAACTAATTGATTCAATGTTATTATTTGGATCTTTTGAAAATAAACGTTTCAATGAAAACATCATATTTAGTCTTTGACACACTTGAAACCATTTTCCAGTAAATTTCACCAACAATATTTCAGAAATTTTTACTAGATATTTACAAGAAAAATGAGGTATGTTGGTAAAATATTCTTTTATTACATTCCTTTTTAATTTTTTATGTTTTAAAACAGGGTTTTATTACAAAGTTTTTTTGTTTTTTCAACTTTTTAAAAAAATAATCATTATAATATATAGTTTTCGATGTTTTTTTAAGAAAAAATAAATATATATAGAGATTTTCACTTTATATTCTTTTATTCCATTCAATTTTCAATAATTTTTTGAGTGAGGATTTTATCCTACACCTTCCTTTTAAATTTTTTTATTTTTTTAAAAAATAATCATTGAAATATATAGTTTTCGATATTATTTTAAAAACAATGTATATATATATATATCTATATATAGAGTTTTTCACTTTATATTTACAAAACTTTGGTATTTGGGAAAATATTTTTTTATTTCATTCAATTTTCAATAATTTTTTGAGTGAGAATTTTATCCTACACAATCCTTTTAAATTTTTTATGTTTCAAAACAGAGCTTTATTACATTTTTTTGAACTTTTTAAAAAATAATCATTGAAATATATAGTTTTCGATATTTTTTGATTTTTTTGTACTTTTTAACTTTTTTATTGAGTGAGAATTTTATCCTACACAATCCTTTTAGATTTTTTATGTTTCAAAACAGAGCTTTATTACATTTTTTTGAACTTTTTAAAAAATAATCATTGAAATATATAGTTTTCGATATTTTTTGATTTTTTGTACTTTTTAACTTTTTTAAAAACTGTCAAAAAATCACCAAATTACCTCTCTAGATGAATAAAATTTACAAGTAAATAATTGTAATAGAAAATACCATATCTAGTTTTTACATTCATAAAACTGTTTTATAGTAAATTTTCTGTAATACAAACTACTATAGCTTACGATATCAATGGTTACAAAGCGCTTTTCTTGAACAATATCTTCCTCGATATTCTTCTGGTATATTATTAGACCCAGGGCGGAACTCTTGTATTCCGTATTCTCTGTGATCCAATAATTGACTAAAATACAAAAGTTATTCATTATACAAATAAATTTTACCGAATTTAAATTTTACTCTTGGCTACATTAGATAGTTTACATTATATATAACAGGAAAATATATATGAGTTACATCATTCAGCTCAATATTTCTTAGGGAAAGTTCTTTACTCTGTTTTCTTTTTACGATATAATGGACTAAAATAAAAAATGATGTATTAGTATAGTATGATTAAAATTAATGTAAAATAAATATAAACTTTTGTTATTTTTTCAACTTCTATGTAAAAGAAATACACTGATTACACACGAAAAAGTCCTTTTTTTCATTTGGATTCGGAATGTATAAATATAAATATATGTATATATATATATAATTTTAAAAATGTTTTACAACAAACACTCATGAATAAGCCATTTATGTGATAAAACGTGTTATTTACGTGAAAAATTAAGCATTTTTGTAAAATAATTATAACCTTTTGTGATTTTTTTTAAACTTTTATGTAAAGAAATACACTGATTGCACAAAAAAGTCCTTTTTTAATCCGAAATAGATATAATTTAAAAATGTTTTACAAAAAATGTTTATGAATTGATCATTTATGTGAAAAACTAAACATTTTTGTAAAATAATTATAACATTTTGTTATTTTTTCAACTTTTATGTAAAAAAAATACACTGATTGCACAAAAAAGTCCTTTTTTTAATCCGAAATAGATATAATTTAAACATGTTTTACAAAAAATGTTTATGAATTGATCATTTATGTGAAAAACTAAACATTTTTGTAAAATAATTATAACCTTTTGTTATTTTTTAAACCTTTATGTAAAAAAAATACACTGATTGCACAAAAAAGTCCTTTTTTTAATCCGAAATAGATATAATTTAAACATGTTTTACAAAAAATGTTTATGAATTGATCATTTATGTGAAAAACTAAACATTTTTGTAAAACAATTATAACCTTTTGTTATTTTTTAAACTTTTATGTAAAAAAAATACACTGATTGCACAAAAAAATCCTTTTTTTAATCCGAAATAGATATAATTTAAAAATAATTTACAAAAAATGTTTATCAATTGATCATTTATGTGAAAAACTAAACATTTTTGTAAAATAATTATCACCTTTTGTTATTTTTCCAACTTTTATGTAAAAAAATACACTGATGACACAACAAAATCCTTTTTTAATTCGAAATATATATATATATATAACTTAAAAATGTTTTACAAAAATGTTCACAAATTTATCATTTTAAGGGGTTTTTCATTGTAAGAATACACAAAATTTTCACAAATCAACTTTTTAAAATTATGGTAAAAATTAATAAAACTTACCTATAGTGATATGAATCCCTTGAGTTATAGATTAGCTTCTCGAGAGTTTGTTCTCCACAGTCTTCTTTTTCAGCATCATCGAAGTGGTTGAGAAAATCCTCAGATTTTGGATTATCAGCCAGTTCCGAGGCTTGGACGAAGGCTTGATGAGCTGCGAGTACACTGATGTTGTAGAAAATTGAATTGTCTGCGTTTCGACTCAGACCCTTGAACAAAATTACTCCAAATCTCTCCGATGTCACAGCAGAAGCTATTTGATGAGGAATGCGCATATCTCCGATCAGTAATTCTTCATCTACAACACTTCTGTATTGAACTAGAAGAGTCTCTTCATTTCCATTCCATCGCCTGTCAGACTTTGTTATAACTTCAGGGTTTTGGAAACATATGACACTATCTGTTGGGAAATCCTGAAGATTAGCTACCTCGAAATAAGCATTGATTTGTCGCATACTTTTTTCTGGTAACACATCAAACACATTCTTACACCTCAAAGTAGTTCCTGTTTCTGTAGCAGCACGAAAAATTGCTTTTCCAGTCTTTTCAACACCCATGTAGATCAAAACCAGTGGTCTTATTTGCGAAGCTTCATTGACAAGTAATCCTGCTGCTAATGGAATAGCGCTCTTCACTCTAACTACCTTTCCATCCTTTTTATAGTTGTATATGATGGTGCAGTTCGTTTCATCATGGAGCTCAACGGTTAACACCTGCATAACTGTAGGTATTGGTAAATCTTCAACTTTGACTATGTTTTCAATGTTTCTTCTGGAAGCTGGAGATAGAGTACTTAACAGAGAGGCGCTTTTGATGATGAGAGTTGCCAGAGTATTCAGACTGGCGCTTTGAAAGGGAATCATAGTGCGTTGAAGAAGTACATTGTCATCAATCACCTTATCTTGTGAAGGTTTTGGTTCTTTATTCTTCAGTTGTTTTGTATTGACTTGTGTCGACATTCTAAAAGATAAAGTAAAAATCCATGTTATGATTTCTTTTTCAAACCAATTTGAAGATATATATATTTATATATATATATTTACTCAATATCATACCGCTGTTAGTATCTAAATCGATAAAAATTAAATTTATACTCAATCAAGTTGACTTACCTCCAAACAGAAAAGTCCTTCTAGCAGTTGTAGTAGATGATGTTGTAGTAGATCTTGCTCCTTCAGTTGCTAATGTCGAAGTGACTGCTTTCTGTGTAAAAACAGTGCTTCTTATATAGCTGAAATCATGCCATTTATCATAAGGTTAAATTAATGAAACATTGTTTTTACGGAAGAACACCAATGCTTTCGCGGGAATAAATAATTTATTTTCACGCGAATACAAATCAATGCTTTCGCGGGAATAAACATTTTATTTTCACGCGAATGGAAACTGTTGCTTTCGCGGGAATGAATACTTTATTTTCACGCGAATACAAACCAATGCTTTTGCGGGAATAAACATTTAATTTTCACGCGAATGGAAACTGTTGCTTTCGCGGGAATGAATACTTTATTTTCACGCGAATACAAACCAATGCTTTCGCGGGAATAAACATTTAATTTTCACGCGAATGGAAACTGTTGTTTTCGCTGGAATGAATACTTTATTTTCATGCGATTACAAACCAATGCTTTCGCGGGAATAAACATTTAATTTTCACGCGAATGGAAACTGTTGCTTTCGCGGGAATGAATACTTTATTTTCACGCGAATACAAACCAATGCTTTCGCGGGAATAAACATTTTATTTTCACGCGAATGGAAACTGTTGCTTTCGCGGGAATGAATACTTTATTTTCACGCGAATACAAACCAATGCTTTCGCGGGAATAAACATTTAATTTTCACGCGAATGGAAACTGTTGCTTTCGCGAGAATGAATACTTTATTTTCACGCGAATACAAATCAATGCTTTCGCGGGAATAAACATTTAATTTTCACGCGAATGGAAACTGTTGCTTTCGCGGGAACATTAAATGTTTATTCCCGCGAATACAAACCAATGTTTTCGCGGGAATAAACATTTTATTTTCACGCGAATGGAAACTGTTGCTTTCGCGGGAATGAATACTTTATTTTCACGCGAATACAAACCAATGCTTTCGCGGGAATAAACATTTAATTTTCACGCGAATGGAAACTGTTGCTTTCGCGGGAATGAATAATTTATTTTCACGCGAATACAAACCAATGCTTTCGCGGGAATAAACATTTTATTTTCACGCGAATGGAAACTGTTGCTTTCGCGGGAATGAATACTTTATTTTCACGCGAATACAAACCAATGCTTTCGCGGGAATAAACATTTAATTTTCACGCGAATGGAAACTGTTGCTTTCGCGGGAATAAACATTTTTTTCAGGCGAATAAAAACCAATGCTTTCGTGGGAATAAATAATTTCTTTTCACGCGAATGGAACCCGTTGCTTTCGCGGGAATAAACACTTTATTTTCACGCGAATACAAACCAATGCTTTCGCGGGAATAAAAGATTTATTTTCACACATTCACCTATATAAGAGACAGCGGTTTCAGACAGAAAGCATCCAGTTCAACAACAGTGAGCAAAGGAGCAACATCTATCTACTACATCTTCCATTGCAACTACTAAGAGTTCTCTCTTCATAAAGGTAAAACTTAAATTCAAATATTTCCGCTAGCTAACACAACTATCTGAAGGCTTTATGACATATCTATCTTTAAATTGGTTATAAAGAATTGAACCAATTTTTTCTGTTTTTTCAGAATGAATACTCAAGTCGTAGAAAGTCAACCATTGTATCTAAAGTCGGAATCTCAGCCTGATGAAAAGGTAAGAATTAATAAAAAATACTATTTAACACCTGTTGAACACCTTTAATTATTTTAGTTATCTAATTATCGCTTGTATTTTAGAACAATGCAACAACAAATCCAATCTACTTAAAGGACTTCCTTCCAGAAATGTATCATAACTATGTGATAAATAATGATGTTGTTGAAGAAAAAGCTGTAGAACGTTTGACATTTCAAGTTATAATATTCTGTATAACTCAACACATGATGAGTATGGGGATGTGTTGTAAGAAACGTGATATATCTACAGAACGTTTTGATGATATTATAAAAAACGGTTTCGAAATCGTTTTGTCAATGGTGGAAGTCGTTAATATTAATAATTTTTTAAAAGAAATTGAAAGAAGTGCTTGGAATCAAATAGTTTTCAAAAAATTATACAACATGACGTGGAACAAAAAAACTTTTTATAAATTCAGAAAGCATGTTTATAATTATGTCCAAATAGATAAATCTCTATCCTCTTCTGTAGGTATTTTAGAACTAATGTTAGAAGCGTTTCATACATATTTATGAAAAATTTTTAGTTGTTTTTTATTATTTTACAATATTTTGTTCAAACTATTATATTTTATTTCTTACCAATTAAGATGTTAAAAGCAGTATGATATTAAGTAAATACATATATATATATATATATATATATATATATATATATATATATATATATATATATATATATATATATATATATATATATATATATATATATATATATATATATATATATTTGAATACATCCTTTGTTGTCTGTCTCCACATCCCAATAGTTTAATAAGCACATTCTCAATCTACCATAACTCTATGATCTTAACTGCTTTTGGCATAAATACACATATATATATATATATATATATATATATATATATATATATATATATATATATATATATATATATATATATATATATATATATATATATATATATATATATATATATATATATATATATATATATATATATATATATATATATATATATATATATATATATATATATATACTAAAAGGTAAAATAGTAGAAGATATTAAAACTATTGGCTGACTACAAGTTGTTTCATGTGCTAGAAAAAAAGATGGAAAAAGAAAATAATTCTAAGCACAATCATCAGGTCGGCTCTCCACTGTTAAAAAATAAAGGTGGAACAGGAAACAGTTAGTTCAGACCGAGAATATTAAGTGCACAAGGATCGTATTGTTAAATGTTGGTAAGGGTGCACGGGCGTCAAAGGTGGCTAAGGGCATAGAGCTACGCCTGGCTGAGAGTAAATTTATTAGAGTGTCGGCAGGTGGTGACAACTTCACTCCTGCTGTTGAGGGAAGACAACTGTGGTTGAAAGATGATATAAAATTTTTCAGCCGTACAAAGGTGACATTTTTTATCTGTGTTAGAATACGCTCTGGCATGGGATAAAATTCTCCATTTGATGTTAAATTGGGTGCATGACTCTTTAAGTAACCAGATATGCTTGCTCAGCTCGGTGGAGTTTCTTTTGCTGGCAGTATTAAAAGATGTTTTGTGGTTTCTATATCTAGTTTTAAATTCTCCTTCGGTTAGGCCAACATATGTTTCGACTTTGTTATTAGCTGTGACTGTAGCCTGGTAAATGACGCTTTTAATCTGGCAGTTGCCATCGAGGGGACACTCAGCTTTATTTCTGCAGTTGCATTTATTAGTGGTGGTATTGTTGGTGTTGTTAGAGATCTTATTATTGTGCCCTTGTATGATTGTTTTGATATTGGGCATGCAGCTATAACTGAGTTTGATGGTGTTTTTGTTAAAAATATGACCCAAAGGATGGTTACTGGGGAAACACTCTTCAACTGCTTTAAGAAACTCGTGCCCGATGTTGGTGGACACATTGAGGTCAAAAGGAGGGTTGTACCAGGTGATGTTTCTGTGCCTTTTTCGTTTAGTATGTAAGGTGGTATGGGCGGGTTTATAAGAAAGGTTGTAGTTGTACCCGCTTTTATGCAAGGCGTTTTGGTATAGAACTCTGGCGTTGTCGAAGATCTCTTTGTCAGACGATAGTTCGGAAAGTCTTTTATTTATGCTTATAGGTATGTTGCGAATGATGGAGGGTGGGTGGTTTGATAGTTTGTGGACATATTGGGGGATGTTATTAGGTTTATTATATGGGCGATGTTTGCCGGTGTTTAGGTCTAGGGTGACATCTAAAAATTCCACTACTTTTTTATTGGCTTCGATGGTGACCTTGAGGTTGTATTTGTTAAAGATCTTGCAGATGTTTTTTTTAATGATTTCTATCTTGCGTGGTGTTTCATTAAATATGGCTAAGCCATCGTCTCTGTAAAGGCCGATGGAATTGCCATACAGTTTAGCTAGTTGGGATAGAATCATACAACCGACTAATTCACAGGTCTCAGCTCCATCAAAGCTGCCCATGGTGATGTCAAAGTGACTGTTGGAAGATTTTTTGGTCCATGGTTTTTTGTTGTTAAACAGTAGGGACTTTTTGGAGTGTTTAATGATGTCAATTTCATCCTGGGAGATGGAGGTGTATTTAGAGGCAAAAATTAAGGCCTTATCCAGGGTATCTTCAGTGATGGATGGGTAGAACTCTACTACATCAAAGCAGATGAAAAAAGAGTCACTTTTGTGTGTTGTTTTATTGAACCATTGGAGTACGGACCTAGTATTTCTCCACAAATTGGTGTTATTTTTATCAACCACTGCTTTTATTATTTTGGAAAGGATGGCTTTGCTGATATGCCCAATTTCTGATTTAGCAGGGTTTATTAGGCGGCATGATGGGTTGTTGAAAAAGTTGGGTTTATGATCTTTTAGTGTTATATACGCCGCTTTTTGTGCCATTTTTTCAGCCCTGCCATCTAAGCATAATTTGGAAGCGATGTTTTTGGCTTCGGAGTTGATGTTATCTAAGACATTGGCATCTGACTTTTTATATGTTTTTTCGATGTTTTTGCGAAGGAGCTCATCATAGCTGGCTTTATCCAATTTATAAAAATTGGTGGTCTTGTCAGCCGCTATAGTCAGTTTATTTTCCCTTTTCAAGATCTTAATATCATCATGCAGCTTGTGTTGTAAGTGGTTGTATGACTTTTTAAATTTTATGTTGGAAATAATGCCTATGAGTTTGGATTCAAAGTTTTTTAATTCACTGATAGTAGGTGGGGCTAGTCTAGATTTAAACCCATAGCTCTCAGACACAGAAGATGTGGCATGCGGGTTGAGATGAAAAAAAGCACGCCATCTCATTCTCTTGATAAAACGTTCAGTCTGATAAATGAGCCTTTTGCAAAAAGCGGGGTGGGCTGCTGTTGCGATGTTTTTGGTAGAATAGTTAAAATTTACTACATCCATACTGTACTACAGACACTCTAAGTAATAAATACACTCTTAGCCACTCATGCAAATATTACCCTTTTATTTTTAGAATGTTATGGATGCTCTTTCTGAAGAGCTCCTTAGCACAGATCCATATCCAACAGAAAATAAAATGAAAAACGGCAAAACAACTCCTAAGAGAAGGAAAACTGCTGCAAAAAAGCGAATAGTAAGGAAACGAAAACAAATAGTGAGAAAACAAACTACTTCCGTTGATAAGCAAACAATGGAGAGTGCAGCTATAACTCATTTAACAGTTGAATGTCTCAACGAAAGGAGAGCTAGGGAATTAGAAAAGTCTAAAGGTTCTCAAGTGATTGACTCACCAAAAGTTCCGATTTGCAAAACATTTGAAGATCTTCCTATCCCAAGCATTATGCGAGTGACTGGTGTGATACATCCATCAAGTAAGGAGAAGTGTAGATATTCTCAAGTACACTACCATGATCCTTCAGATATAAATGAACTCGAACCCAAAATTCTCCTCTGTCCAGTTGAAATAGCTAAAAACTTCAACTGTGATAATTACCCCCCTCCGTTTAACGTTGTATATTTGGGTAGAAAGGGAAAGCCAAAAAATAAAAGCGTTCTTTGGTATGATGTCAGACGTGTTACCAGACATCCTCTAAGCAAAAAGAAAGCTGAAGAGGAATCACTATATTTTAGTACATTGACTAAAGGTCAGCTCAAACGCTTCTTGAACATCAACACCCTCAATAGTTTTCAACCCGGCGCTATTTTTCCTTACCAAGATGTTGTTGATAGATTCGTTCCTCATCGATTTAAAGGAGGGCAGTCGAATGTAATTTGTATCCGTTATAGCATTGAACAATGTGGAGAAACGCTGTTGAAGACGCTTGCCATACCAGACAAATATGCTTCAGAAGCTAACAAATATACTCCAGGTGTGATGATCTACAGAGGAAAAACAACCCACGGAAAATTTAAGACAGAATACGATCTTTCATTTTGCTCTCCATACTGTCTCGGTCGAATGTATTGGAAACAATATTGTGATCAAGCAAAGCACAACAAAACAATATTAGAAATTGATGATGATGATGAACTTGAAGATTTTCTACGTGGAGACTTTGATGATTTTGAGACAGGATATGTTGCTGAAAAAAAATGATGAGTGTTTTAGCGATGGATAGTCTCTAATTCAAAAAACAAGTTGGACAATGTGACTTGGTGAGCTATTTCCCTTTTCTATATAATGTAAACTATCCAATGTAACTAAAGCTATAATTCAATTTCATGTAGTTATTTTAAATTTTTGTTTAATCATTTTATACTAATACATAACTTTTTATTTTAGTTCATTACGAATTCAAAAGCACATAAAACAGAAGTCTCCCTTCTTAAGATATAACATCACTACATCAAAGACATCATTGTAAAAAAAGACTATGTATTAATTGTTATTACTTAGTATTTACTGACTCTAGCTATATTATATGGAGAGATTTTCCCTACTTATTACACAATAAATGTATATATTCACATATTGTTTCATTTTTAATCACTGTATTTATTCAATGTAGATATATCTCCTCTCTCTCTCTCTCAAGATATCATATGAGTCGGAATTACAGAAAATTATCAAACCTTAAATGCCTTACATTCAAAATCTAGATACCCTATGAGTTATAATTATGTATACAGTTATGTAATAATTATCATAACCTAAATGCCATACATTCAAAATTTAGATACCATATAAGTTCAAATTAAGTAAAAAAATAATCAAAACTCAAATGCCACTTAAATGCCACTCAAATGCCACTCAAGTACCCCTCAAATGAAATACAATATAAACTCGGCGAATTCATCCAACGTCGTAACCCATTGCCTAAACTCCAAGGTCTAATCCACAAAAAAACACTTGGTAGGGAGATCTGCTCATATATTACTACTTTTATTTGAGGGGCATTTGAGTGACATTTAAGTGGCATTTGAGTTTTGATTCTTTTTTTACTTAATTTGAACTTATATCTCATCTACATTTTGATTGTATGGTATTTAAGTTATGATAATTTTTTACATAACTGTATACATAATTATAACTCATAGGGCATCTAGATTTTGAATGTAAGGCATTTAAGGTTTGATAATTTTCTGTAATTCATACTCATATGATATCTTGACAGAGAGGAGAGAGAGGAGATATATCTACATTGAATAAATACAGTGATTAAAAATGAAACAGTATGTGAATATATACATTTATTGTGTAATAAGTAGGGAAAATCTCTCAATATAATATAGCTAGAGTCAGTAAATACTAAGTAGTAACAATTAATGCATAGTCTTTTTTTACAATGATGTCTTTGATGTAGTGATGTTATATCTTAAGAAAGGAGACTTCTGTTTTATGTGCTTTTGAATTCGTAATGAACTAAAATAAAAAAGTTATGTATTAGTATAGAATGATTAAACAAAAATTTAAAATAATTACATTAATTTGAATTATAGCTCTAGTTACATTGGATAGTTTACATTATATAGAAATGGCTCACCAAGTCACATTGTCCAACTTGTTTTTTGAATTAGAGACTATCCATCGCTAAAACAAAAAATTATTTGGGGTAGAAATAACTACAACTACATCTAAATTGAGTTGAAGTATTATTTACAATGATTAGAGTTTATTAAATAAAAAGAAAAACTCTCACCGAGGTTTATCATGTATCTCATGCTTTTTTTCAGCAACATATCCTGTCTCAAAATCATCAAAATCTCCACGTAGAAAATCTTCAAGTTCTTCATCATCATCAATTTCTAATATCGCTTTGTTGTGCTTTGCTTGATCACAATATTGTCTCCAATGACTTTGACCAAGACTGTATATAGAGCAAAATGAAAGATTGTATTCCGTCTTAAATTTTCCGTGGATTTTTTTTCCTCTGTAGATCATCACACCTTGAGCATGTTGGTTAGCTTCTGAAGTATATTTGTCTGGTATGGCAAGCGTCTTCAACAGTGTTTATCCACATTGTTCCATGGTATATCGGACACAAATTAAATTTGACCGCCCTCCTTTAAATCGATGAGGAACGAATCTATCAACAACATCTCGGTAAGGGAAAATAGCACCGGGTTGGAAACTATTGAGGGTCTTGATGTTCAAGAAGCGTTTGAGCTGACCTTTAGTCAATGTACTCAAATATAGTGATTCCTCTTCAGCTGCCTTCTTGCTTAGAGGATGTCTGGTAACACGTTTGACATCGTACCAAAGAATACTTATTTTTTGGTTTCCCCTTTTCCACCCAAATATACAACGTTAAACGGAGGGGGGTAATTATCACAGTTGAAGTTTGTAGCTATTTCAACTGGACAGAAACGTATTTTGGGTTCGAGTTCATTTATATCTGAAGGATCATGGTAGCGGACTTGAGAATATCTACACTTCTCCTTACTTGATGGATGTATCACACCAGTCACTCGCATAATGCTTGGGATAGGAAGATCTTCAAATGTTTTGCAAATCGGAACTTTTGGTGAGTCAATCACTTGAGAACCTTTAGACTTTTCTAATTCCCTAGCTCTCTTTTCGTTGAGACATTCAACTGTTGAATGAGCTATAGCTGCACTCTCCATTGTTTTCTTATCAACGGAAGTAGTTTGTTCTTTCACTATTTTTTTTTGTTTCCTTACTATTCGCATTTTTGGAGCAGTTTTCCTTCTCTTAGAAGTTGTTTTGCCGTTTTTCATTTTATTTTCTGTTGGATATGGATCTGCGCAAAGGAGCTCTTCAGAAAGAGCATCCATAACATTCTAAAAATAAAAGGGTGATATTTGCATGAGTGGCTAGGAGTGTAGTTATTACTTAAAGTGTTTTATATATATATATATATATATATATATATATATATATATATATATATATATATATATATATATATATATATATATATATATATATATATATATATATATATATATATATATATATATATATATATGTATTTATGCCAAAAGCAGTTAAGACCATAGAGTTATGATAGATTGAGAATGTGCTTATTAAACTATTGGGATGCGGAGACAGACAACAAAGGATGCGTTCAAATATATATATATATATATATATGTATTTACTTAATATCATACTGCTTTTAACATCTCAATTGGTAAGAAATAAAATATAATGGTTTGAACAAAATATTGTAAAATAATAAAAAACTACTAAAAGTTTTTCATAAATAAGTATGAAACGCTTCTAACATTAGTTCTAAAATACCTACAGAAGAGGATAGACCTTTATCTATTTCGACATAATTATAAATATGTTTTCTGAATTTATAAAAAGTTTTTTTGTTCCACTTCATGTTATATAATTTTTTGAAAACTATTTGATTCCAAGCACTTCTTTCAATTTCCTTTAAAAAATCATTAATATTAACGGCTTCCACCATTGACAAAACGGTTTCGAAATCGTTTTTTATAATGTCATCAAAAAGTTCTGTAGATATATCATGTTTCTTACAACACATCCCCATAATCATCATGTGTTGAGTTATACAGAATATTATAACTTGAAATTTCAAACATTCTTCAGCTTTTTCTTCTACAACATCATTATTTATCACATAGTTATGATACATTTCTGGAAGGAAGTCCTTTAAGTAGATTGGATTTGTTGTTGCATTGTTCTAAAATACAAGTGATAATTAGATAACTAAAATTAAGTAAAGGTTTTCAACAGGTGTTAAATAGTATTTTTTATTAATTCTTACCTTTTCATCAGGCTGAGATTCCGACTTTAGATACAATGGTTGGCTTCCTACGTCTTGAGTATTCATTCTGAAAAACAGAAATAATTGGTTCAATTCTTTATAATCAATTTAAAGATAGATATGTCATAAAGCCTTCAGATAGTTGTGTTAGCTAGTGGAAATAATTGTATTTTTAGTCTTACCTTTATGAAGAGAGAACTCTTAGTAGTTGCAATGGAAGATGTAGTAGATAGATGTTGCTCCTTTGCTCACTGTTGTTGAACTGCTTGCTCTCTGTCTGAAACCGTTGTCTCTTATATAGCTAAAAGTGTGAAAATAAATTTTTTATTCCCCCGAAAGCATTGGTTTGTATTCGCGTGAATATAGACGTTTTATCCCCGCGAAAGCAACGGTTTCCATTCGCGTGAAAATAAATTAGTTATTCCCGCGAAAGCAACGGTTTCCATTCGCGTGAAAATAAAATGTTTATTCCCGCGAAAGCAACGGATTGTATTCGCGTGAAAATAAAATGTTTATTCCCGTGAAAGCAACGGATTGTATTCGCGTGAAAATAAAATGTTTATTCCCGCGAAAGCAACGGTTTCCATTCGCGTGAAAATAAATTATTTATTCCCGCGAAAGCATTGCTTTGTATTCGCGTGAAAATAAATTATTCATTCCCGCGAAAGCAACAGTTTCCATTCGCGTGAAAATAAATCATTTATTCCAGCGAAAGCATTGGTTTGTATTCGAGTGAAAATAAATTATTCATTCCCGCGAAAGCAATGGTTTCCATTCGCGTGAAAATAAATTATTTATTCCCGCAAAAGCAACAGTTTGTATTCGCGTGAAAATGAAATGTTTATTCCGGCGAAAGCATTGGTTTGTATTCGCGTGAAAATAAATTATTCATTCCCGCGAAAGCAATGGTTTCCATTCGCGTGAAAATAAATTATTTATTCCCGCAAAAGCAACGGATTGTATTCGCGTGAAAATAAAATGTTTATTCCCGCGAAAGCATTGGTTTGTATTCGCGTGTAAATCAAATTTTCATTCCCGCGAAAGCAACAGCTTCCATTCGCTTGAAAATGAAATGTTTATTCCCGCGAAAGCAACAGCTTCCATTCGCGTGAAAATAAATTATTTATTCCCGCGAAAGCATTGCTTTGTATTCGCGTGAAAATAAATTATTCATTCCCGCGAAAGCAACAGTTTCCATTCGCGTGAAAATAAAATGTTTATTCCCGCGAAAGCAGCGGTTTCCATTCGCGTGAAAATAAATTATTTATTCCCGCGAAAGCATTGCTTTGTATTTGCGTGAAAGTAACTTATTCATTCCCGCGAAAGCAACAGTTTCCATTCGCGTGAAATAAAATGTTTGTTCCCGCGAAGGCATTGTTTTGTATTCGCGTGAAAATAAATTGTTTATTCCCGCGAAAGCATCGGTTTCCAATCGCGTGAAAATAAATTTTTTATTCCCGCGAAAGCAATGGTTTCTATTCGCGTGAAAATATATTAATTATTCCCGCGAAAGCATTGGTTTGTATTTGCGTGAAAATAATTTTTTTATTCCTGCGAAAGCATTGGTTTGTATTCGCGTGAATATAGACGTTTTATTCCCGCGAAAGCAACGGTTTCCATTCGCGTGAAAATAAATTAGTTATTCCCGCGAAAGCAACGGTTTCCATTCGCGTGAAAATAAAATGTTTATTCCCGCGAAAGCAACGGATTGTATTCGCGTGAAGATAAAATGTTTATTCCCGCAAAAGCAACGGATTGTATTTGCATGAAAATAAAATGTTTATTCCCGCGAAAGCAACGGTTTCCATTCGCGTGAAAATAAATTATTTATTCCTGCGAAAGCATTGCTTTGTATTCGCGTGAAAATAAATTATTCATTCCCGCGAAAGCAACAGTTTCCATTCGCGTGAAAATAAATTATTCATTCCCGCGAAAGCAATGGTTTCCATTCGCGTGAAAATAAATTATTTATTCCCGCGAAAGCAACGGATTGTATTCGCGTGAAAATAAAATGTTTATTCCCGCGAAAGCATTGGTTTGTATTCGCGTGTAAATCAAATTTTCATTCCCGCGAAAGCAAGAGCTTCCATTCGCTTGAAAATGAAATGTTTATTCCCGCGAAAGCAACGGCTTCCATTCGCGTGAAAATAAATTATTTATTCCCGCGAAAGCATTGCTTTGTATTCGCGTGAAAATAAATTATTCATTCCCGCGAAAGCAACAGTTTCCATTCGCGTGAAATAAAATGTTTATTCCCGCGAAAGCAGCGGTTTCCATTCGCGTGAAAATAAATTATTTATTCCCGCGAAAGCAACGGTTTCCAATCGCGTGAAAATAAATTTTTTATTCCCGCGAAAGCAATGGTTTCTATTCGCGTGAAAATATATTAATTATTCCTGCGAAAGCATTGGTTTGTATTTGCGTGAAAATAATTTTTTTATTCCTGCGAAAGCATTGGTGTTCTTCTGTAAAAACAATGTTTTATTAATTTAACCTTATGATAAATTGGATGATTTCAGCTATATAAGAAGCACTTTTTTTACACAGAAACCAGTCACTTCAACATCTGCAACTGAAGGAGCAAGATCTACTACAACATCATCTACTACAACTGCTAGAAGGACTTTCTGTTTTGAGGTAAGTCAACTTGATGTACTATTGAGTATAAAATTAAGTTTTTATCGATTTAGATACTAGCAGCAGTATGATATTGAGTAAATATATATGTATATATATTTGCAAATTTTTTATATCTTCAAATTGGTTTAAAAAAAAAATCAGAAAATCATAACAAGGATTTTTACTTTATCTTTTAGAATGTCAGTAGTAATATATGAGCAGATCTCCCTACCAAGTGTTTTTTTGTGGATTAGACCTTGGGGTTGAGGCAATGGGTCACGACGTTGGATGAATTCGCCGAGTTTATATTGTATTTCATTTCAGGGGTACTTGAGTGGCATTCGAGTGGCATTTAAGTGGCATTTGAGTTTTGATTATTTTTTTACTTAATTTGAACTCATATGGCAGATAGATTTTGAATGTATGGCATTTAAGTTTTGATAATTTTTTTACATAATTCGAACTCATATGGCATCTTGAGAGAGAGGAGAGAGAAGAGAGAGAGAGAGGAGTTTTATCTACATTGAATAAATATATTGATCAAAAATGAAACATTATAAGATTATATACATTGATTACATAATAAGTAGGGAAAATCTTCCTATATAATATAGCTAGAGTCAGTAAATACTAAGTAATACAAAGCACTACAACTTGTAATGACAATCAATGCATACATACATACATATGGTATCTTGAGAGAAAGAGAGAGGAGAGAGATTTTTTAGTTTTCTATACATTCATGTATATATGGTTAATTATGTACATATTTATGGGTATATTTATATCTACATAGAGAGAGGAGAGTGGGTATATTTATATCTACATAGAGAGAGGAGAGAGGAGATCTATCTACATTGAATAAATATATTGATCAAAAATGAATCATTGTATGATTATATACATTTATTACATAATAAGTAGGGAAAATCTTCCTATATAATATAGCTAGAGTCAGTAAATACGCATATGTCCATATTCATGTACATGTGCATAAATGGACATGAATAGGTACATGTCCATATTCATGTCCATATTCATGTCCATATTCATGTCCATATTCATGTCCATATTCATGTCCATATTCATGTCCATATTCATGTCCATATTCATGTCCATTTATGTACATGTCCATATTCATGTCCATTTATGTACATACCTATGTTCATATTTATGTACATGCGCATGTCCAAATTCATGTCCATATTAACATTTTATAGCTATGTACAGAGGAGAGAGAAGAGAGGAGAGAGAGATTTTTTAGTTTTTTATACAACCATGTATATAAGGATAATTATGTACATATTTATGGATATATTTATATCTAGATTGAATAATATACATTTATGACATAATAACTATATTGAATGCTATAAAATATGTTGGAAAATCACCAAATTAGTCCTCTAGATGGTTAAAATTTACAGTATTTGGGAAATAACTGCAAGAGAGGAGAGAGGGGTATTTGGTAGAGGAGAGAGGAGGCTTCAAAAAGAGCTACAAATAACTAATCAGTACACAACTCAGTTTATTAGGTAGTAGCGCTTCAAGGAGGTACAAACACTGATTGCTGACAAACAACAAATTTTAATGCAGATTGGGAGAGGTAGCTTTTTTTAGAGCCTATAATCATCCTGATTGCACAGGTTTTAATATCAATACAAAATGAATCTTCCTCCTTTAAAATATGGTGAACGTTATTTTGTTATACCAGAAGAGGAGTATCATAGTTTGATGGAAAAGAACAGTGGGGCTAAATCAACAGACCAAGACAAGTTTGCGTCATCATTGTATGACAACCCGACAAAAGACAAAATGGTGAGAGATATCGAGAAAATCCAAAATATTTTGGTTGAAACGAATGAAATAGTAATGGGAATCAAAAACGAGTTGCTTGAGCGCAAAAAGACAAATGAAAATGTTCAAAGCACAAAAACCTATCGGAGTGATGTTGGAAAGATTAGGGGAGAGTACAAGCAACCAAAGAGCTGGAGCTCTGCTAAAACACCAAAGCTCTCACCATCATCGTTTGATAGAAACACAATTGACGATGATAGCAATAGAGATTCGGAGAGAATGATGCAACAATTAGAAGAGTTTAAAAAGAAAGTATCCGACATGACAGCTAGTAAAGACAATCAAGCGTTAGGTGTAAAAATATTGTATCAATTGAGAGATTCTGGAAAATACGATCTGGATACTGACAGGATAAAACTCAAGGGAAGATGGCTTAGCGCTAAGCTATCAAAGAATTTGTTGCATGATGTACTAACTGATAAAGACTCAATAAGATCAACAAAAGATAACTACAGTAGATTTAAAAGTCTGCTCACCACTCAAGGAATCACAACTGTCA
Organism: Cryptosula pallasiana; assembly: GCA_945261195.1. Classification (NCBI taxonomy): domain Eukaryota; kingdom Metazoa; phylum Bryozoa; class Gymnolaemata; order Cheilostomatida; family Cryptosulidae; genus Cryptosula; species Cryptosula pallasiana. The sequence continues at coordinate 5,139,829 of OX183134.1, read as the reverse complement.
GGAGATCCTCATGAAAAACTTATTTTAGCTACCTAGTTGTTAATTCAAACATCTTAGCAACAACTTATTAGCTCAAACATGACTTTGTTATACTATTTTTTTGGTTAATGTCATTGTTGAAAAGTCTATGTTTATTGCTAATGCTTGCTAATACATTACTGCTTAATCCTTTATCCAACACCTACAATAATTCTTAGTAATAGTAGTGTAATGAGACTGAGTAATAATCTACACACACCTTGTTCACTCTGTATGCTGTAGTACATGTTATTCCTTTAGTTATCTGCAATTACTTCAATTGGATCTGATCCAGATGTTTTATAGTCTTTACTGCTGCTGCGTTTTGTCTCAAACAAGAGTCCAAAGTAGGCATCGTGTCTACAAAATACAAAAATTGCCATCTTAACTATCCAATCTAAAAAGACAAAAAATAAGAAATATTTTAAAAAATGTGAGCTATTTATTATTATTTAATCATAATACAAAGAAGATAACATTTTTATCAATATCCAAAGACAGGGTTTGTAACACAAACGGATTTGGTTGTAGGAGGCTATTTTCTCCATAGTGCAAGTAGGTAAGTTTTTCAACTAGTGGTAAATAAATATTTATCATTCTTTTATTATTTAGATCACAAGACTTGAACAAAATTCAATAAAGTAACAATGAAAACCAAATGAAATCACAATAATATTAACAATAGTAATAATAATAAGAATAATAATCATTATCAGTAAAAATTATTTTTCATATTAAATACAATGAATAATAACTGTTATATGTTGATAATAAAGTAAAACAATACAATAATGAAAGTTGTAATCATTTTTTGGCTGTAAAGTTCTAAATCAACCTGTCGTTCAAGATGTCATTTAAGGCTAACCTATTTTTTCTCTCGGACCTACGACAATTCTGTCAATCAATGCCAAAAGACTGCGATCTTGAGCGCAAACAGGATAGGTTCTATGAGCATAAAATTATCTAGGATAGATACTTCTATGGTCAAGAGAACGACTCCATATTGTAATATGAGGATAACTCCATAGTGCAACTAGTTGAGTTCTTCAACTAGTGTTAAATAGTTATTTATTATTCCTTACCTTAATACAGAAAGTCTCCTAGTAGTTGTAGTAGATGTTGATCCTTCAGTCACTGTTGTTGAAGTGGATGCTTTCCGTGTAAAAGCGGTGCTTCTTATATAGCTAGGTTGTACTAGGTACCGATTGACACGAGTTGATTCCAATGAAAAGCCTTTATAATATATAAGCAGGTCTTTACGCGGAAAACTCACGCGAAAACCGAAACTGAAAAAAAAAATTCTTCGCGGGAGTTTTCCTTTTTATAAGTCATAAAGGTTTTACGCGGAAAACTCACGCGAAAAGTTGAACAGTAAAAAAATTCTCTTCGCGGGAGTTTTCCTTCTATATACTATAAAGGCTTTACACGGAAAACTCACGCGAAAACGGGAAATACAAAACAATTCTTTCGCGGGAGTTTTCCTTCTTTTATGTTATAAAGGCTTTATGCAGAAAACTCACGGAGTTTTTTTTACCGTTAGTTTTCCGCGCAAGGCCTTTATAGTACATAGAAGGAAAACTCCCGCGAAGAAGTTTTTTTTATTTTTCCGTTTTCGCGTGAGTTTTTTACATAAAGCTGTCATAACGCATAAGAAGGAAAACTCCCGCGAAGAAGTTTTGGTTTTCGCGTGAGTTTTTTGCGTAAAGCCTTTATAACATATAAGACGGAAAACTCCCGCGAAAAATGTTTTTTTTTAGTTTTCGCGTGAGTTTTCTACGTAAAGACCTTATATATTATAAAGGCTTTTCATTGGAATCAGCTCGTGTCAATCGGTACCTAGTACAACCTAGCTATATAAGAAGCATCGCTTTTACACAGAAAGCATCCACTCCAACAACAGTGACTGAAGTATCAACATCTACTACAACTACTAGGAGACTTTCTGTATTAAGGTAAGTGATTAAAATTATTATTTAACACTAGTTGAAGAACTCAACTAGTTGCACTGTGGAGTTATCCTCCTATTACGATATGGAGTCGTTCTCTTGACCAAGTTATGATAATTTTGTACTCGCTCTAAAGGTAAAGGTTTTCAGTCCGTTTTTGGTCAGACCAAAATTTATGCGAGACGTTTTAGGCATTATTTCAGTCGACGTAATGTTACCAGTTCATTTTCACAAGTTTTTAATATTTATTTTAAAAATAAATAATTAGAGCTTTCTACTAGTGTTAAATGATTATTGATTATTCTTTACCTTATCACCACTTAGAGCCAGATGATTTAATTAACTAAAGACAAATAATTATTTTAGCGTTTCTTACCTTGATGCTCTCCTAGTAGCTGTAGTAGATGATGCTTCTCCGCTTGCTGTTGAAGAACTGGATGCTTTCTAAGTGAAAACAGTGGCTCTTAAATAGCTAAAGTTGCACTGAGTAAACCCTATGAATCAGCATTTTTTCCAATGCTTTCGCGGGAATAAAAACTGTTTATTCCCGCGAAAGCAACGGTTTCCATTCGCGTGAAAATAAATTCTTTATTCCCGCGAAAGCAACGGTTTCTATTCGCGTGAAAATAAACTATTTATTCCCGCGAAAGCAACAGTTTCTATTCGCGTGAAAATAAACTATTTATTCCCGCGAAAGCAACTGTTTCTATTCGTGTGAAAATAAATTATTTATTCCCGCGAAAGCAACGGTTTCTATTCGCGTGAAAATAAACTATTTATTCCCGCGAAAGCAACAGTTTCTATTCGTGTGAAAATAAACTATTTGTTCCCGCGAAAGCAACTGTTTCTATTCGCGTGAAAATAAATTATTTATTCCCGCGAAAGCAACGGTTTCTATTCGCGTGAAAATAAACTATTTATTCCCGCGAAAGCAACTGTTTCTATTCGCGTGAAAATAAATTATTTATTCCCGCGAAAGCAACGGTTTCTATTCGCGTGAAAATAAACTATTTATTCCCGCGAAAGCAACTGTTTCTATCCGTGTGAAAATAAATTATTTATTCCCGCGAAAGCAACGGTTTCCACATTTTCGTTAAGGACGGTGAATCTGCTTTCAAACGATGTGTGTTTTGCTAAATGCCGATACAATCCACATCAAATTTTTTTGCCTCTAATTGTCCGATTGTGAACAACTTTATTTCATTCTGTAGCTTAGAATCTCCTCATTATGTCTTTTTATACGACATTAGCCCTTAATTGGTATTTTACAGTACTTTGCCCTCAGACCATGGTATTATCACATTTTTCATTTTTTTTCCCACATCCGTTTTCTCGCAGTTGGGTAATGCGATTTTGATAATTTTTGCACCAAATTAAAGTCAACTTTTGAAACTTTATGTCTTTTATGTTTTTTTTGTACAAATTTCACTTTCATAGCTAGAAAATGCCCATTTATGAAGCGTATTTTCACATCAGTCTACTAAGAACCCCTTTGTCATGTCCATAACTTCAGGCGAGGCTGTCACTGAATAGTATGATCCCAACATTTCCCAAGTGCAGATGCTAGTTTTAGTAATCAACTGATATTCTTCACTCTCAGCCTATCAAAATTCAGTTTGAAATATTTGTCTTTGTCCTAGCAAACAATAATATCAAAGTTTCATGAGTTTTTGGCTTGAACAAGGCAGCTTTTGAATTTACAATGTTCAACCCAGTCCAAATTTTGGAGCTTACGGTGCCCAGCTGCCGCAATGTTGTAATTGCTGACCTTATCTTAGGTATGCAATCATTTTTTTGTTGTTCACCCAACCTACTGGAAGAATCATCAGCCTTTTTTGTTGATACAAAGCAACCCTTCAATATATTACAGTCTATTTTTCATTGTGTAGGGCTATCTTCTTGCTTTGACTTTGCATTAAATAAAAAGACCTTTCTACAGTAACGCTCATTTCATAACATGGCAAGCAGCAACCAATGTGCCTATTTACTCAACATCTATTATGTTCATATTACTTCTTCAGCGGCGTTTGAAAGTTTTGTAACAACTTTTAACAGAAATGATATTGACGTTAAGCGCTGGAGCAAAAAGAGGAAGTTATTAAGACGCAGTCTGCTTTTAAAGTCAGCCTATATAAACGGCTCAAAAAATGGTGAGAACAAGACTTTTCAGTCATACTTTTCTTTTGAGAACTTTATAAAATTGTCAGAAGCTGAACGGCAGCAGCACACTTACTTGAAGTGTTCGCAGTGTACAGTTGACAACAAGCAAAACTTCTGCTTGTACCGAGTCAATGCAACAGCTGCCAAAAAGTTGCCTCTGAACTCCCCACCAACATCTCAACCCGGCAGTTCCACACCAAGCACAATAGGCAAGTTGCTAGATGCAACACCGGACTCATTAAAAAAAAAATCAGACTGTATACAGTTAGGTAAAAGTATAGCTGAAAATTTTGACAAGCTGATCGGGGAAACTCCACACGCTGTGTCTCTGAGCTCAATATTGAAAAGAAAGGCTCAATCTGTTGACGATGTGGCTAAAAAGGTAAAGCGAAAAATTATCCAGGCCGCCCGAGATCAAGCTAAAATTGCACAGGTAAATAATGATTTTGTGTCGCTTTATGGCAGTTCGCAGTCTGAGAGACAATGGGACCAACAACGTCTTGATTCGTATTCAACTAAGGAACAATCGCGAAAGCGTTGCCATGCTGGGAAACTAGACAGTTATTCGTGGAATCAGGAACTGCTTGACGATAGCTTACAAGCAGATGTTGCAAACTGGACAGAGCTGGCTAGAAAGGTGCAGCTAAAAAGCCGAAAGAGTGAGACAATGCCAAAAAATGCAGGACAAGTAAGTATATTTTGTACAGAACAGCTACTCAAAAGACACTGATAGTTAGTTATAAGGCTTCAATAATTCATTACCTGACTGACACAAAAACATTGGAAATTTTGTTTTTCCTACTTCGGATTTATGATGGATATGAATGATTGATTTACAATTGTTACAATTAATCTAAGTGATGTTTTTTAGGTATTGAAAAAAATTGCACAATCTCGTGGACATCTTCCAAAGATCAACCAAAGAGTGAGGACTAGTTTCGTTAAATACAAAGGGTACCAGCTCTGTACTCTACAAAAAAATTCTTCGAAACGATTGAGATTAAAGAAACGAGAAATGCTGCAAAGTGGGGCAATAGATGTGGGAGAAGCTATAGTGCCTATTGAATATGAAGTTCTAAAAATTGACAATGAAGGAAAAATGGTACGTTGTAAGGTATTTATTTATTGATTATTTCCAGCATTTCTAGACCCGAACAATAAAAAAGTAAAATGTATAAGTAGTTGTAAATGTTATCCACACCAAAGGTGTAAGTTGAAAAAGACAACTTTTTGCCCATCATCAGCGATAAGCATTGAGTACCATTGAGCTAAAAGACCAGTACATGCTCAGGGCAAGGTATTTGAGAAAAATAATACTTATCAATACCATTTGGATAGGTTTTAAAACACATTTACATTATAAGAGTTTGGGAATGTTCAATGAAAGTTAGATGCTTTAATCATGAGCTTATAATTTGCACAGGTGACAACTAGACATGAAGCATCAGGCCGAAAGTTTAGCCTTCAGTCCATCCGAACAGATCATTTAACGAGAATGGAGTCTCTCAGAGTCTTAAGAAATATGAACACTGAAGAAATGCCACTAGCCGATGTGCATTCTTTTCTAGAAAGCCATGGTAAGTGCAGTGTTAGTGTCTCCTTATTCAGGTTTCTTGCAGGTTATCCTAAAAAATATGATAAAGGCATTACAATGAACTATCTACTCACATCGTTGCACATTATTCTAGGAGAAGTAGTTATTGGAGATGAAAGTGAGAGAGACAGACTACGGCAACTTCTCTTTTCCAGAAAGTTTGCCATGTGGCATGATCATTCAGATATTTGTGGTAAGATTACTATACTTTGCATTGCTTATGTACTTATCAAGGACACGGCTAAACACAATAATATTGTCAGTGCAAACAAATAGACTGACTGATTTCATTGTGTATGATTTGCAATTATTTTCATTCGCATGTGTTGATCGTATCTGTTTTCCTCACAGGAAAAAGTCATTACCTGTTTATGGTGTGGTTTTTGTACGATGGCATCCCTTACTATACTGACAAAGAGTACATGACCATGAACAACTTGGTAAGCGAATGACACTTCCATATGCTACATCTAATATGATAGTTACAGTTATTGAACTATGGTATTTGAATGATAGAATTATTTATGCAGTTATCACCAGAAGCTGATCATTTAAAGCAGTGAACACATAGAAATTACTAAAAAATGTGTCAAAAAATTTAGAAAATGTTTTTTTGATGGAGGCATTTTCAATTTCATAAAATGGAGAATTTTCCCACGGAAGGCAACAAGCAAGTTCTCAATAGCTTTTTTCAGCCAACGGCACAAAAGTGCTAGAGATCATAATCATCAGACTATAGACATCTTATTTCACAGTTGATGGCTTTAATCAATGAAGCGGCAAACGACTTTGATTGCCATAAATCTGGCATTAATGGCTTAGCATCAGCATTGTGCAATCCGATAGCACTCATTATCTGTTTTCCTAAACAAAATCATACCCCAAGTCTTGAGTTATTCACCTCGAAGCTGCTGGCAGCTGCCCACACAAAAGCGTTTTTTGTGTTGCTTATGGAACTGACCTAGTATGAAAAAGCTACAGTCCCTAGAGTGTCACAACAACTCAACGCAATCCCTACAACTGTGGTGATACATTCAATTTTAGAGATATACTTTGTGACAGAAATTCGTAATTTTTTCACTAGAACCTATCAAACAAACTAATCTATCATTTTCTGTTTTTGTGCAATTAAAACATGTATGCAGTTGCAATAGAGCGTACTTCAAATTCAGGAGAGAGAAGTGAGTGTACAAGCAATGGTCGAGGTTCCCTATGTCTATCTCCTAGCCAGATCAGGCTCATCAGTTAAAGACCAGCTGCTCTATGTTCCTACTCGCTTAGACGATATCAAAACACTGGATGAACCAGTTATCATCAATGGCTCATCATATTTTGACAAAATGAGATTCTTTTCAGGCAAGTAGATGCAATGATGTTGCCAATTTGGTTTTGAGACAAAGAAACATTTCATATCCTGTTGGTGACTGCCACAATTAAATATTTGCTTCTGTTTAGGGGATACACCAGCTAGACAGCTTGAAGCTGGGCAGCAGTGTGGAGGTATGAGAGAATGACAATTCTAACATCCCTGGAAGACTATATTGTGACTTCTGAACGTTGAAACAGTGCATTACAATCGAGGAGTATGTGTTACTTGAAAAGTTGTTTGTTTAGGTTTATTATTGTATATCTCTTTGTTAGGAATATATCCATGTACATGTGGCATTGAAGACAAAATCTTTGGTGACATCTGTTCTTTCAATAAGAAACCACCATTTGAGAGCCCAAAAGACCGAGAAGCAGTTTTAAACGCTACTTCAACTTGGTCAGTTGCAGTGAAAAATGGAGTCTTATCACCCTTTGATGCCATGAAGGTAAATCAATGAGCCATTTCAATGATGCCAAAATTTCTATGAATGTTTCTAATGTGATACTGCCTAGTAATTATTTTTTTCTCATCTTGGTCAATAAAGTATTTGCTTTGACTACTGCTCAGTCCATGTACCAAAGCCGTTAGTGATTCACTGGCAACTAACTTGGTGCTATGTAACCACAGAAATTAATGGCTTTACAGTGCTTGTTGTTTTGAGTAACTTGTGTGAATGAAAACCAGTGCTTTACAGCGTTTGCTATGGATATATTATAGCATAGTATGACAAAAGAATTAATCATCACAACTGTCAGAAACTAAGCTTTGCATTTCAGAACTTGTTTCTGTATATCTAACCAAGTATGCTAGACAATCAACCGACTAACCAGACTTTTACGCATAAACCAACTGCTGTAGGTAAAAGATGTCTTTCAAGAACTTCAACTACGTGGTGAACACATGAGATATGACGAGAAAGCTCCTGAACTTCGATTAATGCTTACCAGGATATTAAAAGGTAAAGTTTTATTTAAAAAAAAAACATGTTTAAAATGGGTTGCGGTAATTTCTAAACACAAATGCATCCCTGATATGATTGCTACCAGGAGGCACCCTTGCTTTATGAAGTAGTGTCCATCACAGTCAAAAGTAGGTAGTTCGATAAAATCGCAAAAACTGTTAGTGCCATTAGTTTTGTAATTTAAAATCACATCAGCCGCCCGAAAAACATTGCATCTAACTTCATGTGTTGATTATTAGGTATTAAACGTGCTCCTGCATTGATGTGCTCAAATACAGATGAGCTGCCAGACATATCTGACTATGAAATTGCAACAATAGAGCCACTGCATGATTTCAAAAATGTCATAAACCGGTTGATGGACGAGTTACCTCATGCAGCAGCAGCTGACGAAAATCTGCAGAAAATGATCTTCGATACTCTCTCAGCTCTGCAAGGTATGCCGGTTGATAGATATCCCAACATATGCTGCAACACTAAAATAGAGCAATGAAAAAGTTGATAAATAAAATGTAAAAACTTCATTAATTGTTTTCAAATTCATCTTTTGCTGGTTACACATATCCAGCCTCATACGGGAATATATGCTTAACAGTTTTCAGCTATTTAAAACTCTGAGTTTACACCCAACTTCAAAACTTGCCCGGATGACCATTGTGACCTAACTGGAATGTTATAAACTAGATAAAAAGAAACAGCAAAGTAATGAAACATGTAGTCTTTCATCGAAGTAATTGGAAAAACTGTCATACTGTTTTCTTTGCAACACAAGCTAATAGTGTCATCTATTGTAGTAACAAACCGGGAGATGAAAGGAACTGATTGCCGATTGAATCTAATTAAAATGACCAGCATGATGTATGATTGGCAAACATCAGACAGAGGGAAAGATATTTACAGAATGCTCCTCTCTCTAGTAGAGCTACAAAAACTTGCTTATGCAGAAGAAAGATCACGCTCCCCACGCTCTATCCTTCGAGCGTATAATCAGAGTTTTGTGTTTGCCCTGCTTTACATCAAACTATTTCACACGCCAGTTAAAACCACACACAGGTCTATGTTCGGAATGCCATTCCATGTGCTTTCAGTGCATCTTCCAGAGACACTGAGGCTTGTGAATGGCAGATCCCTAGTAGCAGAAGGAGCAGAGCGCCACTTTAACAAACTCAGGTAACAAAAAATGGACAAAAACAATGTATGCTTGGTAAAGCAGCTGACTACCCAAACCAGTTATTCATTAAAGACATTGCTTAACTATTACCAACATCTAACATTATCTAAGTTAGCATGGTGCAATAATTAGAGATTTGATTTTTTTCAGAACGCTGTCTCTCCACACAACTAATCGACAACCAAATAACATCATTACTAACAGTCTGTTTAGATTAGCTGTTGAAAGAAGTAAGATGACCCAGCAGACATCTTTTTACAAGCAGAACCAGCGGGTTAATCAGTTACTTGCTGGGTCAGTAATATCCAAGAGCTCAGAAAAGCTTACTCTTGGGTCAAATACAATCCTCTCTAAAAATTTATTGGAGAAAAACCAAACAGCTGCTCTATCGCACTTCTCAAGGATCGCCGATTACATTGAACTGGGGCCAGGTAACTGGTACAATGTCCATGATGGTGCCATCGAGTTTCGTGATGGATTTAGTGAATCATCATCCAGGAAGGAAGGCCCAAAACTATCGCATTTTAGGTAAGAATATTAAACAATGTTAATCAAAATACTTGGTTATCTCAATATCAGCAAGTAGACTGTCTATGACAAAAGTTAATTAAACATTATAGGTCCTCTTCACATGCCGATATTGCTACTCATGTTGCCAAATGCTGGAGAGATTGTCTGAGACAGAAATCAATTTTAAAAATTCCATTGCTAGACTCGTTGGACAAAGGTGATACTGATCGATCATCATCTGCAGGTAAAAAAACTATAGCTATATAACCCTTTCAAAAACTAAGACTGTGTACATAATCAAAGTGCAAAATGAATAAATTGGTGTTTGTTGGAAGAATTAACAGAATTGAGTTGGCAAATGCATTGTGATGTACTAGTAGAGATATAATGTGATGTACTAGTCGAATAAAAATGGTTGACCAAGATGATTATTAGATGCTGCTGACTGTTTCTTATTTTCTGCTCACAAGTCACCTTAGTAAATTGAACAGCACACCAGCAATGCCAATGTAAATCATTGCAAATATTTTGTGTCTTGATTATTACAATATTCTACCGCAAGGTTGTTAAATTTCAGTCAGGACTATGTATAAAAGGCCAAGTCTTGGAAAAACTTTACTGGAGACTCACGAAAAAGTTGGGAAAGCAGCACCAAGAACTTCAACTGACTCAAAGACTTCAGATAGCCCTAAGGTTTTTGACTGCTTGGAGAGTAAACGAAAGTCTCTCTCAGTTGTATCTGCAGTACCTCTTCTATCAGGAAGTGAGTAAAATTCTGCTCATTATAGTATGAAAATAAGGTACATTTGATTGCATTCACAGGCAGACTAATGATTTATTTACATTTTTTAAGCACTTTGCTCTCATTTGCCAACACTGAAGTAACTAAAGCTTTGAATGAAGGGCATACACAATAGAAAATATCTGATAAAAAGTTACTTTTGTAGGCTCACTTTTAGATATATAAATATTGACCGTTGCTTCATTTTGTAGAAGATCTTGGTAATATACAATTGATTCCAACTGAGACAAAATATGTAAAACATGCAACCAGCGTGTCAGTGTCTGGTATCGAAAGAGAAGAAAAAGCTGCAAACAAGCAAACATCAGTAGAAGGTACTGTTTCAACTCTGCGTAAATAGAATAGGCTTGTGGTTTCAGACAAGCTCAAGTTAATTAAGACATATTAAACACTAAAAGAACTGAAATATGGCCTATGCTGCTTGCAATACTGATTAGTTTTGTTTCTTTTGTAGAAATCATTCGTAAAATATGGCCATACAACATTAACTTACTAAATGATGTTTATGCTGCAAAAAAGAAACATGAAAAGTCAAAAAGCCAAATCACCGGACTTTACTACAAAATGGCTGCCAAAAAAGTGATTCCTCTCTTGAAGCAGCTGATACAGAGCTTGGAGAAAAAGGAAAAAGATGAAATGAAACAATCTTTTGCTGCTACCAACATCATTAACTTTATTGGCACAACATCGGAGTCGCAGCAACTGAAGGCAGTTAACTATTTTCAAAAGCAAATATCTGCTCTGCTTAATAATTAGACAAGAAAATCAATGTTTTCAGAACTTTTAGTTTTCTGTGCAATATCTAATTATTGTTCCCATTGACCTGATAGCTAAATGTAGCATCTATTATTCATGATTTGCACTCAATGCAGAAACCTATTCAGATGTAGTTAACACTTTCCAGCTCACCGATCCTAAAGCTTAAGCGAAGTCTGACTCACCAACTCAAGCGTCAAAACCACGAAAAAAATATTTATATAAAAAATTGATCAAAATTCTGCAAATGGTTCGAGCGAAAAAGTAAAAAAATGTGTGTGTACCTTTTGGTTTACTCTAGAGTTTCTGCAATATCCAAAAGGAATAGACAGTTTGTATGAAATGTTTTGTGCCGAAGTATACACTGACCTATTTTTGCATGCCTTGACCACATTTTTATGTCCGCTCGTGGTTTGGCAAGGACACAAAAAATATTCACATCATCATCAGGTTTGCGAAACTTGATTAGATGGGTAGCTGACATTTGAATCTATACCTCCATGTGTTTTTGAGTCGTTTTGTGCACAAATACAGCATTGGAGAGAGAAATCGTGAACTACAGATCTCTAGGAGATCACGGCCACACAGAGGGTATTTTCTGCTTAGGCATGCGCAGATGGCTTCCGTGTGTAGCTTGCCGTAACTAACTTCAGTATAGAGTTACAGCAAAAGTTTTTACATAAAGTAAGAGAAGATTCATCAGGCTATGCACACATGTAAGTTTTGTCAGCGTGTGATATCATGCGAACGCTACAGCAGGCAGCAAAGTTATTACAACATTCACTGGTTAGCAACGGCAAACACTAATTCATGCATTTTGCAATAGCGTGGCAGCTGATCTGCTTCAGCAAGATTCTGTTTGCGGATAAAACAAAAAATTTCACACTCGGTGAAATAAAACCCCTCAGGCTATCTATACATGTAATGTTTGTCAGCAACCAACATCATGTGAAGGCAGCTGCAAGCAGCAAAGTTGATGGAAGATTCACTGGCAAAGAGCAAGTACGCAATATTTCAGTCACTTGGCCGCAATCACTCATGCATTTAGCCACGCGCATATTAGGGTGGCACATAATCTGCTGTTACTAGACCCAGGGAACAGCTACAGCAAAATTTGATAGGCCAGAATAATAGAACACATCCAGGGCTATCTACACGTGTAAAGTTTGTCTGCCTGCTACATTATGTAGTGGGGCAGTTGCATGCAACAAAAAACAATACAATATTCAGTGGCAAGAAGTTGGCTCACAATGAATCATCCATTTAGCCGCGAGTAGTTAGGTGGCAGATAAATGGCTGTAACTATACTCAGTAAAAAGCCAGAGCAAGACTTTTCATACACACCAAAAGTAAACATCTCAGGCTATCGATACATGTAAAATTTGTCCGCTTGTTTTGGCATGTGAAGAAATGTGCACACAACAAAAAAGTGAAAAATATTCAATGGCAAACAGTGGGCATGCGATGAAGCATGCATTTGTCCTGTGCATACGAGCGACAGACTATCTGCTGTAACTACAATCAGTTTGAAGCTACAGCAAAGTTTTTTACATCCAGTGAAAGTAAACACCTCAGGCTATCTATACATGTAAGTTCTGTTGGCCTGTGCCAGCATGTGAAGAAATGTGCAAGCAACAAAGAAATGACAAAATATTCAATGGAAAACAGCTGGCACAAGATGAGTCATCCATTTAGTCGTAAGTAGTTGGGTGGCAGACAATTGGCTGTAGCTAGAGTCACTTTACAGCTACAGCAAATTTTTTTACACACAATCAAAGGAAACATCTCAGGCTATCTATGGATGTAAATTTTGTCAGCCTGTGCCAGCATGCGAAGAAGTGTGCGTCCGACAAAAATATGTTATGATATTCAATGGCAAACAGCTGACACAATGAATCAACCATTTGGCCGTGAGTAGTTAGTTGGCAGGCAATTGCCTCTAACTATACTTGGTAAATAGCTACAGCAAGATGTTTTACGCACAATGAAAGAAAACATCTCAGGCTATTTCTACAGCCTATCTTGCCAGCCTGTGCCAACATATGAAGGCAATATTTGCTGGCAAATGCAGCTGATCAATTTGAGAATGTAATGGCAGACTATATATCTATGGAACGCAGACCTAAACAATAACATAATTTAGACCCTACTAGCACCACTTCCATGTCATCTCCCAAGAGGCAGGTGCAATATGACGTCGTTACCATTTTTTATTGTGGCGGTTCACCAGTAGGCCCTGTGATAACTTGAACCAGCAGTGACCCCAGTCCTATACCACACTCCCTTAGGGTGAGCAGCCCGCAGGGGTACATCATTATAACATAAAACAAAACAGACACATCTGTGGTGCTGCCAAAAAGGGTAGTGACCCGTATGATGACAGGCAGATGTAAACTAATATGGCTAGACACAAGGTGCGGTAACAGGTAACAGTAATATAACTAACTACACACAAAATCATTGGCAAAGAACTGGCACACAACAATGAATCGTGATTTTGTCCTGTGCGAGTGGGTGACAGACAATCTGCTGTAGCTAGATTCAGTTTACAGTTGCAGCCAGAAATTTTGCACACAGTGAAAGAAAACATCTCCGGCTATCTATACATGTAAAATTCTGGCAGCCTGTGCCAACATATGAAGAAATTTTCATCCACCAAAAATAGGATAAATTATTGAATAGCAAACAGCTGGCACACAATGAATCGCCAACTTAGCAGTGAGTGGCTGGATGGCAGATAATCGGCTGTAACTATACTTTGTAAACAGCCACAGGAAGATTTTTCTATACACCATGGAAGAAAACATCTCAGGCTATCTAGACATGTAAAATTTGTCAGCTTGTTTTGGCATGTGAAGAAATGTGCACACAACAAAAAAGTGAAAAAATATTCAATAGCAAACAGCTGACGCACAATGCATACACTTGTCCTGTGCAAGTGAGTGACAGACACTTTGCTGTAGCTAAACTCAATTTAGAGCTACGGCAAGTTTTTTACACACAACAATGAAAGAAAACATCCCAGGCTATCTGGAGATGTCAAGTTTGCCAGTCTATGCCAGCATGAATCACTCACCTTGTACCTTTGCGAAGCACAGTTATTATTAGTATGTTTTCTTCACCAACGTTCAGTAGTTTCCTGTTGTGTGCGAATACAAATCACAGGTTATTGCATGAGTGCAGCAAACACACTTTTGGTGCGAGCTGACTAGTTAAAAACAATCTTGGCTACTGAAAGTGAATGAATAGGACAAAGAGAACAGTGAAGGCACTGAACTGTTAGTAGATAGTAATAAACAAAGAACTTGTTGTACAAAACAAACCCTCGCAGAAAGGGTGAGTAGCATATAGGCCCAGGGAAACGCAACGTGATTAGTTTTAAGGCTAAGATTGGAATAAATAGTAATTGGATAAGCTTCACTGCCCACGCCTGAAGTAGCTGTACCGTAAGCTCCCGGCTAATCAATGCAAGAGAATGGGATTCAATGTATTTACAATCAACCAATTGAGACACTATATGCACTTAGGCGACGTCTTGCTGTAGATTACTGAAGCGAGCAAATCTACTGTAAAGAGCCTACTCATTGCCGCTGATGAATGCTGCAGTGTAGTGCTCATCAACAAATTTGGATTGAATAAAGAGCGCTTTATAGAAGTTGTGATAGTGAACTCGATTCTTTGTCCTTAACAATTATGTGATATTCGCGTGAAAATAAACTACTTTATTCCCGCGAAAGCAACAGTTTCTATTCGTGTGAAAATAAACTATTTGTTCCCGCGAAAGCAACTGTTTCTATTCGCGTGAAAATAAATTATTTATTCCCGCGAAAGCAACGGTTTCTATTCGCGTGAAAATAAACTATTTATTCCCGCGAAAGCAACTGTTTCTATTCGCGTGAAAATAAATTATTTATTCCCGCGAAAGCATTGGAAAAAAATGCTGATTCATAGGGTTTAATCAGTGCAACTTTAGCTATTTAAGAGCCACTGTTTTCACACAGAAAGCATCCAGTTCTTCAACAGCAAGCGGAGAACCATCATCTACTACAGCTACTAGGAGAACATCCAGCATCAAGGTAAGAATTGCTAAAATAATTATTTGTCTTTAGTTAATTAAATCATCTGGCTCTAAATGGTGATAAGGTAAATTATTATCATTAACTATTCAACACTAGTAGAAAGCTCTAATTATTCATTTTTAAAATAAGTGTTTGTCCAAGTTCTAGTAAAGTAGCCGACTCTACTTATTTATTATTAACAAAATAATAATAATTATTCAATGCTAGTTGAACCTAGATATAAAGTTATCTCTACTAGATAGTTTTATACTCACACAAACTTTTTCTTCGCTACTCTATGTAGATAAAGCCAATGAAAATAAATGAATCAATTGTAACTAACAATTTTTTGTATTTTGTAGTTATGATGTCTACTTTGGACTCTTGTTTGAGACGAAATGCAGCAGTAGCAAAGACTATAAACATGTGGTCAAGATCTACCAACACCAACGATAGATGTAAAACAACATGACTTTCTCTCCTACTTATGTGACACAGCAAGAATTCCTTTCAAGATCCACCTACTTAGATGATGCCAAACCAATGAAGACTCAAACTACATCAATTTTCAAGACAGCACACTTCTCCAACACAGCAAGAATTCCTTTCAAGATCTACCACCTACTTAGATGATACCAAACCAATGAAGAGTCAAACTACATAGATTTTGAAGACAGCATACTTCCCCAACACAGCAAAAATTCATTTCAAGATCTACCACCTACTTAGATGATACCAAGCTAATGAAGATGAAGACAGCACACTTCTCCAACACAGCAAGAATTTCTTTCAAGATCTACCACCTACTTAGATGATACCAAACCAATGAAGACTCAAACTACATCAATTTTGAAGATAGCACACTTCTCCAACACAGCAAGAATTCATTTCAAGATCTACCACCTACTTAGATGATACCAAACCAATGAAGACTCAAACTACATGAATTTTGAAGACAGTCGACTTCTCCAACACAGCAAGAACTCCTTTCAAGATCTACCACCTACTTAGATGATACCAAACCAATGAAGACTCAAACTACATGAATTTTGAAGACAGCATACTTCTCCAACACAGCAAAAATTCATTTCAAGATCTACCACCTACTTAAATGATACCAAACCAATGAAGACTCAAACTACATGAATTTTGAAGACAGCATACTTCTCCAACACAGCAAGAATTCCTTTCAAGATCTACGACTTAATTAGATGATACCAAATCAATGAAGACTCAAACTACATCGATTTTGAAGACAGCGCACTTCTCCAACACAGCAAGAATTCATTTCAAGATCTACCACCTACTTAGATGATACCAAACCAATGAAGACTCAAACTACATCAATTTTGAAGACAGCACACTTCTCCAACACAGCAAGAATTCATTTCAAGATCTACCACCTACTTAGATGATACCAAGCTAATGAAGATGAAGACAGCACACTTCTCCAACACAGCAAGAATTCATTTCAAGATCTACCACCTACTTAGATGATACCAAACCAATGAAGACTCAAACTACATCAATTTTGAAGACAGTCGACTTCTCCAACACAGCAAGAACTCCTTTCAAGATCTACCACCTACTTAGATGATACCAAACCAATGAAGGCTCAAACTACATGAATTTTGAAGACAGCATACTTCTCCAACACAGCAAAAATTCATTTCAAGATCTACCACCTACTTAAATGATACCAAACCAATGAAGACTCAAACTACATGAATTTTGAAGACAGCATACTTCTCCAACACAGCAAGAATTCCTTTCAAGATCTACGACTTAATTAGATGATACCAAATCAATGAAGACTCAAACTACATCGATTTTGAACCAAACCAATGAAGACTCAAACTACATGGATTTTGAAGACAGCATACTTCTCCAACACAGCAAGAATTCATTTCAAAATCTACCACCTACTTAGATGATTCCAAACCAATGAAGACTCAAACTACATGGATTTTGAAGACAGCATACCTCTTCAACACAGCAAGAATTACTTTCAAGATCTACCACCTACTTAGATGATAACAAACCAATGAAGACTCAAACTACATGGATTTTTAAAGACAGCACACTTCTCCAACACAGCAAGAATTCCTTTTAAGATCTACCACCTACTTAGATGATACCAAACCAATGAAGACTCAAACTACATGGATTATGAAGACAGCATACTTCTCCAACACAGCAAGAATTCCTTTCAAGATCTACCTCCTACTTAGATGATACCAAATCAATGAAGACTCAAACTACATGGATTTTGAAAACAGCGCACTTCTCCAGCACAGCAAGAATTCCTTTCAAGATCTACCACCTACTTAGATGATACCAAACCAATGAAGGCTCAAACTACATGGATTTTTGAAGACAGCACACTTCTCCAACACAGCAAGAATTCCTTTCAAGATCTACCACCTACTTATATGATGCCAAACCAATGAACACTCAAACTATATGGATTTTGAAGACAGCACACTTCTCCAACACAGCAGGAATTCCTTTCAAGATCTACCACCTGCTTAGATGATGACAAAGCAATGAAGACTCAAACTACATCGATTTTGAAGACAAGATGATACCAAACCAATGAAGAGTCAATGTTACACAACATTACTTCCTCTCCTGCTTAGATGATACCAAACCAATGAAGACTCAACTACATGGATTATACTTCGATGATGCTGAAAAAAACTGTCCAGAACAAGAGCTCAAGAAGCTAATCTATAACTCAAGGCAATCATATCACTATAGGTGAGTTTTACTAATTTTTACCATAAATTAAACAAAATGCTGAATATATACATTTTCCAAGTGAAAAAAAGACTTTTTTTTAAATTAGTGTATTTTTACAACAAAATGCTGAATATCTACATTTTTCAGGCGAAAAAAGGACTGTTTTGGTGTAAATAATGTATTTTTTACAACAAAATGCTGAATATATCCATTTTCCAGGTAAAAAAAGGACTGTTTTAGTGTAAATAATGTATTTTTTTACAACAAAATGCTGAATATATACATTTTCCAGGTGAAAAAAGGACTTTTTTGGTGTAATTAGTGTATTTTTTACAACAAAATGCTGAATATATACATGTTAAAGGTGAAAAAAAGGACTTTTTGGTGTAATTAGTGTAGTTTTTACAACAAAATGTTGTATATATACGTTTTTCCATGTTAAAAAAGCACTTTTTTGGTGTAATTAGTGTATTTATTACAGCATA
This sequence comes from Cryptosula pallasiana, assembly GCA_945261195.1. Taxonomy (NCBI): domain Eukaryota; kingdom Metazoa; phylum Bryozoa; class Gymnolaemata; order Cheilostomatida; family Cryptosulidae; genus Cryptosula; species Cryptosula pallasiana. The sequence goes on along the minus strand of OX183134.1, from coordinate 5,121,257 downwards.
CTTATAAAGCAAGTATTTTTTGTTTGCTTTTAGATAGATAAAAGAGAATCAAAAGCACTTGGTGAAAATAATGCTGAAGAAAGAACAAGCTGAACAATGTAACTTGGTGAGTTATTTCCCTTTTCTAATAATGTAAGCTATCCAATGTAACTAGAACTATAATTCAAATTCATGTAATTATTTTACATTTTTGCTTAATCATTCTATACTAATACATAACTTTTTTTATTTTAGTTCATTACGAAATTAAAAGCACATAGAACAGAAGTCTTCCTTCCTAAGATATAACATCAGTACATCAAAGACATCATTGTAAAGGAACAAACTATGCATTAACTGTTATTACTTTGTCTTTATTACAAGTTGTAGTGCTTTGTATTACTTAGTATTTACTGACTCTAGCTATATTATATGGGGAGATTTTCCTTACTTATTATGTAATAAATGTATATAATCATACAATGATTCATTTTTAATCAATGTATTTATTCAATTTAGATATATCTCCTCTCTCCTCTCTCTCTATGTAAATATAAATATAGCCATAAATATGTACATAATTAACCATAAATACATGAATGTATAGAAAACTAAAAAATCTCTCTCCTCTCTCTCTCCTCTCTCATCTCCCATCTCTCCTCTCTCCTCTCTCCTCTCCCCTCTCTCTCAAGATACCATATGAGTTCGAGTTATGTAAAAAAGTTATCAAAACTTGAATGCCATACATTCAAAATCTATATGCCATATAAGTTCAAATTAAGTAAAAAACTAATCAAAACTCAAATGCCACTTAAATGCCATTCAAATGCCACTCAAGTACCCCTCAAGTAAAATACAATATAAACTCGGCGAATTCATCCAACGCCGTAACCCATTGTCTCAACTCCAAGGTCTAATCCACAAAAAAACACTTGGTAGGGAGATCTGCTCATATATTACTACTAATGTCGACACAAGTCAATACAAAACAACTGAAGAATAAAGAACCAAAACCTTCACAAGATAAGAAGGTGATTGATGATAATGCACTTCTTCAACGCACTACGATTCCCTTTCAAAGCGCCAGTCTGAATACTCTGGCAACTCTCATCATCAAAAGTGCCTCTCTGTTAAGTACTCTATCTCCAGCTTCCAGAAGAAACATTGAAAACATAGTCAAAGTTAAAGATTTACCAGTACCTACAGTTATGCAGGTGTTAACCGTTGAGTTCCATGATGAAACGAACTGCACCATCATCTACAACTATAAAAAGCATGGAAAGATAGTTAGAGTGAAGAGCACTATTCCATTAGCAGCGGGATTACTTGTTAATGAAGCTTCGCAAATAAGACCACTGGTTTTGATCTACATGGGTGTTGAAAAGACTGGAGAAGCAATCTTTCGTGCTGCTTCAGAAACAAGAACTATTTTGAGGTGTAAGAATGCGTTTGATGTATTACCAGAAAAAAGTATGCAACAAATCAATGCTTATTTCGAGGTAGCTAATCTTCAGGATTTCCCAACAGATAGTGTCATATGTTTCCAAAACCCTGAAGTGATAACAAAATCTGACAGGCGATGGAATGGAAATGAAGAGACTCTTCTAGTTCAATACAGAAGTGTTGTAGATGAAGAATTACTGATCGGAGATATGTGCATTCCTCATCAAATAGCTTCTGCTGTGACATCGGAAAGATTTGGAGTTATTCTGTTCAAGGGTCTGAGTCGAAGCGAAGACAATTCAATTTTCTACAACATCAGTGTACTCGCAGCTCATCAAGCCTTCGTCCAAGCCTCGGAACTGACTGATAATCCAAAATCTGAGGATTTTCTCAACCACTTCGATGATGCTGAAAAAGAACACTGTGGAGAACAAACTCTCGAGAAGCTAATCTATAACTCAAGGGATTCAAATCACTATAGGTAAGCTTTATTAATTTTTACCATAATTTAAAAAAGTTGATTTGTGAAAATTTTGTGCATTCTTACAATGAAAAACCATTTAAAATGATAAATTTGTGAACATTTTTGTAAAACATTTTTAAATTATATATATATATATATTTCGAATTAAAAAAAAAGATTTTGTTGTGTCATCAGTGTATTTTTTTACATGAAAGTTGGAAAAATAACAAAAGATTATAATTATTTTACAAAAAATACTTATTTTCACATAAATGATCAACTCATAAACATTTTTTGTAAAACATTTTTAAATTATATATATTTCGGATTAAAAAAAGGACTTTTTTGTGTAATCAGTGTATTTTTTTTACATAAAAGTTGAAAAAATAACAAAAGGTGATAATTATTTTACAAAAATGTTTAATTTTTCACATAAATGACCAACTCATAAACATTTTTTGTATAAAATTTTTAAATTATATATCTTTTGGATTAAAAAAAGGACTTTTTTGTGTAATCAGTGTATTTTTTTAGTTAGAAGTTGAAAAAAATCACAAGAGGTTATAATTATTTTACAAAAATGCTTAATTTCTCACGTAAATAACACGTTTTATCCCATAAATGGATAATTCATGAGCGTTTGTTGTAAAACATTTTTAAAATTATATATATATATATATTTATGTATTCCGGATCCAGATGAAAAAAGGACTTTTTCGTGTGTAATCAGTGTAATTTTTTACATAGAAGTTGAAAAAATAACAAAAGTTTATAATTATTTTAGATTAATTTTAATCATGCTATACTAATACATCACTTTTTATTTCAGTCCATTATATCGTAAAAAGAAAACAGAATAAAGGACTTTCCCTAAAAAATAATGAGCTGAATGATGTAACTCAGTGAGTTATTTTCCTGTCATATATAATGTAAACTATCTAATGTAGTTAAGAGTAAAAGTCAAATTCGGTAAAATTTATTTATATAATGAATAACTTTTGTATTTTAGTCAATTATTGGATCAAAAAGAATACGGAATACAAGAATTCCTCACTGAGACTAATAATATATCAGAAGAACATCAAAGAAGATATTGCTCAAGAAAAGTGCTTTGTAACCATTGATATCGTAAGCTATAGTAGTTTGTATTACACAAAATTTACTATAAAACAGTTTTATGAATGTAAAAACTAGATATGGTATTTTCTATTACAATTATTTACCTGTAAGTTTTATTCATCTAGAGGGGTAATTTGGTGATTTTTGACAGTTTTTAAAAAAGTTAAAAGTACAAAAAAAGTTAAAAAAAAAAAACATGTAATAAAACCCTGTTTTGAAACATAAAAAGTTTAAAAGGAAGGTGTAGGATAAAATCCTCACTCAAAAAAATAATACAAATTGAATGGATTAAAAGTATATTTTCCTAAATAACAAAATTTTGTAAATATAAAGTGAGAATCTATATATATATATATATTTTTTTGAAACATAAAAATTTAAAAGGAAGGTGTAGGATAAAATCCTGACCCAAAAGATTATTGAAAATTGAATGGAATAAAAGAATATAAAGTGAAAATCTCTATATATATATATTTTTTTAAAAAAATATCGAAAACTATATATTTTAATGGTTATTTTTTTAAAAAGTTGAAAAAACAAAAAAAACTTTGTAATAAAACCCTGTTTTAAAACATAAAAAAATTAAAAAGGATGCTGTAGGATAAAACCCTCGCTCAAAAAATTAATGAAAATTGAATGGAATAAAAGAATATTTTACCAAATACCACATTTCTCTTGTAAATATATTGAAAATTGAATGGAATAAAAGAATATTTTACCAAAATACCGCATTTTTCTTGTAAATATATAGTAAAAATTTCTAAAATGTTGTTGGTGAAATTTACTAAAAAATGGTTTCAAGTGTGTCAAAGACTAAATATGATGCTTTCATTAAAATGTTTATTTTCAAAAGATCCATATAATATCATTGAATCAATTAGTCAAATTTAACACTCAAATTTTTTATTATCAAGTGGACTTAATGTTTCTATTGCGATTAATTTTCAAATATTGTAAATTTGAACTATCTAGAGGAGTAATTTGTCGATTTTGATGTGTTTTTTTCTTTTAAAAAAATTATTACGTAATACCACATACTTCAGTTCTAATTCGTTTTGAACAATTTCATGGGAGACAAAGAATAAAAAGTTACATTGATTTAGTTTTTTAGAATTGAAGTTGCTATTGAAAATGGTTTTTTCTTGAATGGGTAAATCCATAACCTCCTCCTCATCAAGACAGAAGTTTTCTGATGATTGCATTTTGAAAAACAAATTACATTGATTTAGTTTTCAGAATTGAAATTGCCATCGAAAATGGTTTGTTCTTGAATGGGAAAATCTATAGCCTTCTTATCATCATGTCTAAGTTTTCTACCCCAATATCTCCAACCTCTCAGAGATAGAGATTGTTCTGTTTAAAAAAATAATGAAAATTGTATATATAAATGATTGTTTTGAAAAAATGATTAGCTTTTGAAAAAAATTCAAAAGAAAAATGTGGGATAAAACCCTCACTCAAAAAACTAATTTTGTATGATAGGTTGCTTACCTAACAATAAGAAAATAATGAATAATGTATATTTAAGCAATTATTGAAAAAATTAATGAAAATTGAATAGAATAAAAGAATATTTTACCAAAAACCCTGTTTTTTTTGTAAAGATATACAAACAGATAAAATTTAACCATTTAGAGGGTGATTTTTTTTTTGCAAAAAAATAATGAAAATTCAATGAAATGAAACAATATTTTACCAAATACCGTTTTTTGTAAATTTGTACAATTAGATGAAAATTAACCATTTAGAGGATGATTTCTTTTTGCAAAAAAACTAATGAAAATTGAATGAAATGAAAAAATATTTCACCAAATACCTCTTTTTTGTAGATGTATACAAATAGATGAATATCTAACTTTATCCATTTTTTTTCCATTTGGGATCATGTTTTGAAGGTTTTCAAGATATTTTTTTTAGTAAAAAGCTTATGCATTGATTGTCATTACAAGTTGTAGTGTTTTGTATTATCTAATATTTACTGACTCTAGCTATATTATATGAGGTTTTCCCTGCTTATTACACAATAAATGTATATATTCACATATTGTTTCATTTTTAATCACTGTATTTATTCAATGTAAGTATATCCCCTCTCTCTCCTCTCTCTCAAGATATCATATGAGTCGGAATTACAAAAAATCATCAAAACTTAAATGCCATACATTCAAAATCTAGATGCCCTATGAGTTAGAGTTATGTATATAATTATGTAAAAAATTATCAAAACTTGAATGCCATACATTCAAAATTTATATGCCATATAAGTTCAAATCAAGTAAAAAAATAATCAAAACTCAAATGCCACTTAAATGCCACTCAAATGCCACTCAAATACCTCTCAAATGAAATACAATATAAACTCGGTGAATCCATCCAACGCCGTAACTCATTGCATAACCCCAAGGTCTAATCCACAAAAAAACACTTGGTAGGGAGATCTGCTCATATATTACTACTCGTGTCTAAATCAACATCACACCCTTCATCAAAACACCTGGTGCACACAAAAAGGCACCGGAGGATCAACATACCACACCAATAAATACCTAAATACCTGGTGCACACAAAAGGGGACCCAATGGACCAGGAGAACCTCCAGGATAACCTCCAGGGTAACCTCTTAGATAACCTCCAAGACATCCAACACACCATACAATGTATTAATCAGCGTTCAACACTATTAAATTAACATACTCTAAACCAGGGTGGCCAAACTATGGTCCGTGGGCCAAATGTGGCCCACTTGCCTATTTGGAGTGGCCCACTTTCGTGTGCTAATTTTCGCCAGTGAAATAGTTCGTGAAACTTACTGGATAGAGTATATATAGAGTATATAGACTATAGTATATATAGACGTTATAAATTAAATACTGTACTCTGCATTGCATCAGCATGTAATTGTGTTACATCACCTCTTCCTGCATGACTCATTTGGTAATGTACTTATACATATAATTGCATTAGCATTTCATTGGCTAGTAACTTGCTGTGGCTTACCTATAAATATGCTGACAACTCAGTTTTGTTTCATATACTTCTATTAATCTGTAAAGTGTAAATGGACATATTGTATTGGATTCCGGTCTGTTACCACGGACATCCACTAATCTCGAGTATTGTACCTCTCTCCAGAGGGGACACTGTGCTAACCGACAGTGACAACTGTATAGGGCAACCGAATTTCCCGGTAAGGCAAGAGCCCATGGCTCAGACAAACAGTACCGAGTAGTGTCTGTAATAATGGCTTAATTCTCTAAGCTGTCCTGAGGGTAATTATTCCTCTAGGGTTTAGCAATATAAGAGTATATGCCATGGCAACATTGTAATGAATGCAAAGATTAATAGTGGGTGCTCTCCTTTTATAGGAGAGCCGACAAGCACAAAACATATAACAGTCAATGCACAGGAAGTAGATTAACCAATTACATTAACTATATAAATAATCAACCAATCCACAATGCAATGTAAATAATAAAGGGAGGTGCCAAGTGGCTAAGGGCGGAGTCCTTTCTCCTGATTGTCCAATGGCTGTACGTAGAGTTAGGTCCATGAAGTTGGTAATTTAAGGGTAAGTACTTCCTGTTTACGACCTTGACTAAGTTCTTAGACATCTTTGCAGATCCTCCTCTAAGGCGGCCATCTTGGGCCGGCCCAGTACAGCTGTACCGGGTCGGTAGAGGTCACTACCGACCCTGCAGGGGTCAATACCGGCCCTGCTTACTATGCCACCGGAACAGTAGGACTTTCTACCCAACAGCTATTAGCCAAATGCTGTGGGCAAAAGTCTAGCGCATTGTCTCGCAAGGTTTCTAGCGTAAACGACCTGTTTACTACTAGTGTGCACTAAAATCTACCACAATATCGATAATGGCTAGCGCAGAGAAAAAGTAGAAGTTACAGGCTACTATTCGAATATTTCATGATAACTGGATAATGGAGTTTCTTTTTACACTGCGTTATGCTAAGCCTCAGCGCTTGATATGCCATGATACAGTTGCTGTAATCAAGAAAACTAACATTCAGAGACACTACAATGCGAAGCACAGAGAGAAGTTTGATCAAATATTTCCACCAGGTTCTCAAGCAAGGAAGGAGAAAATTGAAAGTTTGAGAATGGCAATTATGTCAGAGACTGCAATGTTACAAAACTTCACTTCACCGGAGAAAAGAGCTACAGAGGCTTCCTTGCGTGTGTAAAAATTGCTTGCAGAAGCTATGGCACCATACAGTCACACTGAACTAGTAAAGTCTTGCATGTTGGAAGTCACAAAGACAGTATTTCCTGACAAAAAAGACATTATTGACAAGCTGCGATCAGTGACGTTATCTCGGAAAACATGTACAAGGCGCACAGATGAATTAGCTAATGACCTAGTGAGGCAACTACATGCAGAAGTGCATAATACACAATGGTATTTGTTAGCCCTAGATGAGTCAACAGATATTTTGGATGTGGCACAACTAGCCATATTTATCAGGTAAATATATTTCTGTTTTCATGATTTGGTACACAAAAATACAATTTTGCTGCAATGTTTATGGACGTGGTTGTGAAATACAAAATCAAAAAATCCATTAAAATATAGACAGCTGCAATATATGTTAGCTGCTTGTAAAATATGTTTTTTGTTTCTAATATTTGCAAAACCCTTCTTTGTAGATACTTTAATGGAGAAAGATTTGTAGAAGAGCTGTTAACTCTTGTTGGCATTGAAGGAGACACAACAGGATCTACAATAAATACCATTACCTTGGAGAAACTAAAAGAAGCAGGACTGTCTCTTACCAATTGTGTTTTTGTCACCACTGATGGGCACCAGCAATGACTGGCAAGGAGAAGGGATTGTTAGGGCGATTGAAAACGAGTCAGCCAAAACTGCTAGCCTTCCATTGCATAATTCATCAAACAGTGCTGTGTGGCAAGCTCAATGGAGATTTCCTCATGTTGATGACAGATGCAATGAAGATGATCAACTATCTCACGAGCAAATCGGCATTGCGTCACAGGAAACTAAGACAGTTTCTAAGATATATTGATGCCCAGTATGATGAGCTTCTTACCCACGACAATGTGCGTTGGCTCAGTAAAGGAAATGCTCTCAGCAGAATATGGCAGTTACGAGAAGACTTGCTTGTGTTTCTTGAAACATGTGGCTCAAGCGCTGAGATGTTTGTTAACATGCTAAAAAGTGAAGAGCGCATGGCTGATATGGCTTTCCTGGTTGACGTCTGCGGGCAACTCAACACACTCAATTTGAAACTGCAAGGGAAGGACAAATCAATAGTTGACTTTCATTCAGCTGTGAAGTCGTTTGGTTTGCAGCTATCATTATTCACAAGTGACATTCGAGCAGATATGCTGCACTTTCCTTGCCTCAAATTATTGCGAGATGAAAGAAAGGATATTGATATCCAACGCTACACTGACCATATCAACAACCTGAGTCAGGAGTTTTCAAGGCGTTTTAGTGACTTTGACAAGATAGAAAGGTTGACTCAGCTCATTAAAGCGCCTTTGATTGCTAGAATAGACGGTGGTTGGGCATTGGCCATGGGTGAACTTCCTATTGACTTGTCAGTGGTTGCAATGCAGATGGAACTATGTGATCTGCAAGCTACAGAGAATGTCTTGACCCCAGAGTTTTGGACCAAAGCTGCAACAAAGGTATTGTATGCTAACATAACTCAACTAGCACTTTGGCTGTGTACAATATTCTCATCAACATATCTATGCGAGTCTGCATTTTCCAACATGAAACTTATCAAATCTAAGCAACGATCTATCCTCACACAAGACCACCTTCACCAATCAATGAGATTAGCATCTACCCAGATGGAACCAGATTACAAAAATGTTTTGATGCTAGAACCCAATACCATCTTAGTCATTAGAACTTTGGTGTAAGTCCGTACTTGGTGTGCACTACATTAGTGTATGTATAATTACATATTTATATAATATAATAATTCATGTTCTGTATGAAAGTAGAATAAATATTGTTCATTGCCTGTGATCATTACCTGTGTCACTATTGTTTTATGTGAAAATACATGTAGTTAGAAAAGCAAAAAAACTTCTGGCCCGCCTGACTGCTTGATTTCTAAAATTTGGCTCACTAGCAAAAAAGTTTGGCCACCCCTGGTCTAAACACTCAGTGCACACAAAAAAGTTCCTCACCCAACACAACTAATTACAAAACACCTGGTGCACACAAAAAGGCACCTCAGGCACCAGACACCCAAACAATGCACCAGGAGAATCTACAAAACATCCAACAAATACACTTAACATACAAACCATCGTCCAAACCGACATTCAACACCATAGTAATTACACCCATTCAAACAACTGGTGCACACAAAAAGGCACCTCACCAGGTTCACTCAGGAACAGGGGCATACTTTACCACACCAAAACAAATAAATACCTAAACATCTGGTGCACACAAAAAGGCACCCAATGGACCAGGAGAGCCTCCAGGATAACCTCCAGGATAACCTCCAGGATTACCTCCAGAACATCCAACTCACCATACAATAAATTAAATGACATAAAATATCATAATATAAAGCCCCTGCACAACTAAATTCTAAACAACTGGTGCACGGGAACAGGGGCGTACAAGTACCTGGAACCAGGAGAGCCTTCTAGTCCTCAGACTCCATGACAAAGATCTGCTCCCTTATTACTACTGGTGTGGAGGAATGATTAAAGATACAACTAGTGGTGGTCTGTAGGTTTATAGTTGAGAGCGCAATAAATCTCTCCACAATATTTGACTCTTACTGCCTGTTGATGAGTTACAGACTCGTGATGGTTTTTGCATGGAATAAGAGGGAATTTCCCATTCACTGGCACTCATTGAGCTGCATCTCAAAAATTGAGGTGCTTCTCCGTTCTGTAGGCTGTGATGCTGGTAATACAGCGACGTACAAGAAAAAAAAACAGAACAGCACTGAGCTCATTGCATGAAATGGCAGACAATCAATTGCACATGTCTACTTATGTAGGTTCATAAATAATGGCTAGATAGTTGAGGTTAATGCAGTTGGCTTTGCCATCTGTATCGGGTAGTTTCAACCAAGGGAAAGTCTTTCTGTCTCACTTGATTAAAAAAATTGATGCTTTTAGTGTGCTCTTATTGTTATATTACATTTTATTAGACTCTTCGTACGTTGATTCTAGTTTTGACCATGCTGAACCGGCCCAGCAAAGTTTTCGGGCCAATATTTTTCCAAGATCACAGAGATCCAAGAGTTGAGTTTTGTTAAATATTTGCCATTCTTTTACAATCTGAGATGCTGTGATGGTGTTTATCTTGGTTTATTTATAAATTTTCTGTGAAACTTCTAAGGGTGGGATTTCTCGACATTCTGTACAAACTGGAAGGGTATGTTGGGTATTATGATGTTCTGTACTACTTCTGGTTGTTTTAGAAATGCTTATATTTTTCTATGGGGAATAGAGATGTAAACAAGGGTTTGTTGTTCTGCAAAGAAGGAGTCTGTTGAAGTGTAGGTACTCCAGGACAGTGAGAATAAGGAATCTTTATATGGGCAGGCTGACCAAGAGGCTGTTGGGATGACATTTACCGGTCCCGAAAATTTCTATGAAATCTTGAAGAATCCATGAGGATTTCCTTTTTAGAGTTTGTGTTATAACTCAACATAATGACTTTAAAACTTTAAAATAATTAAAGCCTTTCGCTTAACTATTACTTAACATTTTTTCTATTATTAAACCATCAAGTTTAATTAAGGTTACAAAACGGTCAATTGAAGAAACTACGAATTCTCAAAGATTTCTCAAGACTTCAAGGCCGATAGATATCATCCAAGCACCAACCGGAAGTAATTAGCATAATACATAAAGGCATGCATTGACAGGAAGTAAATAGACCAATGACAATTGATATATACCGCAGAATATGGTTAAACAAAAATGATGCCAAGTTGCCAAAGGGCTGACTCATGTCTCCATAGTTCAATCATGGATTCTCCAGGGTTTTGAGGCGGTAACCAAGCCTTTGGTCTATACATCTGATAATCCAAGAAAGGGTACTTCCAGCTCCAGGGTTAGTGTAAGGTTCTAGATAAATTCAAACATCCTTGGCTAAGGGGGCCATCTTGTCTCCATCCCCCGACATTATCAGCATACCTGGTCAACCAGAGGCAACTACTAGTCCTGCAGGGGTCAAGACCGGCCCTGCAAGCTGTGCCATCTGCACAATGAGTTATTCTACAGGCACAGCAATTTTTGAAGGGATGGGGGTAGAATTCCAGTACACCTTTGATTGGTGTCTGATAGCAAACAAGCTGTCTACTGATGACATGCTCCAAAACCTACAACAAGATTACCTGCTGCTCTTCAGTAACACGTTAGGCATTTGTTACCATTCAGTCTGACATCTGAGGTGTCCAGGTAATAAATTTTAAAGCTTCAACTTTACAGGTAAAGCGGGTTATGTAATCGATGATGCTGCTGACCAGTGGAATGGTGACACAAGGTATGGGATAGGAGATTATAGACTACCAAAGGTAATGCTCACGTACCCCAATGGTACAAGAATGGAACCTCCAGAGAACAAAGGTAAGAATAGTTTTGGTTTATGCACACAATCAAAGATTCTATACTAACATCATTCAATTTATGAATAAGCATTGTAATGGCTTGTCAGGTATACCACCATCTATATACTGCAGGTATACCACCCTCTATATACTGCAGGTATACCACCCTCTATGTACTGCAGGTATACCACCCTCTATATACTGCAGGTATACCACCCTCTATATACTGCAGGTATACCACCCTCTATATACTGCAGATATACCTACCTCTATATACTGCAGATATACCACCCTCTATGTACTGCAGATATACCAACCTCTATATACTGCAGATATACCTACCTCTATATACTGCAGGTATACCACCCTCTATATACTGCAGGTATACCTACCTCTATATACTGCAGGTATACCACCCTCTATATACTGCAGGTATACCACCCTCTATATACTGCAGGTATACCACCCTCTATATACTGCAGATATACCACCCTCTATGTACTGCAGGTATACCACCCTCTATATACTGCAGGTATACCTACCTCTATATACTGCAGGTATACCACCCTCTATATACTGCAGGTATACCTACCTCTATATACTGCAGGTATACCACCCTCTATATACTGCAGGTATACCACCCTCTATATACTGCAGGTATACCACCCTCTATATACTGCAGATATACCACCCTCTATGTACTGCAGGTATACCACCCTCTATATACTGCAGGTATACCTACCTCTATATACTGCAGGTATACCACCCTCTATATACTGCAGGTATACCACCCTCTATGTACTGCAGGTATACCACCCTCTATATACTGCAGGTATACCAACCTCTATGTACTGCAGGTATACCACCCTCTATGTACTGCAGGTATACCACCCTCTATGTACTGCAGGTATACCACCCTCTATATACTGCGGGTATACCAACCTCTATATACTGCAGGTATACCATCCTCTATATACTGCAGGTATACCACCCTCTATACTGCAGGTATACGACCCTCTATATACTGCAGGTATACCTACCTCTATATACTGCAGGTATACCACCCTCTATATACTGCAGGTATACCACCCTCTATATACTGCAGGTATACCACCCTCTATATACTGCAGGTATACCTACCTCTATATACTGCAGGTATACCACCCTCTATATACTGCAGGTATACCACCCTCTATGTACTGCAGGTAAGTAGTAATATATGAGCAGATCTCCCTACCAAGTGTTTTTTTGTGGATTAGACCTTGGGGTTGAGGCAATGGGTTACGACGTTGGATGAATTCGCCGAGTTTATATTGTATTTTACTTGAGGGGTACTTGAGTGGCGTTTGAATGGTATTTAAGTGGCATTTGAGTTTTGATTATTTTTTTACTTAATTTGAACTCATATGGCAGCTAGATTTTGAATGTATGGCATTCAAGTTTTGATAATTATTTTACATAACTCAAACTCATATGATATTTTGAGAGAGAGGAGAGAAGAATGAGGAGATATAACTACATTGAATCAATATATGATTATACACATTTATTACATAATAAGTAGGAAAATATTCTTGTATAATATAGCTAGAGTTAGTAAATACTAAGTAGTACAGAGCACTACAACTTGTAATGACAATCATGAATCAATATGTGATTATATACATTTATTACATAATAAGTAGGAAAATATTCTTGTATAATATAGCTAGAGTTAGTAAATACTAAGTAGTACAGAGCACTACAACTTGTAATGACAAACAATATATAGTATTTTTTTTACAATGTAGTCATACAGAGCACTACAACTTGTAATGACAATCAATGCATAGTCTTTGGAGAGAGGGGAGAGGAGAGATGAGAGAGGAGAGAAGAGAGAGGAGAGAGAGGAGAGAGATTTTTTTTAGTTTTTTATACATTTATGTATATATGGATAATTATGTACATATTTATGGATATATTTACATTTACATTGAATAATATACATTTATTACATAATAAGTATATTAAATGCTATAAAATATGTTGGAAAATCACCAAATTAGACCTCTAGATGGTTAAAATCTACAGTATTTGGGAAATAACTGCAAGAGAGGAGAGAAGAGTATTTGGTAGAGGAGAGAGTATGTTGAGAGAGAGGAGAGATAAAAAGAGGAGAGAGGAGAGAGGAGATATATCTACATTGAATAAATACAGTGATTAAAAATGAAACAATATGTGAATACATACATTTATTGTGTAATAAGTAGGGAAAATCTCATACAATATAGCTAGAGTCAGTAAATATTAAATAATACAAACTTAGGAAGGAAGACTTCTGTTCTATGTACTTTTGATTCCATAATGAACTAAAATGAAAAGTTATGTATTAGTATAGAATGGTTAAACAGAAATTTAAAACAACTACAAACTCTTACTAAATAGTACTTTTTTATTAATTATTACCTTGTCATCAAAAATTGACTGTTAATCAGATGTTTTTGTAGCTTTTCGTGTCTTACGTTGTTGAGTCCTTACCCTTCTAGCTTGTCTTTGAGCGGACTGTCGCTGCATGTTTCTTCTTTTTAGAGCAAGTTCTTTACGAGCACACTCGATAGAAATTGGTGTGTTTACCTGTTGTAGTTGATATTGTCGTTGTTGTAATACGTAATGTAATCTCTGAATGTCTGATGTAACATCATTCCCTAAGAGCTTTAATGTTAGAAAAGATTCAGTTCGAAAACTATTTAGCTGCTCTATCAAGTCTTTCTGTATGAATTTACAATTGTTTGAGATAATTCGCACTCTCTCTTCAATTTTCTTATTGCATATGTTTTGTAGAAGTATCAAGTCCTCTTGAGTCAAAGATTTAGGCTGAGTTTCTGATTCTGTGTTGTTAACTATTTCCATTTTTTGTCATTGAATCTGAAAAAAAACAAAAAAAAAACAGATGATTAATTTTGTTCAGTTGTTTTAGTATAATAAATAATATATGAGTAAAAACTGTAATTTATTAAGTTTTTACCTTGATGCTCTTCTAATAGCTGTAGTAGATGTTGCTTCTCTGATAGCTGTTGTAGAACTGGATGCTTTCTGTGTGAAAACTATGGCTCTTATATAGCTAAAGTTGTACTGATTAAACCTTATGAACACCATCTCGTGTCAATCTCTATGAATCAACATTTGTTCACGCGAAGGAAGGTCAATGCTTTCGCGGGAATAAATAAATAATTTTCACGCGAATACAAACCAATGCTTTCGCGGGAATAAATAAGTTATTTTCACGCGAATGGAAACCGTTGCTTTCGCGGGAATAAATAATTTATTTTCACGCGAATAGAAACCAATTCTTTCGCGGGAATAAATAATTTATTTTCACACGAATAGAAACCAATGCTTTCGCGGGAATAAATGATTTTATTTCCCGCGGATGAAAGTCAATGTTGTCGCGGGAATAAATACTTTATTTTCACGCGAATACAAACCGTTGCTTTCGCGGGAATAAATATTTTATTTTCACGCGAATAGAAACCAATGCTTTCGCGGGAATAAATGATTTTATTTCCCGCGGATGAAAGTCAATGTTGTCGCGGGAATAAATACTTTATTTTCACGCGAATGGAAACCGTTGCTTTCGCGGGAATAAATACTTTATTTTCATGCGAATACAAACCGTTGCCTTCGCGTGAAAATAAAATATTTATTCCCGCGAAAGCATTGGTTTCTATTCGCGTGAAAATAAATTATTTATTCCCGCGAAAGCAACGGTTTGTATTCGCGTGAAAATAAAGTATTTATTCCCGCGAAAGCAACGGTTTCCATTCGCGTGAAAACAAAGTATTTATTCCCGCGACAACATTGACTTTCATCCGCGGGAAATAAAATCATTTATTCCCGCGAAAGCATTGGTTTCTATTCGCGTGAAAATAAAATATTTATTCCCGCGAAAGCAACGGTTTCCATTCGCGGGAAATTAAATCATTTATTCCCGCGAAGGCAACAGTTTGCATTCGTGTGAAAATAAAGTACTTATTCCCGCGAAAGAATTGGTTTCTATTCGCGTGAAAATAAATTATTTATTCCCGCGAAAGCATTGGTTTCTATTCATGTGAAAATAAATTATTTATTCCCGCGAAAGCATTGGTTTGTATTCGCGTGAAAATAATTCATTTATTCCCGCGAAACCATTGACTTTCCTTCGCGTGAACAAATGTTGATTCATAGAGATTGACACGTGATGGTGTTAATAGGGTTTAATCAGTACAACTTTAGCTATATAAGAGCCATCGTTTTCACACAGAAAGCATCCAGTTCTACAGCGACTAACAGAGGAGCAACATCTACTACAGCTATTAGGAGAGCAACAAGGTAAGAAGCACTAAAATAATTATTTGTTTTTAATTAATTGAAACATCTAGGTTTTTGAATCTTAGTTTTTAAAAACAATCTTTTAATAAAACAATAATTTCAGTATATTTACATCATTAAACTAAGTTCTTTTACTTTTTGCAGGTATGATGACATCACACTCCAAAGCACTTCCTAAGCTCCATATTGAACCAATCACAGCTACCAACAACACTAACGCTATTTCCACTACAACCATCATTTCCACCACCAACGGCATTCACATTGATGATAGAAGATCCAATCCTAACACCTTTAATGATACATCTTCTCGCTCAAACACCAATGCTCATGCTGATATAGCAATGAACCATCATGTAGTTTCAGCTGACTCTCCTTTGGGTCCCACACCGGACTACACATATCTGCATGAGAACAGTGAAGTCAAACGAACGGAGGATATCAAAAAACCGATAGTGACATTATCTCAAGCTTCAATTTCCTTTTTATTCAGCAACTGCAAGAATAATACCGCAAACAAACTTAGAGAGTTTGAATTGCTCGAGATGGGTGGAATAATGACAGGAGCTATGCAGAAAGGAATGTTGGAAATCGGAAATTTTGTGAGTTTGTTGGATTTACCAATTCCTACGATATTGGAGGTTTTCGATGTTAATTACGTTGAAGATTATGGTATATTGGACTATGAATATGTTTTAAAAAACAATCACCGAATTCGAGTCAAGTCACTGATTGACAAAGAACTTACGATGGAGCTACAGGAACTTGATCCCGGCTCTTCACAAATCGTAGTGTACATGGGAAAGCTAGAAGAAAATCAACCCGATCTACGTATTGTAGGAGATAATCATCATCATCAAGGGCTAAAACAACGAGTTATAGCCAAAATCTTGAGAAAAAAATCATTGAAACAGTTGCAAGCATACTTTGATATCATCACTTTCGATAATATTCCTGTCAACACTCTTCTGACATTCACTAGACTTTCAGTTTGGAAAAATTTGAAGTCGAAGCAGCGAAAACGAAAACAAGATACATCGCCTTTACGTATCACTCACACTGTCACTTACAGATACATGATGAATGACGGATCTTTGATGACTGGGAAGATTGTTGTCCCTCCTGAGAACGTTTTGAAGATCAAAAATCATGAATGTGGTATGATCCACTATAAAAGTACGATGACAACTGAAAGCGGCACAAAGAAACACATTCTCACGATTCTGAGTGTTGAAGAAGCTTTGATGCTTCTATCTACTTCAAGTGAAAAAGAAGGAATAGCTTTCAGACTTTCTCTATTTGATGATGCTGAGCTGATGAAAAGTTATGATGATGATGATGATGATGATGATGATGATGATGATGATGATGATGATGATGATGATGATGATGATGATGATGATGATGATGATGATGATGATGATGATGATGATGATGATGATGATGATGATGATGATGATGATGATGATGATGATGATGATGATGATGATGATGATGATGATGATGATGATGATGATGATGATGATGATGATGATGATGATGATGATGATGATGATGATGATGATGATGATGATGATGATGATGATGATGATGATGATGATGATGATGATGATGATGATGATGATGATGATGATGATGATGATGATGATGATGATGATGATGATGATGATGATGATGATGATGATGATGATGATGATGATGATGATGATGATGATGATGATGATGATGATGATGATGATGATGATGATGATGATGATGATGATGATGATGATGATGATGATGATGATGATGATGATGATGATGATGATGATGATGATGATGATGATGATGATGATGATGATGATGATGATGATGATGATGATGATGATGATGATGATGATGATGATGATGATGATGATGATGATGATGATGATGATGATGATGATGATGATGATGATGATGATGATGATGATGATGATGATGATGATGATGATGATGATGATGATGATGATGATGATGATGATGATGATGATGATGATGATGATGATGATGATGATGATGATGATGATGATGATGATGATGATGATGATGATGATGATGATGATGATGATGATGATGATGATGATGATGATGATGATGATGATGATGATGATGATGATGATGATGATGATGATGATGATGATGATGATGATGATGATGATGATGATGATGATGATGATGATGATGATGATGATGATGATGATGATGATGATGATGATGATGATGATGATGATGATGATGATGATGATGATGATGATGATGATGATGATGATGATGATGATGATGATGATGATGATGATGATGATGATGATGATGATGATGATGATGATGATGATGATGATGATGATGATGATGATGATGATGATGATGATGATGATGATGATGATGATGATGATGATGATGATGATGATGATGATGATGATGATGATGATGATGATGATGATGATGATGATGATGATGATGATGATGATGATGATGATGATGATGATGATGATGATGATGATGATGATGATGATGATGATGATGATGATGATGATGATGATGATGATGATGATGATGATGATGATGATGATGATGATGATGATGATGATGATGATGATGATGATGATGATGATGATGATGATGATGATGATGATGATGATGATGATGATGATGATGATGATGATGATGATGATGATGATGATGATGATGATGATGATGATGATGATGATGATGATGATGATGATGATGATGATGATGATGATGATGATGATGATGATGATGATGATGATGATGATGATGATGATGATGATGATGATGATGATGATGATGATGATGATGATGATGATGATGATGATGATGATGATGATGATGATGATGATGATGATGATGATGATGATGATGATGATGATGATGATGATGATGATGATGATGATGATGATGATGATGATGATGATGATGATGATGATGATGATGATGATGATGATGATGATGATGATGATGATGATGATGATGATGATGATGATGATGATGATGATGATGATGATGATGATGATGATGATGATGATGATGATGATGATGATGATGATGACAATGATAACATTGATGCTTATACTGATGAAGAAGATGATAATATGACGGATGATGACTCTGAGAACAAAAAATTTGAGGAAAAAGATGAAGTTGTCGACAATGATAGTGAGAAAAGCAATGAAGATGACAAACACATTTCAAGCGAAGCTAGCAGGATTTCAATATCGGAAATTTAATTAAGGTATGTTAATCTTCACTAGTAATAAGTAACTACTAATAGCCGTATTTTTCACCATAGTATAATGTAGTTGTTATAACGACATCTATGTATGCTTTTAGATAGAATACGTGTACAAGTGAATGACCGTCGACTCGCCAAAATCTATCAGCAACAACTCATAAACATTAAATTACATATTATTTGTATTGTGCAATAATTTGTATATATTTAGTGTAATAAAGTATTTTATCCATATTTAACATTGGTAATTTAGCCAATTTGTAAAACTTTCGGGGTTACAACTCTAAAATGTTACAAAATTTCAATGTTCCGACACAAAAATAAATATTTCAAGTTATCGTCTCATTTTTCAAAAATGTTAAGACAACTCCCATTTATAATTTCTAAACTTCGTTTTTGAAAAAATATGTAAAAGTTGTCGGCACATTGTGTCAAAATGGTAAGACAACTCCGCTTTTGCACAAAAATTGTGAAAATGTTTTATAATTTGTTTGAGAAACCAAAACAGTAGAAGACTTTTTACAACCACAAGCATTATACTTTAGGTTTTACAGTTTTGTGAATTGGGTGTTGATAGTTTGTCACGATATGACATAATAATTAAGTAATTACAGTCTTTTTCATAACAATGCTATAGATTCAGTAATACAGATGTGAAATTTACTGTTTCATCACTTGGATGCAGTTTGAAGGTAGTTGATGTAATATTTATTTTGTAATATTATGCAAAGTAATACAGTAAGAATGAAGCGTATGGAGTTTTCAACCACAAAACAAATAAAAATAATGCATTAGGTAAACTAATGACAGAACAATTCTACATGAAGTGTATACATATGAATAAAGTATTCATAAAAAACACAGACTATTGTCTGTATATATAATATATATATATAGAGTATTTATAAAAAAAACATCCTATTAACTATATATTTTGTGGTAAGAAATTATAAAATAGGATAGTTGCATAAAACCTATTCCAGAGCCATGATAATAATAAAAAATATAGTGAAATAAAAATTTTAAAACTCACCTAAGAGTGCAGTTAATACAAGAATTTCTTCTTGAGAAAAATCTGAATCTTTTTGCATTTTCTGTCTAATAGACGCTAATTTCAATTTAACACAATCATTAAAACCCTTTTTTTTCAGTCCATCTTTTATATTCAAAATTAATTTCAGTGAAGTTATATCAATCTTTTGGCTTTGTTTTAAATCTGTATTAGATTCTAAAACACTGGTTTTTGGACTGCACTGTGAACTAGCAACAGAAATTAAGTCATTATTACTTTCTTCAGTTTCTGAAAAATCAGAATCTGAAGATATAAGTGCTCTCATTTTTTTACGCTGGGTTTTAAGTAAAAGCTTTTGATCTCCAGCAACCGGTTTTTTAGCTATTGCCAACCATTTACACCCTAATCCCTCAAAATCTAAATCGATGTTTCCAGAAAAATAACCTTCTATTGGATAGAGATATACTAACATAAAATTTTTGGGAAAAGTAATGTTCATAACTAACTCAGAATATTTTTTATTAATAAATAAAACAAAATTATCATAACTAGCAATATCAACAACAAAAAACATTTTAGTTTTCAAAATACAAGTATGTTGCTGGAGTTCTCTCAAAGTTGTATGTGATTTTCCGCATAAACAATAAAAAATAAACAAGTGAGCAAAAAAATGTCTTGAAAGAACTCGGCCAGGCTCATGCATCTTCCCTAATTTAAACTTCTTACCACAAAATATACACGAAATACTGTCTTTTTTTTCTTTCAGTGCTTCGCTCAGAGTCTTTGTACAATACGATATCAATAGCAACGAAAGCACTGAAAGAAAATATCTTGTGTTTTTGTTATCGATATGTACAAGCAAAATAAACAAATTCTCATTATATATATATATATAGATAACTGTCTTGAGTATGGTATATGTATATAAAGATAACGCATATCACTTACACTTGAAGCACTCCTTATCATCTTTTATCTCTCCATCTATAACACTGCTCCTTCTGTACTGCTCTAGCTGCAGGTTCTCTGCTTGAACTAAAATAGAAAATATGAATGTAATTATGTTAGTTTTTGAAAAAATTTATTAAAATTGAATGAGTATGTAGTAAATAATATTTTTATCATACTTACATTCAAATGTGTGACGATCATAGGAGAGAAATGATTCATCTTTTCCTACATAACATGCGCTTGCAATGAATCGTGTAGATGTTTTCTCTACAAAAATAACGTAGTAAATGTAGAGTCGTTATTATTTTACCTACAGAAAAATTTACATTTTTCATAATACAGAAAAATACTTACTCATAGCAATGTGCGCGGTAGGCTTGGTCTTTTTTGGCTTCTCCGTTTCCTTAAAACATTCGTCCAACCATCTCATTGTTTCATCATCGGTAGAGCTTAATAAAGCAATAAAACAAGATTGTGATTAATTAAAAACTCTATATAATACAGTTGAATAATAAAGTTTCAATAATATACTTACATGGTACTGAAATCTATTTCGTCTATATTTATCTCTAATGCATCATTTGAGGATGTAGACCTACAAGTAATATATATATATATATACATTTGTATAAATTTATAAATGTAACTGCAACAAAATTGTAAAAGATAGTATAAATAACTTACTCATTTGTTGTAGGGATATTGCTAGCCATTGTTGTTTTGCAGATGTGTAGATGTTGCAGATGATGAAGTATAAATGAAAACTGATACTGTTTAAAAAAATAGTTTCTCTTATATACAAAACATTGAAGTCATTTATCAAGATTAATTTGTAGACTGATTTTCTGATTATTACTATGATAAATGATATTGTTTTTTAAAAAAAGTGGAAGACGATTAGGAAGTTGGTTAAAAAAATAGGAAGATAGAGATTAAATAGTTTAATAAGCTTAACCACCACAAACACTCCTGTAAACTGTCTTTCCATCTAGCTAAAATTTTTGAATGTAGAGCGTTGGATAAACAAATTTTACAACCTCTTTTAAATATAACTAGCTAGGATGAAACTTACATTTCATTTGAATGACAACTCACATCCTTCAAACATATTTTTATAGCAACAATTTTCATATAGACACATCAACAGCAAAACAATGATGCGGTGTAGTTCCATCTTTATATCATCAGACAGTAAATTAATATGTGAGAGCTTCAATTATAGTTTACACCATTAAGCGTGAGTTCGGAATGTAATAAAATACTTTACAGGTACTGATAGCATTTAATAACTAGTTCAATTGCAGTTTATTGATATACTCTACTATAACACACACTACCACAAACAATCATATAGACACATCATCAGCAAAACAATGATGTAGTGTAGCTCCATCTTTATATCATCAGACAGTAAATTAAAATGTGAGAGCTCCAATTATAGTTTACAACATTAAGTATGAGTTAGGAATGTAATAAACACTTCAAAGATATCTGATAGCATTTAAATATGCATATGTAACATATAACTCTTGATTTATTAGACAAAACAGCTTCCTAAAAATAGAAAATATACTATGTATGTTGAAACATTATTTGTATTTCACACAAAAAACAATGAGATATTTTAAAAAAAGTAACAGTCTAACTAATAAAACAAGTGGATAAAGTCATGCTTTGCTCATGTTTTTTAGACGATAGCGGAGATACCTAGGATTAAAAGTAAAACCACAAATCCGTTTTGGTGGAAGGCTGTATCTATATTAACTAATATGTAATGAAACAATAAAAAACAGGAGATAGATGCAATCAAGTTCTCTTCCTTTTTAGGTTGAATTCGACCTATAATTCCATCATCTATGGATGTTTGTTGTTTTTGTTTTAAATAGAAATAGCATGATAATAAATAGTGCTTAGGTGTAACTAATGACTTTTCTCGAGCGACACACTTGATATTAAAAAGATCAAAACATATAGGATTAAGCGAGATGATGATTAATGTCTTTTCTGGAATGAGTTTATTAGTAAAATGACACTTGCGGGGCACTTGCGTTATATTATAATTAATTACTTTTTAAAAATGAACTGGTAACATTACGTCGACTGAAATAATACCTAAAACGTCTCGCATAAATTTTGATCTGACTGAAAATGGACTGAAAACCTTCAAGGTGCGTAAAAATTATCGTAACTCGCTATAGCGGATATTCTAAGAAATATTTATTTTCTCGTTGGTAACTTGACGTAAAATATTTTGTAACGGATGTCACACGATCTCAATCGATTTTTTTCAACTAAACACTTAGTTACTCGTAAACATTTGATACTCGCTTGATTTCTTTGATAACAGTAATATCCCAATTGTGTTTATCGTAAATATTTCAAAAACGGATATTGCGCGTTTCAGTTGGTTTTTCCTACTGAATCACTTAGTTACGCGTAAATATTTGAAATGCGTGTTTCAGTTGGTTTTTCCTACTAAATCGCTTAGTACTCGTAAACATTTGAAAATTGTTTGATTTTTTCGCTGATAAAACATGTTGCAAGTATCTTTTACCAAATATTACCGTGATTTTCAATCAGTTTTCCTTACTAGATTACTTAATTACTCACCAACGTCCATAATTGTTTTTATTAATCATTGTTGCAAAGCAATGTTGTATTTAAATAATATTACTACGTTTCCAACCAATTTCCTTACTGAATTACTTAATTACTCGCCAGTATTTCATAATTTCTTTCACTAATAATTACAAATAATATTGTAAATAAATAATTTACCAGGAATATTTATGCTCAAGTCTCCTCTCTCTCTCTCTCTCTCTCTCTCTCTCTCTCTCTCTCTCTCTCTCTCTCTCTCTCTCTCTCTCTCTCTCTCTCTCTCTCTCTCTCTCTCTCTCTCTCTCTCTCTCTCTCTCTCTCTCTCTCTCCTCTCTCTCTCTCTCTCTCCTCTAAACACTCTCTCTAGATATATACAAACACAGTTATTTTTATTGTACCTTGCTCATAATTTCTTTCACTAATAATTACAAATAATATTGTAAATAAATAATTTACCAGGAATATTTATGCTCAAGTCTCCTCTCTCTCTCCTCTAAACACTCTCTCTAGATATATACAAACACAGTTATTTTTATTGTATCTTGCACAAAAACACCCCCTAAAACTTGTTTTTAGGCTGAGCCTTATGGGTTATTTTAGGGGAGTATCAGTCCTGGGAGTAGATACTAAATTGACACAAATTTTTTTCATATGAATTTAAAACTTAACTAATGTAGTTTTTTTACCAAACATCAGTACATCAAAAACATTATTGTAAAGGTATATTATATAGGAAAATTTTCCATACTTATTATGTAATAAATGTATATAATCATATAATGATTCATTTTGATCAATATATTTATTCAATGTAGATATATCTCTTCTCTCCTCTCTCCTCTCTTTCTTCCTCTCTCCTCTCTCTCCCTCTCTCCTCTCTCTCTTTCTTTATCTCAAGATACCATATGTATGTATACATTGATTGTCATTACAAGTTGTAGTGCTTTGTATTACTTAGTATTTACTGACTCTAGCTATATTATATAGGAAGATTTTCCCTACTTATTATGTAATCAATGTATATAATCATAAAATGTTTCATTTTTGATCAATATAGTTATTCAATGTAGATAAAACTCCTCCCTCCTTTCTCTCTCCTCTCTCCTCTCTGTCTTCTCTCTCCTCTCTCTCTCAAGATGCCATATGAGTTCAAATTATGTGAAAAAGTATCAAAACTTAAATGCCATACATTCAAAATCTAGCTGCCATATGAGTTCAAATCAAGTAAAAAAATAATCAAAACTCAAATGCCGCTTAAATGCCACTCAAACACCACTCAAGTACCCCTCAAATGAAATACAATATAAACTCGGCGAATTCATCCAACGCCGTAACCCATTGCATAACCCCCAAGACCAGAACCACAAAAAAACACTTGGTAGGAAGATCTGCTCATATATTACTACTCAGGTACACCACCCTCTATATACTGCAGGTATACCTACCTCTATATACTGCAGGTATACCACCCTCTATATACTGCAGGTATACCACCCTCTATATACTGCAGGTATACCACCCTCTATATACTGCAGGTATACCTACCTCTGTATACTGCAGGTATACCACCCTCTATGTACTGCAGGTATACCCACCTCTATATACTGCAGGTATACCACCCTCTATATACTGCAGATATACCTACCTCTATATACTGCAGGTATACCTACCTCTATATACTGCAGATATACCACCCTCTATGTACTGCAGATATACCTACCTCTATATACTGCAGATATACCACCCTCTATGTACTGCAGATATACCTACCTCTATATACTGCAGATATACCTACCTCTATATACTGCAGGTATACCACCCTCTATATACTGCAGGTATACCTACCTCTATATACTGCAGGTATACCACCCTCTATATACTGCAGGTATACCACCCTCTATATACTGCAGGTATACCTACCTCTATATACTGCAGGTATACCACCCTCTATATACTGCAGGTATACCACCCTCTATGTACTGCAGGTATACCTACCTCTATGTACTGCGGGTATCCCAAATCGATGTACTGTGGGCAATTTCGGACAAAAACTCTGTTTATTACAAATTTTCCAATTGAGACTATATCCTGGTTTGGCTCATTTTCTTTTGAAGAGGAAACTTAATGTAGCGTACTAATCTGTAGATTCAGAAACATACATCACTTGGTGAATTCCGTTTTCAGTTATACTGGCTCTTTTACTTAAAAACACTGCAATGAATTTCACAACACAGGGGTCTTGTTTCCTGGTTGCCATAAATCCAAACTTCACAATAAAACTGACACATAAAACCAATACTTTGAATTTCACATCCTTTAAACACAATATTTGTTCAATGCTCACCTGCCCTGATACATGATTCATGCACAAATAAATATGTGTATGTATATATAAGAATTGAAACAAAACAAGATGTCACTAAGTTGGTGTATAACTACTAGTTTCGTGCATACAATAATTATACACTCGTCAGATAAAATGTAGATGTGTATGTATATATCAGTTTATGTTGCACATCTGCCATAAAGTGCTCGAACCTAGGTGCGCTAACCTACATAAGAATGGAAATGGAACAAGATGTAACTAGTTTGGTGTATAACTACTAGTTTTGCGTATATAGCTAAACACTCGTTTTGTCTGACGATTGTTTAATTATATTCACAAAACTAGTGGTTGTACACCAACTTCTTTAGATCTCGTTTTATTATACACTGATGGTCACAGACAATGGCCACGAGTCCAGAGCTGGTATAGAATCAACAAATCCTAGTTATAGTTTCATACAACGATTAATCACCAGGTAAAATTTTAAAATGGTAAAATCATAATGCATGAGGGTTTTATACAAAGCAGAACCATATATAGATAATAGATGGATTTAGGAGATGACTGATAGCAATGGTAATTATTCAGCTATCTGACCGTCTATTGCTAAGGAACTTTGCCAATTAGGTGTTTAGGTGCACATCCGCATGCAGTGACCAACTCGTTTCTTATCATATTTCTCGATAGCACGCAGATTGCATTTCATTGAAGAGGTGTTATAAGACATGGCCTGGTGTACTATCCTCCACTTTATGTCATGTGTGATGTTTTGGTCTTTCAGCTGCCAGGTGTTCTCGCTGAGTTCTGTGCAGTTACGTTTACTGGCATGTTGAAACTTGTTTTTTGGTTTGTGAAGCAAGTCCTAAATGTGCTTCAGTCCATTCTATGTATGTTTGTGACGGCTCGGTGATGTCTGCTGTGGGTACAGTAGAACATCAGAGATGTATCAAGCTAGTGTATCCACAGTAGTGAGTGAGTAAGTAACATGAAAAGCTGCAGGATTTGCTCAAAAATGAACAAAGAAATATAGTAGGTGCCTAGCGACTTTTTACTGACTGATTAAACAGGGACACCTTATAACGTTTACATTAGAAAGTAGTCTAACAAATAGGAAAAAGTAGAAGATAAAAAACCAGAGATTTTGCAAAAGTACAGTCACTACCCTGTCCATCGTAGGAAAGCAAATGCATCACAGCTCATCTACCGTCTTGCCTGACAGGGTCAGGCACCCGGACTCCATCCATGAAAGCACTACAAAGTGTAGCCTCAAGGAATGTACAATTACGCTCTACGGAATGGGTGGATAACACTTGTTGCATATGAACATAGACTAACACTCTTGCAAGGTTCAACTGTCAGGTAGATGGAGCCAAGTGAGCAACTCTATAAGTAGGAGAAGTAGAAAAGAGACAAGTTGGTAACTGGGCAAGTGAACAAGTCAGATGATGATCATCAACTTTCAATGCTGTTTGTAGGCTAGTACTAGGATTACAACTTAGCTATCTATTGTGTAAGCACCAACAAGCACTGGATAATCCTTTAACATAAGCGCTCTGGCACTATATATATAAACGCAAGTCCGGACGAGTCGGGCGAGTCCGGACGAGTCGGGCGAGTCCGGACGAGTCGGGCGAGTCCGGACGAGTCGGGCGAGTCCGGACGAGTCGGGCGAGTCCGGACGAGTCGGGCGAGTCCGGACGAGTCGGGCGAGTCCGGACGAGTCGGGCGAGTCCGGACGAGTCGGGCGAGTCCGGACGAGTCGGGCGAGTCCGGACGAGTCGGGCGAGTCCGGACGAGTCGGGCGAGTCCGGACGAGTCGGGCGAGTCCGGACGAGTCGGGCGAGTCCGGACGAGTCGGGCGAGTCCGGACGAGTCGGGCGAGTCCGGACGAGTCGGGCGAGTCCGGACGAGTCGGGCGAGTCCGGACGAGTCGGGCGAGTCCGGACGAGTCGGGCGAGTCCGGACGAGTCGGGCGAGTCCGGACGAGTCGGGCGAGTCCGGACGAGTCGGGCGAGTCCGGACGAGTCGGGCGAGTCCGGACGAGTCGGGCGAGTCCGGACGAGTCGGGCGAGTCCGGACGAGTCGGGCGAGTCCGGACGAGTCGGGCGAGTCCGGACGAGTCGGGCGAGTCCGGACGAGTCGGGCGAGTCCGGACGAGTCGGGCGAGTCCGGACGAGTCGGGCGAGTCCGGACGAGTCGGGCGAGTCCGGACGAGTCGGGCGAGTCCGGACGAGTCGGGCGAGTCCGGACGAGTCGGGCGAGTCCGGACGAGTCGGGCGAGTCCGGACGAGTCGGGCGAGTCCGGACGAGTCGGGCGAGTCCGGACGAGTCGGGCGAGTCCGGACGAGTCGGGCGAGTCCGGACGAGTCGGGCGAGTCCGGACGAGTCGGGCGAGTCCGGACGAGTCGGGCGAGTCCGGACGAGTCGGGCGAGTCCGGACGAGTCGGGCGAGTCCGGACGAGTCGGGCGAGTCCGGACGAGTCGGGCGAGTCCGGACGAGTCGGGCGAGTCCGGACGAGTCGGGCGAGTCCGGACGAGTCGGGCGAGTCCGGACGAGTCGGGCGAGTCCGGACGAGTCGGGCGAGTCCGGACGAGTCGGGCGAGTCCGGACGAGTCGGGCGAGTCCGGACGAGTCGGGCGAGTCCGGACGAGTCGGGCGAGTCCGGACGAGTCGGGCGAGTCCGGACGAGTCGGGCGAGTCCGGACGAGTCGGGCGAGTCCGGACGAGTCGGGCGAGTCCGGACGAGTCGGGCGAGTCCGGACGAGTCGGGCGAGTCCGGACGAGTCGGGCGAGTCCGGACGAGTCGGGCGAGTCCGGACGAGTCGGGCGAGTCCGGACGAGTCGGGCGAGTCCGGACGAGTCGGGCGAGTCCGGACGAGTCGGGCGAGTCCGGACGAGTCGGGCGAGTCCGGACGAGTCGGGCGAGTCCGGACGAGTCGGGCGAGTCCGGACGAGTCGGGCGAGTCCGGACGAGTCGGGCGAGTCCGGACGAGTCGGGCGAGTGGACACCGTAACAGTTGATAATCTTTACTCTCCGCCTTGAATCGAGGAAAAAACAGCAGTTGAGTGTGCACTATGGGTGCGTGTGGAAAAATAGTTACAAAGTATGTAGAACAGGTTGCAAATCTAACACACTGACACTGGAAAGCTTAATTCCAAATGCACGCTCATGTAGCCGTTAAAACTGCGCTTTGAAAGAGAATAGCATGGCTTGTACATTTAATTGTTAGAATATGCTCATCTATTTTCTCTCAAGTAAAACTGTTACCAAGTTTATCTATCTTGTTTGCATCCAATACCTGCTTTGTACCTGCCTTCATCTTATTTGTTTGTTTTTTTTAAGGCCAACTTCTCTCGGAATCGTCAGCTTTACTCAACCAAAGCCCAAGTTGGTAATTAGAATGACTATGGCGCGAGCTGACCTTGCAAACTTGGCGATGTCAAGGTCAAGCAGTAGAGGGTTTAGCTGCTTCATTGCTGCAATGAATAATTGCTTGACTCCAAGAGAGCCAGTCAGGCACCAACTGGCACACAAGCCCTCCTATGATGTAGAGTGCACCAGGTTCTCTATTCTGTCCCAGCCGGTAGCCTTAGCTCAGTTACTGACGTGTGATAGGGAAAGGCAGGAGCAGCAGATCATGTCTGTAAGGTATGTAATATCTGAGTATCTCAGGCTAGAGAGTGTTGGTTGAGCTAATTACGCTTGTGATTTCATAAGTTTACAGAATAAGATTAGATTTGAAGTACTACAGAGTTTAATAAATATATTATCTATAGCTAGCCAGAATATATTGTACTCAGCACAGAATATTGTAACAGCTGAAACAAAAAATGAAATGCAATGTCATCAGCCTATTTACGGTAGCCGGTTGTCTAACACAGCTCTCGGAACTTTTATAATTGCTCTTTGGATTTTTTTCGCTGAAAATCTGATTAGGAAAGGCCTCTCCGCACAAACCATTTTATGACCACGAATTTTGTACTTTGAGGTAAGTTCTCCTATCGTAGTCCGTTGCGCACTCTACACACAACGATCATACACATGAAGGTGCTCATCAACGCTTTATAGTGATGGCATAGGTTGTCACAGTTGAGAAAATCAAAGAAGAAAAAACTAGATTTGAGCCATTTGCATTGACCAATCATCATCAGGTAATAATAAAAACAAATCCTGACATTGGCCGGCGAAAATCGAACATGCTTGGTTCTAGACGTTTGCAGCAAATGGAAGAGAATGTTAACAATAAAATAAACAGCGGTTTCTTTTGACAAAATCATTGTGTGTGGAGAGGCTAACTCGTGTTTGAATTGGAGTTACCTACCCATTAGAATGAAGACAACTCGAATTTATACATCTTGGCTTTCTTTGCTGTGTGAACATAGTCTCCTGCATACACTGTTGAAATTTATCCATTGACTGAGCTATCTGCTTAAGCAATGTTTGAGTGGAACTTTCATCCCTTTCCGACAAGAGTTTTATTTGGTTGCTTCTTTCATTTCAACGATGAGTGGGATTACAATAAAGTATTTATAGTAACCTACATTGTATCACAAGTGGCTTGTTTAGAGTTGGTAATGCATGAATGGTGACAATATTGACTATCAGTATTAATTATTACTGCTATATATTATTTCATATCTCTACTGAATACATTTAAAGTATTACTTCCTGTTTTAGTTCCAATGTGAGTTCTGCCACTTCCTCACAAAGTACAGATTGCCATCTGCCACACGTTACAGCAATGACCTGAGACCTGACAAGTCCTTTGATGAACTACCTGTGCATGAGTTGTCCCTACCTTGCAACCATTCTTTGCATGAAAGGATACTGTGCGTTCTACAGAAAGTGTTCAAGGTAAAAGATCCCCGCTCTGTGAAATTGAACCTTAGTGGGAAGTGTCAGCAGGTTTTTGTGACGCTGGCACTTGGTGTGGTATGTACAGCAGTTGTAGTGTCACTGGCATTGTGTGTGGTATGTACAGCAGTTGTAGTGTCACTGGCACTGTGTGTAGTATGTACAGCAGTTGTAGTGTCATTGTCTCCGTGTGTGGTATGTACAGCAGTTTTAGTGTCACTGGCACTGTGTGTGGTATGTACAGCAGTTGCAGTGTCACTGGCACTGTGTGTGGTATGTACAGCAGTTGTAGTGTCACTGGCACTGTGTGTGGTATGTACAGCAGTTGTAGTGTCGCTGGCACGGTGTGTGGTATGTACAGCAGTTGTAGTGTCACTGGCACTGTGTGGTATGTACAGCAGTTGTAGTGTCACTGTCACTGGCACTGTGTGGTATGTACAGCAGTTGTAGTGTCACTGGCACTGTGTGTGATATGTACAGCAGTTGTAGTGTCACTGGCACTGTGTGTGGTATGTACAGCAGTTGTAGTGTCACTGGCACTGTGTGTGGTATGTACAGCAGTTGTAGTGTCACTGGCACTGTGTGTGGTATGTACAGCAGTTGTAGTGTCACTGGCACTGTGTGTGGTATGTACAGCAGTTGTAGTGTCACTGGAACCGTGTGTGGTATGTACAGCAGTTGTAGTGTCACTGGCACCGTGTGTAGTATGTACAGCAGTTGTAGTATCACTGGCACTGTGTGTGGTATGTACAGCAGTTGTAGTGTCACTGGCACTGTGTGGTATGTACAGCAGTTGTAGTGTCACTGTCACTGTGTGGTGGTATGTACAGCAGTTTTAGTGTCACTGGCACTGTGTGTGGTATGTACAGCAGTTGTAGTGTCACTGTGTGTGGTATGTACAGCAGGTGCTTATAGGCTATAGATGTGGTCTACAGGCTATATCTACTTCAGCTATAGATATGGTCTTCAGGCTATATCTACTACAGCTATAGATATTGTCTACAGGCTATATCTACTACAGCTATAGATGTGGTCTACAGGCTATATCTACTTCAGCTATAGATATGGTCTACAGGCTATATCTACTACAGCTATAGATATGGTCTACAGGCTATATCTACTCCAGGTATAGATCTGGTCTACAAGCTATATCTACTACAGCTATAGATATGGTCTACAGGCTATTTCTACTACGGCTATAGATATGGTCTACAGGCTATATTTACTACAGCTATAGATATGGTCTACAGGCTATATCTACCACAGCTATAGATATGGCCTACAGGCTATATCTACTACAGCTATAGATATGGTCTACAGGCTATATCTATTACAGCTATAGATAAGGTCTACAGGCTATATCTACTCCACCTATAGACTTGGTCTACGTGCTATATTTATCTACGACTGTTGCAGACAAAGATGGCTGCTGCCAAGGCCACTCTTTTGGTTGACACAGATGCTGACCATACACGCAGTTATGGGTTTGTGGATAGAAGCTGTTCATCAGGGTTTGTTGTGGACAGTGTACAAGATCTCCCACGGGTAAGCTTAGTCTATTTCCTGTTTTATTACCTCAGCTAAATGTCCATCATTACCAGCTCACCAAATGTTGTTTTGGTATGTTAAAGTTGATAGCTTGGACCTTCTTGTTGTAGTATTTCTTTTCTAGTGTTCTGTTAGACTTGCTGATTAGTCTTCATCTATCTACTGTAGCCTAAGTTTTAGGCCACCATACGTGTATTTTGCTTTGAGTATGCTGCGCGTTTTTTATTTGGAGTTGCATGCCCCTCGTTATCTTAGTAACTTTTGAATGGATTTCATCGGATGGTCGGTTTAGTGGGCGGGGTTTTTGTGTTGGTCTGCTGATTCACACTCGTGTACATCCAGTAGCGTGAGCGCAAGTGGTTACCAAGGAAACCAGGTGCAAACAATTACTACCAAATAAATAACTTATCATACAAATTGTTGACTCGCTCCAGAAGGTTCGTTGTTTTACCGTTTACAAATACAAGTACTCAATCGCATACTGTTCAGCGGGATGGAAAGTTTCTTGGCTTTTGACCTTGTTTCGCAAGAGGATAGCTTGTGCAAGTTTGACTTTAAATTCTGCAACTTGCTTCTTGCGTTTTGCAAGTGTTTCTGGCAATTTGGGAGTGCCTACTTAACACTCCCAATAGCCACTTACATCGCTTTTGGTAGCTAATACAGGATTTTATCTACATTGAACAGGAAAAATTGCCATTGTGTCCATACACAATATGAATGATGAGCCTTTGGCTGCCCTATTATTTTGAAAATTTGTTTTATGGTATTAGCAAGCAAGGTCTTTGGTATGGTATTTCAATGGCGCATTTCTTGTTTATGATATAATTATTATTGTCATGAGTTATTGTTCATCAGATTATCCTTATGCCGTAATTATTATTAAAATCATTATGTTATATCTTGTATTCGTCGTACAATACAAACCAGAAAATCTTTTTGCTTTATCATTTTTCCTTTCTATTCCCTCCCCCCTCCCCCCCCCCCCCCCCCGCCCCAATAACTCCTGATAATAATAGTTATGGTGAAAATAATATATTAAATAACATTATACAAATAATAATACTACTTTTTTTTAGTTCTTAAAACCTGTCTTTGTTGGTGCTGGCTTCAAAATAACTGATAATAATAAATATCAATAATAAGAAGAAACGAAAATAAACTGAAGTCTAATCAAAAGTTCAAAGCAAAACATAGCTGATCAAGCTATGGGCCAAAGAGGGTAGTTAATGTAGACTACAATCTTTGCACCGAAGACCATTTGGTCGCCGAAGCAATCCCTTTAACTTCGGCCAACGAGCCAACACGAAAAACCCCGCCCACTCAACCGATCATCCAATGAAATCTATTCAAAAGTTGCTATGATAACAAAGAGCACGCAACTCCCAGTGGAAAACGTACAGCATATTTCAAGCAAACTATAAAAATGCCTGGAATGTTGGCCTAAGACTTACGCTAAGTCTACCGTTGATTTTATTCTACAAAACTTTGAACTCTCTCAATCAAGTTGATTTTTTTAGCCATCAGATTATTTTATACCAGCAACTAATGTTGTCTTGTGTCTCTGTAGTGGTCAAAAAGGTTGGGAAGCAACCAATCAGTCTCCTGCAGATCTCTGTCTATGACTCCTTCACCTACCAGGTATTCTTGGTTATTTATTGGCTCCTTCATATGCCATCGGTTAGTAGCTAGTAAGTTAGAGCTCTACACTTTAGACGTCTATTGGTTTGCTTCTATTGTGTAC
The DNA here is from genome assembly GCA_945261195.1 of Cryptosula pallasiana. Classification (NCBI taxonomy): domain Eukaryota; kingdom Metazoa; phylum Bryozoa; class Gymnolaemata; order Cheilostomatida; family Cryptosulidae; genus Cryptosula; species Cryptosula pallasiana. Next base: position 5,087,032 of record OX183134.1, on the reverse strand, counting down.
CTGACACCTTAGATGTCTATTGGTTTGCTTCTATTGTGTGTCTTACACCTTAGATGTCTATTGGTTTGTTTCTATTGTGTATCCTACACCTTAGATGTCTATTGGTTTGTTTCTATTGTGTATCTTGCACCTTAGATGTCTATTGGTTTGTTTCTATTGTGTACCCTGCACCTTAGATGTCTATTGGTTTGCTTCTATTGTGTACCCTACACCTTAGATGTCTATTGGTTTGCTTCTATTGTGTACCTTACACCTTAGATGTCTATTGGTTTGCTTCTATTGTGTACCCTACACCTTAGATGTCTATTGGTTTGCTTCCATTGTGTACCTGACACCTTAGATGTCTATTGGTTTGCTTCTATTGTGTACCTTACACCTTAGATGTCTATTGGTTTGTTTCTATTGTGTACCCTACACCTTAGATGTCTATTGGTTTGTTTCTATTGTGTATCTCACACCTTAGATGTCTATTGGTTTGCTTCTATTGTGTATCACACACCTTAGATGTCTATTGGTTTGCTTCTATTGTGTATCTTACACCTTAGATGTCTATTGATTTGCTTCTATTGTGTATCTCACACCTTAGATGTCTATTGGTTTGCTTCTACTGTGTATCTTACACCTTAGATGTCTATTGGTTTGCTTCTATTGTGTACCTGACACCTTAGATGTCGATTGGTTTGCTTCTATTGTGTATCGCACACCTTAGATGTCTATTGGTTTGCTTCTATTGTGTACCTTACACATTAGATGTCTATTGGTTTGCTTTTATTGTGTATGTTACACCTTAGATGTCTATTGGTTTACTTCTATTGTGTACCTCACACCTTAGATGTCTATTGGTTTACTTCATGGTCAACTTTATTTTCTACCACAAAGTTATACCTCACTACTACTTCACTCTATTGGCTGCTGGATAACCAACTGCTTCTGTATTGATTTTTCTTGTATCCCTTTATTGGTCGAGCTGACTTTAGACAACTCTATTTCTCTCTGTTTTAGTGTTGGTTTGTACAATGAATGACTCTATTGCTCAGCTGACTTCACTAAACAGTCAACAGCTAATTTAGATCTCAGGGTCAGATCTGAGACAACTGGTAGAAGATTGATATCTCTAACCTTATCAATGCATTGATTGGTAAGTGTGACATCACATCCTGTTAGTTTTACTCTTACCCCTCCATTTCGAACGAGTGCGCTGTACATAACATGGAATATTCTGAACTGTAGGTAATAGACAGACAACTCCTAAAGCTATGGCTTCGCCCACAAAGCGCTCAGAGAGCAGATCTGGATTTATCAACCGCTTGAAACTGTAACTCTGTCGACTACAAGTTCAACAGTAGCAATATTAGTAAGCAGTATAGAAAGCAGCATGACTTCTATGGCCGTATATAGCCTGTATAGTAGTGCATGTATGTCTTATATAACAGTACTTAGCATGACCTATATAACAGTACATGCATGACCTATATAACAGTTCATACATGACCTATATAACAGTACATGCATGACCTATATAACAGTATATACATGACCTATATAACAGTACATGTATGACCTATATAACAGTACATACATGACCTATATAACAGTATATACATCCTACATTACAGTACATGTATGACCTATATAACAGTACATACATGACCTATATAACAGTACATGTGTGGCACATACAAAAGCCCACCTGGATTTTTTTTTATTGAGAGCAGTTTTAATAGCAAAATTTCTATCATTTTATAAACTTGTAAATATCGCGTCTACCAAACCATTTCTGGTTGAATGCTCATCCTGTGCATACTCAAACCAAGTTGTTTCCTCTCTGCTCCTGTATACCACCAACCAATCAGGAGAAGACAGAGGGGACCACCATTACAAGTTTTGGGCAGTTTACAAAAATAAACCTTGATATGGGTTGAATTGAATCACCAACTCTCTACAGCTATATCTAAAGGTCTGCTCAACAAAACGTTTGTCTGCTCAAAAACCTATTGGCCAATCATAAGAGAGAAACTGGTCACATGACATGGAGCGAAGGCAAACAAAACTGCATTATAATGGTCACCACATTATCTAAAGATGTAGTGGATGAGGGAACTGTATTCCCAGTTACTGTTAGATACAGGTTTCTGTGTATTACCTCTCTCAGTCTGCAACAGCATGCAGTAGTGTTACAAATATACCTGCACATACTTGTTCTCTATTGTCTAAGGGTACCAGCTCATGTGATGTGCAAGTATATAACAAGTAATGTTGTACTGAAAGAACTACTCTATTGTATAGAGTAATACAAATGTACAAGAAGCCTCAGACACTCACCGGTAGAATCAATAAATTTTGAAAACGGGACTGCCACATACCACAGATTACATGTATGATATGGGTGGCATATTCAGCTTGGTTTCGGAGCCAATATGGTATTGTAAGTAACAATATTTGAATAGCAAAAACTATTAAACCATCCCCCAGCGTGGATTATGGCATAAAAACCAATAAGAAAACATTATTGACTACGAGATCCAAGTGGTCTTGAAAAGTTCGGAGCAATATGGCTTCTTCCACAAACGGCTGCATTTGGCTCGTTACAAAAGTTATATTACACAGCGGCAGCTGGCAATCCTTATATATTTCATCAATGTTGCTTTTAGTATCTGTTGAATTGAAGGGCCTTTTCCAAGATTACGATTGATTTGGGTCTCATTCTACCAAACCAAAAGTAAACAAGGAATAATATACAAACAAACCGTTCCAGGCAGTGGGATTGTCTACGAAAGTTGTATATTGAACGTGATAGGAGCCAGTTTTTCTAGCTACAAACTGGATAGATGTAGCTGGTGGTAACAGGAACAATAGCAGCAGCACTAGAGGCAGCAGCACTAGAGGCAGCAGCACTAGAGGCAGCAGTAGGAGGAGGTAGTGTAGTGGAGCATGCTTGTAGGGCTTCCACTAACTAGGAATTGTCCACACCTTGTAGCACAGCCTAACAAAACCTCTCTCTCCCACAGATATCACAAGGTCAGTATAGCCTGCAGGGTACAATGTAAAAGTTGCTCACACGAGGTGAGTCAATGGCTCAGGCTATCTAGTCTAATAGCCTCTTACATTGCCACAAGCACCAAATCTATTTAAGCATGTGCACTACTGTATCTATTGTTGTATTTGTATTGTTTGATTGGCTGAAATTACTTCCTGTACATATCCGGGCATAAATTCATTACTATGTATCTATTTTATCACTCAGTTTCACAAAAAAGCGTCAAGCGGATTATTGAACTTTTATTCTTTCAAATAAACCTCTGCCTCCTGTTGTATTTTTGTCTAACGAGAGAATCCGATTTATGACAAAAATGGTTTTACCTTTTACGTTCTTTTTGTCATCGATTTTTTTTCGTCTGCTCTGTATCATGTCTATAAAAAATGCAATTATTCAATTCACAAGTTAATCATAATATTTAAGATAGATTTATTTGACTTTTGTATGTTTTACTTGAGTGGGCTTTTACTCTATGATTCTTTAAACTGTTTCTATGGTTACTAGCTCTTGAATTGTGTCATGGAGTACAGTAACAGCTCAAGTGTCTATTATCGTTTCAGCTGTTCCCAGGACTACCTTTGTAATCATCAAGCGTCGGTGGTGTAAAGGTTAGCATTGTTGCCTTCCAAGCAATAGATCCGGGTTCGATTCCCGGCTGACGCAATTCATTTTTTCGCCATATTAATTGTATCATTGAGAATTTTACAGGTTGTTATTTTGGTAGTTAGTATAGCAGTTTGTAATAGCTGAATAATCTTGTACAAGTGCTAAGGAAGATAACTTCTACAGAGGTATTTGTGTAGTGAAGTAATATACTACATACAGAGGTATATGTGTAGTGAAGTAATATACTACATACAACTCATACAGAGGTATATGTGTAGTGAAGTAATATACTACATACAATTCATACAGAGGTATATATGTAGTGAAGTAATATACTACATACAACTCATACAGAGGTACATGTGTAGTGAAGTAATATACTACATACAACTCATACAGAGGTATATGTGTAGTGAAGTAATATACCACATACAACTCATACAGAGATATATGTGTAGTGAAGTAATATACTACATACAACTCATACAGAGGTATATGTGTAGTGAAGTAATATACTACATACAACTCATACAGAGGTATATGTGTAGTGAAGTAATATACCACATACAACTCATACAGAGATATATGTGTAGTGAAGTAATATACTACATACAACTCATACAGAGGTATATGTGTAGTGAAGTAATATACTACATACAACTCATACAGAGGTATATGTGTAGTGAAGTAATATACTACATACAACTCATACAGAGGTATATATGTAGTGAAGTAATATACCACAATATAATTGCAATAGCTTGAGGGCCAATGCCCTTTCTAATTCTATTTTTGGCTCGGCCGCAATCTGGTGCATCATCTTTCAATGCTTCTTTTAATTGTAGTAAGGTGGTGTTTTCATTCCAGCAATTATTGTCAGCTATTGTCAAAACACGATTAATATAATATTCAACATCACCTCTTCCATCAAAGGGTGAGGCCTTCAATGGGGTTGGTTGCTGTGCTCGGGGTGCTTGAAGAACATTTTGAATTTAAAAGTAATGGATAATTATGGTGGAGATTATGATAAATTAATTAGGTTTGGGTCAAGGCTAGATATTCAAACCAGGAAAGGGTGAAGAATAACTGGGTCAGGGATTAGTAACTTCTTTAGGACAGAGTGAATAAATTCTTGGGTCAGGGACAGAGTGAATGAGTTACTGGGTCAGGGACAGGGTGAATGAGTTATTGGGTCAGGGACAGGGTGAATGAGTTATTGGGTCAGGGACAGAGTGAATAAATTCTTGGGTCAGGGACAGAGTGAATGAGTTACTGGGTCAGGGACAGGGTGAATGAGTTACTGGGTCAGGGACAGGGTGAATGAGTTATTGGGTCAGGGACAGGGTGAATGAGTTATTGGGTCAGGGACAGGATGAATGAGTTACTGGGTCAGGGACAGGGTGAATGAGTTATTGGGTCAGGGACAGGTGAATGAGTTATTGGGTCAGGGACAGGGTGAATGAGTTATTGGGTCAGGGACAGGGTGAATGAGTTATTGGGTCAGGGACAGGATGAATGAGTTACTGGGTCAGAGACAGGGTGAATGAGTTATTGGGTCAGGGACAGGATGAATGAGTTATTGGGTCAGGGACAGGGTGAACGAGTTATTGGGTCAGGGACAGGGTGAACGAGTTATTGGGTCAGGGACAGGGTGAATGAGTTATTGGGTCAAGGACAGGGTGAATGAGTTACTGGGTCAGGGTCAGGGTGAATGAGTTATTGGGTCAGGGACAGGGTGAATGAGTTATTGGGTCAGGGACAGGATGAATGAGTTACTGGGTCAGGGACAGGGTGAATGATTTATTGGGTCAGGGACAGGGTGAACGAGTTATTGGGTCAGGGACAGGTGAATGAGTTACTGGGTCAGAGACAGGGTGAATGAGTTATTGGGTCAGGGACAGGGTGAACGAGTTATTGGGTCAGGGACAGGGTGAATGAGTTATTGGGTCAGGGACAGGGTGAATGAGTTATTGGGTCAGGGACAGGATGAATGAGTTACTGGGTCAGGGACAGGGTAAATGATTTATTGGGTCAGGGACAGGGTGAACGAGTTATTGGGTCAGGGACAGGTGAATGAGTTACTGGGTCAGAGACAGGGTGAATGAGTTATTGGGTCAGGGACAGGGTGAATGAGTTATTGGGTCAGGGACAGGATGAATGAGTTACTGGGTCAGGGACAGGGTAAATGATTTATTGGGTCAGGGACAGGGTGAACGAGTTATTGGGTCAGGGACAGGGTGAATGAGTTACTGGGTCAGGGGCAGGGTGAATGAGTTATTGGGTCAGGGACAGGGTGAACGAGTTATTGGGTCAGGGACAGGGTGAATGAGTTATTGGGTCAGGGACAGGGTGAATGAGTTATTGGGTCAGGGACAGGATGAATGAGTTACTGGGTCAGGGACAGGGTAAATGATTTATCTGGTCAGGGACAGGGTGAACGAGTTATTGGGTCAGGGACAGGTGAATGAGTTACTGGGTCAGAGACAGGGTGAATGAGTTATTGGGTCAGGGACAGGGTGAATGAGTTATTGGGTCAGGGACAGGATGAATGAGTTACTGGGTCAGGGACAGGGTAAATGATTTATTGGGCCAGGGACAGGGTGAAGGAGTTATTGGGTCAGGGACAGGGTGAATGAGTTACTGGGTCAGGGGCAGGGTGAATGAGTTATTGGGTCAGGGACAGGGTGAACGAGTTATTGGGTCAGGGACAGGGTGAATGAGTTATTGGGTCAGGGACAGGTGAATGAGTTATTGGGTCAGGGACAGGGTGAATGAGCTATTGGGTCAGGGACAGGTGAATGATTTATTGGGTTAGGGACAGGGTGAATGATTTATTGGGTTAGGGACAGGGTGAATGAGTTATTGGGTCAGGGACAGGTGAATGAGTTATTGGGTCAGGGACAGGTGAATGAGTTATTGGGTCAGGGACAGGGTGAATGATTTATTGGGTTAGGGACAGGGTGAATGAGTTATTGGGTCAGGGACAGGTGAATGAGTTATTGGGTCAGGGTCAGGGTGAATGAGTTACTGGGTTAGGGACAGGGTGAATGAGTTATTGGGTCAGAGACAGGGTGAATGAGTTATTGGGTCAGGGACAGGGTGAATGAGTTATTGGGTCAGGGACAGGGTGAATGAGTTATTGGGTCAGGGTGAATGAGCTATTGGGTCAGGGACAGGGTGAATGAGTTATTGGGTCAGGGTGAATGAGTTATTGTGATGGAGTTGCGCGAGCGATTGTGTGCGGCTAGATGCTCCAGGAGTTACCTTACTTTATTTACTGAAGCAGATGTTACCTTGGATGCCTAGCAACCAGAGGAGCCTGCGTTCCTACAGATCGTGGAGACATGGTAGCCAAGTCTAGCGAAGAACTCGTACTAGGATCATTCCGGTAGCCTTCTTGCATTTATTATTGTCATTGTGTTGCGTAGTTTGTAATGCGTCTGTTTATATTATATGTATGTCTATGCTTGAATGTAGTGCCCTAGTTTTGTCTGCCAATCATATTGTATTATTTTATCCAATCGCCTGTTGTAGTTTTCAACTGCTTTATTTGCATATTATTTCAATAAGTATTAGGGCAGATTGCCCAGTCAGAGTTCTTGTAGTAGTTGTGTTGAGTTGATCACTGGAAGCGTAAGGGTAACGTTGTGCATCCTCGTAGTCTTGATTGGAAGTATTAGTGGGTTTCTAATATTGTCGACTATTTACACACTTTGAAACACCTCTCGTTGTAAGTTTTGTATTTTTACATTGAATATATTGTTGCTGATAACTACAACTCTCCTTGTGCTGTGTGAGTTTGCTAAGCAGAATAACTTTGTCGATAATTACACTCTTTGAGATTACGTACACTCTTTGGAATTGTCACAAGTCTACCTAACACGGCTGCTAAAAACTATACACGCGCTTGCTAAGCAAATTTGAGAAGTAAGTGAAACCGGATCTGTATGTGTTATGTAACGGATCCCCGTATTAGGAAACAGGAAGTCTCCGTATTGAAAGAGTGAGATTTACAGGTTAGCAGATACTGTATAACGGGTTGTGCCTTGACACTAGTAGGCTACGCTACCGACACAGCTCTAGTGCTCAATAGTCTAGGACAGCTATTCTCGGCAGTGGTCCGGTGAAGGTACTGTGGTAAAACACAGGCAGATCCTTTGAGTCAGAGACAGGGTGAATGAATAATTGTATTAACCAGTGGAATCGTACTAGGGTGTGTTTTTCTGATGAGTTAATCCCACCGCTGCCACCAGTGTGGAGGATGTCGGTGTGTGTTATAAGTTAGTGGTAGAGTGCCTACACCGATGTCCTTCACAACTATACTGATGACAGTTGTTTGTGTTAATTGCAATAGTTTGAGGGCCAATGTCCTTTCTAATTCTACTTGTCTTCTATCAATGCAAAGGAAACAAAGATCTAGAGCACTTTCGCTTCAGAGCAACCTTCTATTTTTTCTAAAAAGTTGAGCACCTAATGCTCAAACGATCGTAGTCAGGCGGACTCACTGGGAAGGGTGGGTATTAACTTCTGTTCTCCTCTATTTGGCTTATTCATCTGGAAATATCTCACTAAGGCAACTGTACTGAACAATAACAACCAAGGAGCTTTTATACAAAATAGCTCAAACACATTAACCAATCAGAATGCAGTAACATTAAAACATTATGGTAAATTACAACCATCTGACATATGCAGCAGACAAACAAAAATGTGTAAACTACATAGCATGATGTTTGTGAATGGACAATGATATTTCCTATAAAATTATTTAAAGTTAAAATTATCGTTCAATGATAATATTGAATCATACTTCCTTCTAGTATGGAATTTATTGCACGACGCTGTCTTGTCCGCTTATCACACAATGTCATAGTAGATTTTTCCTCTAGTAGATTGCCATGTTATGGTCGCTAATGCGGAATGTGGGAATTTCCAGTTGACCATGTACTAGTACGCTTCGGCTACTAGGCACTGTTAGGGAATCATTCACGCATGACTAATATCTGACTGCGCTAATCGAAGTTCTTTCCTTCAATGTATCCACCATAATGTAATGTTAATGTTGGAATTCAAGAGTGAGCGAGTCTAGGTTTGAAACATTTCGATGTAAATCCATTACAGCAATACATCTCTGAAAGTTCACCTCCAAATGGTAGGTTGGGACAAAGTGATTGTGCCTTTAGTATATACTGTGGGAACCGTCTGTGATCTATGTCATAGATATAATGCCTACAACATTGTAGCTGCTGGTAGTAATATGTTTACTAGTATTAGTTATTGTTTGTTAGTGGAAAGAGTATATAGAAACACAAAAACTTACCCAATATGGAAGGTGTGATAGCTCTAGCTGTAGCATTAGTTCTAATTCGCTCTAACAATAGAGATGTCAACTCAACACCAGATCTTCTAGTACAATGTATAGATTTAGCTGTGGCATACATCACTGATATAGTAACTAACAACAATATACTGTGTACAATGTTCATGTTGTAAACTGTTTTATTTCTTGGCAGCAATTTTATGACTTGCTGCCTGACAGCCCATATTTATAGGCAGCAGCTCTGTTGTTTATAAATGATGTAATACAAACCAATAGTTATATAATACAAGCAAGGAAGTTGAGACCTAGGACTGTGTTACGTCAAGGAATCTTTACCAACCCAGTCTATCAGCAGTCAACCAATCAGAAGCCTTCATACAACACAACAATAAAAACTCTTCCATTCATAAGCAATTACTATTACTAAATGGATAATCATTTTCTAGTTAGCTCATAAAACTGATGTTCATAAACTAACATCAGTTTTATGTGCTAAAATAAAAATTGATCTCTTCTTGATATTGAATCTCCTCCTAAAATCCTCAAGCAAACTTTACTATTACATTTTTATGAATGAAAAGCTAGATTTTGAGATGGCTCGGGTGGACATTGTTATCTGTCGACGCATAGCCTTAGTTTGTTAGACATAGTAATTTCTGTACCCCATCACATGTTTAATTTGCATTTACCTAAGCAATTGACTTTCTGAACCAAGAAAACAAACTAATTTATTGGCTTTGCATCTACAAAATTACTCCATCAATAAATACCCCCAATCCGAGTGGCTACAATGTGAAACAACGAGTCTAATAAATCTCTCCATTTATTCTCAGGCCAACTTGAGAGGTGTGAGCTACACTCGAAAATGGAGTTTCAGTACAGTACAAAGATTGTACTGTAATGACCAGCTTACCTTTGTACTGTTATGACTAACATACCTTTGTTTTTTTGTAGCTAACATACCTTTGTACTGCAATGAGTAACATACCCTTGTACTGTTATGACTAATACACCTTTGTACTGTAGTAACTAACATACGTTTGTACTGTAGTAACTAACATACTTTTGCATTGTAGCAACTGAACTAACATACCTTTGTATCGTAGCAACTACCATACCTTTGTACTGTTATGACTAGCATACCTTCATAATGTAATGACTAACTTGCTTTTGTACTGTTATCACTAATATACCCTTGTACTGTTATGACTAACGTACTTTTGTATTGTAGTAGGTAACATACCTTTGTGTTGTCATGACTAACATACCATTGTACTCTATAAAACTAACATCCCTTTGTACTGCAATGACTAACACACCTTTTTACTGTAATGACTGACATACATTTGTACTGTAACGACTAACATATCTTTGTACTCTAATGACTAACTTACATTTATACTGTTATGATTAACATAATTTTGTACTGTAATGACTAACACACTTTTTTACTGTAATGACTAACATACATTTGTACTCTAATGACTAACATACATTTATAATGTTATGATTAACATACCTTCGTACTGTAATGACTAACATGCTTTTGTCCAGTAGTAACTAACATACCTGGTGAGTTATTAAGCAGTTATAACACTAGTTGTTATCAAATACTTGTACTAATACTATAATAAATCTAGTATTCATATTCTGCTACTGACTCATTTACATTTTTCCATTCTTTCACAACCTCTACTGTCATTCCAGGCCCTTTCCTCTAACTGCATTCAATAACGGTTACTACACAACACAACTACCAAACCTCCATCTCATCCTACATGAGGTAAAAGTTTCCCCCTTGCTTGTATGTTTACAATAACAAAACCTAATGTTTGAAAAATCTGTGGATCTGTGGAGAGTAAGAAATTGGCAGCATATAATATGCTGTCACCTTCAAAACTCGCTCTCGCTGATGTTAGCCCTAAAATGTCCATAAAACTGAACCATAATCATAGATTTATTACCACCCCAAACGCTGTCCAGTTGACCTGTACTCCCAGGCTAAGTATTACATTATAAATATTGTTTTCTAAGTGGCTGGTAGCCTTGGGTTCTTACATTACCTCAAGAGGTTTGGGTTCTTTAGTTACAATAAACTGATCTATGTTGGGTTGTGTCGGCAGTATTAATCCAAAAAAGAACTTTGTTGTGAGGTAGTTGATATGCTCCTAGGTTTCAGTGCTAACGAGTATCCAAAGTATTTTTGAGGAGAAAAACCAGATAGCTTTGTCAGGTTTTCTCATACCTACCTAGTTATACATTTCTGTGTCTGGTTAATCCATTTTATTGTGTCCAGACACCAATATATTGGAGATAATTAGTGCTGGAAATAATAATACTAGATGTACTAGTATCAGATGTGCTAGTATCAGATGTGCTAGTACTGGAGATACTAACACTGGAGGTACTATAAAGTGCCAATTGTTGAGATGCCTTTCACACCACTTCATTTCACTACTAGATTGTTTTACTTTGTGACTTGAAAGAGTCAGTTAGTTGGCTGTGTGGGTGGTCAATCGCTGCTGACTGGAGTGATGATGCAACGGATGAATAAAAGCTAGCAGAAGTATCTGAAACTATGGTTGTTGGGCTGACGACTACAACAAGATCATTTTTGGTGACAAAATGAAATAAAATATGCTTATTATTAGTAGGTAGTTTCCAAGTTGGTTCAAAAGAATTCCTGCCAGGCAATGCAGCAGCGTTACGTCACACAGTAGAAGGGTGAACCAGGCATATGGTGAAGACCGGGGTTACTTCCAGTCTAATTCTCAATACTCGAACACGAACTCATGATCTAAAATCATTTTAGAACTTTGATGATGGGTGATGGCAATAAAAATAATAATAAAATAAATGATTAATAAATTAGGTGAGAGTATGTATTTGTTTTAACTTCAGAATCTTAAGCTATCGTCTCACACATTTGTGACTTTCGTGTACCATCAGTCACTAAGATTAGCTGTTTTCACACTATCCTTGCATACATGGATTCAATTTGTTCTCTACATCAGTATCATCAATTTTCTAATCGACAACAACATCAACTCTGAAGTCCAAAATACCAGTTGACTAAAATAACTTATTAACATAAAAGGAGAAGAAGTAAACATTTGATAATGAAACAAAAGGCTAAGTGGTACTGATTTAGTGATTGAAGTTAGTTATTATTAATGTACGTCAGTAACTTTCAATTCTGTTTCTCTGTTCCACATTTTGACTGCAACTGCTCCTACTAACTTCTAAATACTACCTGTGTTTGCAGAAAATAAAGTCCAAATTGAAATGGGCTTCCGGTTCCGGTAATGGCGGAACCTTTTTATTGCTAATGTAATTTTGTTTTCACTAATTTTGCTTATCTTGTGTATTTTATGTTCTTTTTGGTCGTTAAAATAACCTCATTATACTGATATAGTGTATAATAATCTTAACACTTAGGGTATGCCTGAGGGCAATGACCGCTTCAAGCTATATGCTGTTAGCAAGGGCAGACGGCTAGGAATTTTTGACAGCTGGGCACTAGCTGAACAGCAAGTGGTAGGATATAGTGGGGCAGTGTACAAAGGCTTCAACACTGAACGAACTGCCGAGAAGTTTATGCAATCAGCAGGAATCACCAAAGCCAAGTACATTGTAGCTGAGCCTCAAAATGAATCTCGCCTCAAATCTACTTCGCTAAACATTTCCACCAACTCTTTAGCTGACACTGACCTTATGAATGCTTGCTCCACCCCCTCTCACAATCACAACAAAGCAGATAGCAATAAATGTGTCAACTGCATGACATTAACCGGGATCATCCAAGAACTAACAACAAGCTTAGATAATCTTGAAAGCAAGGTTGACACTTTACACAACAACGATAACTATACTAGCACAATAAGCCTTATAATAGGCGTTATCTCCCCAGGGCTCACTGCGCATGTGTTAACATTTTGAACATTTCCGGTGGCATAATAGAAGTGATTTATCTCGGTATTATTATTAGTATTGTAAATCATCGCTTGTTGTACATTTTAATTTTAAACATAAACTCTATCATTGTATGGTTGTCGGAAAGCTTAGATGTCCTTGAAGGTAAGCTGTATGCTATTTCTTTGTTCTATCAAAGCTATTGTCACCAGATTATTTGATTTATGTATAAAATCCCACTTGAAACACTGACTGAAGCATAATAATCATAGGATAGAAGAAGATTATTATTATTATTGTCATCATCATGATTATTATGGCGTTCTCCTCGATGATGAAAATAATATGTCATGGCAAATATACTGAACTTCTACTGGCTAAGCTAGGACCATCCCAGCCAAGCCTCTCCTCTCAGTTAACTGTTATATTGTTCATGGTTTACCAAACATAACTTATTATTTAATTATTATTATTATAAATAATCTAAGGGTTTTTACTAAATAATTAATAAATAATTAAAAGTAGCTAGTAAAATAATTATCAATAATAATACATATAAAACTCGGCACATGGGCTATTTATATTATCAGATGATGACAAAAACTTGTTATCATCATTAATACTTTTATTATTACTCCAAAACTACCACAACAACAATGATACTACTAAAAATTATTATTGCCTTTCCCTATGATGTGATTATTATTATCGTTGATTGTTTGCCACAAATTTTGATAGCGTTAAAAGGGCTAAATCCAAAACTTCATGAATATTTATGTACAGTGGCTTTAAAACCGGCCTTACTTATGTTCAGCAAATATCACCTTGATGATGAAAGTAATATATATGTTTATAAATGTCATGACAGCATACATGACTACTACTTGTTATGACCTCTCATTAACATCTGCTCACTCAGTGGTTTGTGATTTATTATTGTTGCTGATTCACCTGCAAACTGAACCTGATTGTCTTTATCAGTGTTTAGTTAGCTGGTGAGCTGTAGTGTGCAACTTGTCCTGCTAATTAACATTGATGTTTCTCTTAGATTTCAGGATGTAGATATGGATACAGATTGGAGGAAGGAGTCTGTGAAATTATTGAAACAATACACCAAATGACATAAGCTTCTTCAGAGGGAAAGAATGATTTGTGAAAAGATGTGAGCAACATGCAACTAGGTGCACGTGTGGGATTAACACATAGCCATCTGTTGCTCATCAAGCTACTAATGATGAACCAAGTGATTTTAATGAGAGGATTAGCAAACGTTGATAGGACTCAGTGGCTAGTCTGAACATGATCTTTCTTGTATTGTTGCCTTCAAAGCATCTGAACAATATAACAAGGTGGGCTATGGTTTGTTTAAAAAAAAGCTAAGTAGAAAGTATGCTAGTTGGTTATCTTGGGGCTCCTATTACTGTAATCACATCAATGAAGAAAAAAATTTTTTACTCCCTCAAGTTTGTTGGTAGACATGCCATATAGAGTGACTGTAATTGCCTAGCCGGTAAAGGAAAGTGCAAGCATGCCACAGCTTTAGTGTATGCATTTGTAAACCATATTATGTTAGAGAAAACAGATAAATGAACATCTGGCATGCATTTTTCAACCCACGCAATGGGGCCGTGTAAGTGCCATACCAGTTGCTACTGATAATATTTCAATTTTTTTTAGATTTGGTTCCAAGAACAGTCTGTTATGATCCAGCTCACCTAGATGCTGCAGTCTCATAATCTTTATGGAAAGACCGGCAGCTACAGTATACTGGTTTCTAGTAGCAAAGAACGACAAGTTAAAGCTAAACCGTACTGATGATTAATTTTATCAATGCCAGATTCCAATGGAATGACTAAACCTAGACTGCCACTGTGACGTAATTAACTAAGATGAGACTGTCATCTACAAGCTCACTGCTAAGGCCAAAGACTTTCATGCCTCTACATGATGTAACTTTTGATACTATACGGCTTACAAGCTATTTAAATCCTCAGATGGCAATTGTCTAAAGTATCATCACATTGTAGTTTTTACTTAATTTTTTGTTTAGAGTCTAAAGCATTGACAATCAGGCTGACCTCATGTATATTTTTTAAACTAGACGAGTTGAGGGATATTTGAGACATTTATTAAATGAAATAAATCTACGTATAATATGAATAAATATATAAATATACAGCTTAAGTTTTCGGTGCTTGAGTATAGCCGAAATAGTTCCTTTTTTATATTGCCCTGAATTGACGAGGAGTTGTAGTCCTTCTAGTATATTGTCTGTTGGGAAATATCGATGGAACAGAACCTGGTTTCTTTATATCATTGACAAGGTGTGCAAAGTCTGCGTGACAGCTTTTGGCGTAGAAAGTTTGTAGCTATTTTCAGCTTTGTGGTCCACTGCTACTAACCACTGATGGCGTAGCTTTTTATCTTCAGGTAAGTGATAGAAGCGCAAGGGCTGGTCATCTGATCGGTTGTAGCGACCAAGCACACTTCATATATGCATATATCTGTCAAATAGAAAGTGGAAAAATTATACGCAAGCAGTGCCACAATCATGAATGTGATACATGTTATTAGTAGCAGACTATATTTAGATAGATGGACTAAAATAGATGGATGGAGTGAGTTGATAAATTGTTGGTTAGGTATTGGTAGGTTTTTACATACAGAGGACACTCAAGATAATATTTTGGATAGCCATTATTTTATATATAGTTCAAGCATCTGTGGAAGACTAAGAACTAGGCAGAAAAAATATTTTCTCTCACCAATTGCATTATTTGAATGCCACTACGACAAATTAGGTTATGCTGCTGGTTGGCTGTAACTAACATTCTATTGATCAGCGTTTGAAACCATTACAGAAATGTTAGCATTTAAATGCAGCTCATACTTGGAGTTTATTTTGCACAACTACATCAGGTACCAAATTGCTTTCATTTGCAGTGAGTTTGATGGCTTGTTGTCAGAAATGTTGGTAATACATTGCTGGTCATTAATTAACATAATTAATACTAATCAAATAATTCTACATTAATAAACTTTTTAAACTGAAAATAATAATCATTGTTGTTATTAACTATTAACTAATTGTTATTTAATATTAATAGTGTGCAGGATTTCACTGGGGGGTGCGAGGTGGTAGCTCGGCCTACCTGCACAACCTCCCGAACTGTGAATGGCAACTGTGTCTAGTGTGCTAGCGATACAACCCTTCCACAGGTCGACTTAGTATACTGGATAGTAGTGGTTGACCATCTCAGTAACTAGTGAACTGCCGGTTGCGTTAGCTGTAGTTTGTGTATGCAATGTGTTCGAACTTTGAAGGGCGAACTAGTGAAACTAGGTTCGGCCAGCAGAGGTTCGGCTGTCTTATTGTGGTGCTGTGCAGAGGTCGAACATTGAAGGCGAAGTTAGACAAGCTAAGTTCGGCCAGCAGAGGTCCAGACTGATCTGCCTATGTATTACTACTCGAGTAATGGTGCGCAGTGAAGTTATTTGTATGTACAAAGAAACTTCTGAGAGTGTGCAAGCTGACTCTGATTTATTTGACATAAAACATCCGTATTTATGCATGCAATTACATAACTGATTGAACTGATAAACAATAATACAAAAGGTAGCCACACCTAGCACAGCAATTGGCTAGCGTGTGCCAATAAGGAAAAAGGGGTGGCTCTAAGGTACATGCATGGTTGAGTCCACATGGCGTACGTATAAGATTGCATGGTTAAAATAATAATGGTAAAATGTGCATAGAGTTACTGGCTATAAAGTGCAAATAATAGAAATAAGTATGTAGGCAAATAGTCACGATAGGTAAGTGTTTACATAGAACTGGACTCGGTAAGTGAGTGTCGCATAGAACGATCTGATGCATAGAACTAGTAATGTTAGTAGAGTGTTACCAGATGGCGCCTGTCCTTCACAATAGTAACGATAATAATGTTAATTTTACTAATTATTATTATCAAATACCGTATTAACAAATTACAGTAATATTTATTTATAATAATATATATAGTTATTGTTACTTGATATTTACAAGCAGAAGAAGCAAAAGTTGTGAGTTATTTGAATCATCTGTGACAAAAACCAACAGTAATAATAATTGATTGTTGTTGTTATTACTTTAGGGCCATAAATAATCTAAGCCTTGATGGTAACAGTTTTGTTGCCATCAGCATCTCATACCAAGTCATATACCCCATATGCCGAGTTTGAAACGTATTATTTTTAATTATATTCAACTAGCAATCATTTATTACTTGACCAACCACTAGTTAGTTATTATTACTTATCAAAATAATAACTACTACTATTGCATAACAATTATAACAGTAAAAATAACAACGACCACAACAAAATAATAATTAATACATTATTATTATAATAATAATAATTATTATAATAAAAAAATAAACCACACAAGTAGTTTGGCTAGCCATGAACGAGATAATAGTAAACTGAGAGGATTGGCTGTGATGGTCATAGCTTAGCTGGTAAAAGTTCAGGATATTTGCCATGACTTATTAGTTTCATCATCGACGGGAACGCCATGATGATGATAATAATTATAATAATAATTAAATAATAATGATCTTCTATGTTTTAGTCGGTGTTTCAAGTGGGATTTTATACATAAATCAAATAATCTGGTGACAATAGCTTTGATAGAACAAAGTAATAGCATACAGCTTACCTTCAAAGACATCAGAGCTTTCTGACAACCATACAATGATAGAGTTTATGTTTAAAATGTACCGACAAGCGATGATTCACAATACTAATACCGAGATAAATCACTTTTATTATGCCACCGGAAATGTCCAAAATGTTAACACATGCGCAGTGAGCCCTGGGGAGATAACGCCTATTATAAGGCTTATTGATGTCAACCTGACTAACCTCTCAGAACGTGTATCAGAGATTGAGCAAGCACTCAAACAGTCGTATAGCGATGCTGCAAAATCCAGATATATACCTAATTCGGCCAACAAAGTTGCATCAACAGCTCAAAATGTACATCACTATGCCAAGTCAGCAACTGAAAATTCACGTCCCAATCCAATCACAGCAAACAAAGGCTGCAAGTTTGAACCTGATAAATGCATTGTACTTTGCGGCACACATGCTGAGGACTTCCGATTACTCAACCATGACACTATCAGACACACAATCATGACAATCATTGACAATCAGTGACAATCATGGCCCTTTAATGATTGACAGTATCAATAGATACAAATTCCACTCTGAAAACCCTAAATACATAATACAGCTATCCAGCGCTGATGAAGCAAAGAAAGTAGTCGCTGAGTGGAATACTGAATCTTTTGGAGGCTCCACTGCTAGAGCAACTATCAAACCAGATAACAATTTATCTATAGGCATGATGAGAGGTGTACCACTCGATATCTCCGATGAAATAATCCAACAAGCCGTAGAATCAGCATACACAGGCTCAACAACAGTACGACTCTATAAAAACAAACAAAAGCTCCGTACATTCAAAATAACTTTTCAAGGCAATGATGCGTTAACCGCTGCTGTAAAGAATGGCCTTACACCCAGTAACATGATGTTTAGAATCGAACGACCTTACGCTACTAACAATACGAATCATGGATAAGAATTTTGGTATAAAAATAGCCCATCTGAATATTAGAGGTATTATTAACAAGATTGACCAGCTCAACTTTTACATTGCTAGTTTCGGTATTAAAATTTTACATATTAGTGAAACTTTTTTAACACCAGTAGTTAACTCAGACATTTTGTCGATACCCAACTTAATATTGCAAGAAGAGACAGACCTGGTAGACTAGGTGGAGGTGTACTCACTTATATTCACACTTCTCTTGCCTACTCAGTTCTTTCTGACCTAGATTTATACCTCCCTGAAACACAAACTATCAAAATCCATCAGTTATCTGCCAAACCGTTTCTTACATCTGTTATCTACAGGCCTCCGAACTCACCCTCCTCCTGGCTTGACCAGTTCACAAACTTTATAACCAAAATCCAAAATATTTCTGACGATCTAGCCATCACAGGTGACTTCAATATAGACCTTAGCTCTCCAAATAACAAATGGACCAACATAATTCAGCCACTAGGCCTTCTCCAACTGATCACACAACCCACACGCATCCGTCAGACAAGTCAAACCATCATAGACCATATCTACGTTTCAAAACCCAGCAACTACTGTAAACCAACAGTGAGCGATATTGGTATTAGTGACCACTGCATGACCCACATAACCCACAAACTGGGATACCAAAACTCCGTTCCTAAATCACGCCACAAAATAACAACATACGACTGGCGCCACTTTTCAGCGGATGCATTCCAAGCAGAATTAAATCTTGTACACTGGAACAATATCTACCTTACTAACTCAGTAGAATCGATGCTGGAAATGTTCAATGCCAAACTTCAGACCATCATCTCGAAACACATAATAGCTAAAACACGATTTGTTAAATCCATCACTCTTCCTCCCTGGCTTGACAACGAGGTTAGATCCAACATCAATAGACGCGACTTTCTGAAGCGATCAAAACGCTGGGAGGAATACAAAAAACAACGGAACTACGTGACCACTCTGATAAAAACAAAGAAAAAGGCTCACGTATCCAGCCTTATCCAAGAATCTGAAGGGAAGCAAACGAGCAAAATTATGGATGCTCCTGCGTAATAAACATGCAACCAACACTTCTCCTGATTCCACTGTTCACTCACCCACAGACAATATTGTTGATTGCATGAACAAACACTTCATCAACATTGCGAGCTCATCTCTGTTAAAGCATGATCTTGACAACAACAATACAAGTACCAACATCATGCCAAATCCCCCGGAAATAAACTCTTCTATCTATCCAGAGCTCACTTCGATTCCCACATTATCGACTAACGAAGTTTCCTGTTATTCAAAGACATTAAAATCAACAAAGCCACTGGCAGTGATAAATTATCAGTTCGAATCCTGCGTCTCACCCTTCCTTTCATTCTACACCCACTCACAGATATTATGAACAGAGCCATTGCGGAAAACACTTTTCCAGCTCAATGGAAAGAGGCATTGGTAACACCCCTCCACAAAGGTGGGGATAAAAACAACCTATCCAACTATCGCCCAATTTCTGTTCTCCCAGTCCTCTCAAAAATCCTAGAAAAGCATATGCTTAAATCTCTGACCAATCATCTTCGTGCCAACAACATTGTCAGCAGCTCTCAATCTGGTTTTAGAACCAATCACTCTTGCCAGACGACCATGCACTTACTCCACTCTGAATGGATAGACGCAAAAAATCTCCAACAACCTATCGTACTCCTATTTCTTGACTTCAAAATAGCTTTCGATATGGTTAACCATAAACTCCTGATCAACAAACTACAAAACATTGGCATAACAAAAAACTTCCTCAAACTGCTAACCTCATATCTGAGCAAACGCACTCAATCTGTAAAGATTAGAAGCAAAACCTCTGAATCCCTTCCTGTGACCTCAGGTGTCCCTCAGGGCTCTATACTTGCTCCTACTCTCTTTCAACTCTTTATCAATGACCTGCTTACCCTTCCACTCCACTCCAAAGTACATGCCTATGCTGATGATACTAGATTCTATCTAAGCCGTCGTGACCACCACACACTTAACTCACAGATAGCCCAAGATCTACTCGTAATAGGAAACTGGTGTCACACCAACAAAATGGTATTGAATATAACTAAGTCACACTATCTAGCCACCACTTCACCGTCGATACCTCTCAACATAAGTATAGACGGACAGGAACTACAAAGAAGATCATCCACAAAATTACTTGGATTCACAATCAATGACAATCTAAACTGGAGTGATCACATCAAATACATTTCTGGAAGAACAGCTGCCAATCTAAGGCTGTTCTACAACATCAGGCATCTACTCAATTTCCATACAGCCAGACTCTTTTATTACAACTTCATACATTCACACCTAATCTACGGCCTTCATCTTTACCATCCGCTCAGCCCCTTGAGCTGCACCAATGTTCTCTACACGATTCAAAAGAAATCCCTCAGGCTCATCTGCAAACAATCAAATATACAAGAACATGGCCATACCCTATCAACAAAACACACTACCACAAACACTGGTATTCTTCCCTTACCCCTGCTTTCCCAGTACCTCACTAGTATTCTTGCACTAAAGATACTCAACAATCAATCTCCACCTTATCTAAGACAACTCTTTCCTGACAAGGGCGATAAATACAACACGAGAAATATATATAAGCTACCCAGCTCCTCTAACTACAATAAACTTAACTGCCATCTCGCAAACACCTTTAACTCACTACCACTGACATTACGCAGACTCACACCATCCTCTTTCAGGACGAACTTAAGAAACTATCTTCTTAATTTGACTTAATACCAGCCAGACCCATATACATACAGCCAAGTCTAACATGTCACTTATTTTTATTTTTTATTTTTGTTATGTTTTATTTCATTTTAGCAACTCACTCTCAATGTTCCATCAATTCTACGAAGGCCTATGCAATCAACTACCAACTCTAGATATGTCGTGCAAATAGTTTATAATAACCAAATTCTTCTCACTTTTCTCATACTCTTGCTACTGCTTTCAATACTCAATATTAATATTACTTGTTTTTTAGATAATCACTTCTTAGGAAGCTTTATTTACCCAAAAGCAAAAGATATATATGTACGCTCAAACCTTTCTAACTATAGCTGTAGTAGCAGTCAATATTATTATACGTAGCACTATGCTTTTTCTGTTTGTATTTTGTAAATGTTACTGTGTGGTACATTATGTAAAACATGCGTCGACATGATATTGATACCACAATAGATAATTGAAAAAAAAAAAAAAAAAATAATCAAAACGTTTAGCAAATTAGGTACTTATGAGCAGACAACTCTGAGAACAAAAACTCCAAATGAGATGATAAAACATTTTATTGCCGGCACAGAGTTACAGGTATAAAAAGAAAGTGCAGCAACATGAGCACACATAAAACTGTCGTAAAAGAGAAAACTCATAGACATGCACAAATATAAAAAAAATACCCGAAGCACAAAATCTAAAACATCGATGAGTCGTTGTACTCATATAAAAAGAGACTGTGTGAAGGACAGCGACGAAAACATTAACTCACATATCTTTGTATGACTGTTCTATGCTAAAGGTTCTATGCTAGTTCTATGCAACAAACAACCAGGCGTGCGCACACTTTAATACACGCCTTTTTTCTACCTTCTTAACCAATCGCTACTACTGGGCGGTGCCTTCTGTTTGTACACTTTGTATGTCTATTATTTACACCTTGATACACGCCTAGTTTCTACTTTATTGACCAACCACTACTACTGGGCGGTACTGTATTTTGTACACCTTGTATGCCTATTGTCTACCCATTGTATAAATACAGGTACAGGTGATCAAGCATTGATACCAAGTGAAATTCTGTACACTGGTGGCAGCAGTGGGATCTGGAACACTCACTATCAAGACACCTCCGACGTTAGAAAAACAGTCAGACGATGGCGCAGAGGAGGAGAGCAGTCAGCATCAACAGAGACCCATCCAGCCTGCAGATGATGGGCACCCTCACCAGTATCCACGGCTAGATGACAGTTGCTGCCACGTGAGATAAATTCAGAGTGCCGCAGTTCAAGAGACTGGAGACGTGCATTTCTTCCTAAATAGGCTTCAGGAGGTGGTGACAGCCAACTGCTGGCAACCAGAAGATACCGTCATCCACCTACGTCAAGTTCTGACTGGCGAGGCCGAACAATGTGGACGAGGAGAGAACACAGCGGACGTAGTGAAAAAACTACAGATCACGTTTCGGATGACACGGTCTAAAGCCCTGGCCAGAAAAATGAGCTATCGCCGCTCTGCCAAGGACACCTTAAAAGACCATACCATCACAGTGGAACGCCACATCGAGGCCGCCCACGGCAATCTCCCCCAGCAAAACAAAGAGGAGCTAACAATACAGACCCTCCACAGCACCCTGGGTCATACCTACCTACAGAGACACTTATTGGTCGTTTGCCCTCAGAACCTGGAGGAAGCTGATCAGGCTGGCAACGAGTTCTTGCAAGTACCACACCAGCCGGTAGGAGCACCTATGTCAGAACAGTGGGAGCCAACCCACTGGAAAAAGAACCGCCCCAGGAGGAAGGGAAGGTCAAGTGAAAGGAAGTGCAAGATCCTGTGACACAACATCTTCGCACAGTGGAAAGTTTGGGAAAGGAGATTGCGAGCCTAAAGACGGAGAAAAAGACAGACACTTCGAAGAGGTGCTGGGGTTGCCAGTGAGTCGAACAAACTCGAAGGGAATGCTGAACAACCCTCTGGCCCAGACGCCAGGGAAACGAATACAGCCCGCAGCAGCAGGGAGGTTTGCTGGCTGCAAACAGTAAGCTGCAAAACGAGGAAACCGGCTCCATCCTAATAATCAGAGCAGAACACAGCGAACAAACACCCCCTCGGAACTCCTGACCTATCCCCCAATTACCTAGTCCAATCGCTTAGCAAGCCCGACCAACCTGGCCCACTCCACCGTGCCAAGTATAGGGGAAACGGAGACCATCGAGCAGCAGGAACCACAAAAGCCCAAGACAATGGATAAGCAGACACAAACTGTACCCTCTCGGGAGGAGAAAAGTGAGCCTTCATAACCTGCAGTGGGCTCTGGAAGTGGAAAGAGCTTCTCTTCAAACTAACGTCCAGCCCTCCACCTTCCAAAGACTCATGGAGAAGGTACTCAAGGGCCTCTACTGGAAGAACTTGCTACTGTACCTGGACAACGTCATCATCATTGCACCCGATTTCGAGACTTACGTACAGAGACTGGGAGAGGTATCAAAGTGTGAGATACTCCAGAAATAGGCGAAGAACCTGGGACACGTAGTGAGCGCAGAAGAAGTAGCAGCAGACCAAGAGAAGGTGGATGCAGTCCGACGGTGGGAACACCCTCAGGGAGTGAAAGAGCTCCGGCCATTCTGGGGACAGCCGGCTACTACCGCCAGGAATATCCTGACAGTGCAACGATAGCCAAGCCCCTCACGACCTTGACGGGAAAAGGAGTCCCATGGAGATGGGGAAAGGAGGAGCAAAATGTGTTCAACCAACTCAAAAATAGGCTCACCCGGGCACCAGTGCTAGGATACCCTGACCCCAAGGCCCCATACATTCTGGACATCGATGATAGCGCAGTAGGAGTAGGGGCCGTCCTGTCACAATAACAAGAAGGAAAGGAACTGGTCATCGCCTATTTCAGCACGACAATGGCCCCGCTAGTGAAGAATTACTACATCACCAGAAAGGAATTGCTGGCAGTTATTAAGGCTGTGGAGCATTTCCGACCCTACCTGTACGGGTTGGAATTCACTCTCCGCACTGACCATGTATCACTGCGATGACTGTGCAGGAAAAGGAGCCATCTAACCAAACAGCAACATAGTTGGAGACCCTAGCAGAGTTCCGCCACGAGTTGGAACACCTAGCTGGGACTCGATACGGCAATGCCAACGGGCTCAGTCGTAGAGGACCTTGTATAGACTGTCGGCAGTTTAGCTGCATTGAACAGAAGGATGACGGACCTCCCATTCAGAGTTGACTCAGCCACAGGAACCACGACACGACACACAGACCAAGAACAGATCAACCTCACCGTCAGCTACCCAGAGCAAAACATGACCGCTCTCGCCCAAGAGCAGAGGGAGGGAGCTGGACCCATAGCATGGATCTATACCGAGGTTAGAAAGCCTAGAAGCATAACAGAGACAGAACTGACAGAAGGGGGACCAGAGCTCCGGACACTATATGAAATAAGGGGGCTATGAGGGTACGCCTGGACGGGCTGCTGACTATATCACTCCACCACCCTACTAAGCCCAAGCAATGCATTCTGTGCCCTCCAAACCGGAGAAGCCAGGTCATCTGGGACCACCAAAAGGCTGGCGCACACGGGAGTACACCGCACCAGGCAAAGTATCCTGCTCGACTGGTACTGGCCCGGTATCTCCCCGCTGGTGAGAAGATTGATCCGGGAGTGTGAAATTTGTCAAATGGCCAAGAGCGGACGAAAAACAGAGAACTCAAACCGGCAGCGAGTTTATGCAGGTTGACCATTCCAGAAGCTGGCGGTTGACTTGGTGGGACCTCTTCCATTGACAAAGAGGAAAAGCCGGTGGGCACTGGTCCTCACCGACCACTTCACACGTTGGCAGGTTGCCATTGCATTTCCGGATTCAAGAGCATCCACAGTGGCTACCACCCTAGACGAACGGGTATTCACTTATTTGGGACTTCCAGAACAGCTACACACCGACCAAGGAGCTCAGTTTGAGTCGGTATTACTGGAAGAGCTATGTAGCCTGTGGGGGATAAACAAAACGAGGATGACCCCCTATCACCTACAGGAGAATGGGGTGGTCGGAACGAAAAATCGCACCTTGGGAGATGCATTACGGGCCCTCATCCTGTCAAAAGGACAAGATGAATGGGACAGCCTCCTCCCTCAGATCATGAGAGCATGCCGAGGGACACCACATTCAGCTACAGGGGCAACCCTCAACATGCTGATGTTGGGACGAGAGGTACATCTCCTCAAACAGCTAACAGGCACACCCCTTCACTGGATCAACAGAATATCACAAATTGCGCAGCAGAGGTACGGCAGAATCTGCAGAAAGCACATCATTACCTCCGAGAGAGGCAACAGGAAGTACGGCAGCAATAAATTACGAGTACCCTGTCTTCCAAAAAGCGGAACTGGTAGTAATAGAATACAATAGGAAGGTGGAGGAGAGCAATCCTAAACTACAACCCCAATTTTTGGCGCCTATCGAGTCACTGAGGCATTCCCCAATCACACACACAAAATAGAGAAGAATGGGCAATGGTCAATCCAAAACCGACAGAGATTACGCCACTATCAAACTTGCGAAAAACCAGTTAGCAGAGCCCCACCCTTCAAGGAGCCCGCTCTAAGGCCCAACATGAAAGGAACGAGCAGAGGAAGGCCACCTAAATCAATCTCACAGCCCCGAGGCCTGGCCAAACTAGTCCAGCCCTTGCCCTTACCCCGACCAACAACCATAAAAGAAGAATTCCAACATACCCCAACACCTACCCCCGTAGGAGGGAAAGAACAGACAAGAATACAAGAAAGGAATAGCGAGACGAGGGAACCCATAGAGATTCAACACAGGGGAGAAGAAAGCACAACCCCACCAACAACCACAGAAAACCCCTGGGACAAGAGGAGACCACCCCCCCCCCCCCCTAGCTGAAGCAGACTGGCCAGCCCTACTCAGCCGATCAGGACAACCATCCCCCTTAGACTGACCGCAAAAGGGGAAAAAATAAGCCACAGAGGTTCGATGATTATCATTGTTATGAGATGACAGGAAGGGGCCAGGAGAGGAGAAGCAGCCCCCAAGAGACAACGGCACCCCCAGGAGGAACCATTCCCCCTGAAAAAAACTAAGAAAGCAGGAGGAAATTCGGAGTAAAACGACTGGGTAGAAGTGGTACATGGGAAAAGCAAGAAAAAAAAGACCGAGGAGTTATTCCCTCTCCGGTGGTGAAGAAACGACTCCCACCCAGAGAAACGGTTGCCACAATAACCGATGCGCCACCCCCTACGTCACGAAGCACCAGTCACATAGGCGAAGGAAAACGAGGGCGAAAGCGCCTGAGACTATATAGAAATAGGGAAAACTCGCCAGCCATCAGTTGCCAATCAACCATGAGCAGAGTCACCACATGCTGCTATCCTTCTATATCGCCAAACTTTTAAAAACAGAAATAGCTAGAACTATCGGCAAGGCACAGGACACAACTACACAGGACGAGTTTGTCATCTCATCTACAGGAGCAGGTGAGAAGTTGCCCGCAGTATCTATACAGCCACTGACGGATGCATTAGATGGGCAAATGAGACGGCTCTCTGTTAGAATACCATACATACCATACAAAGCACTCATATGTATACAGAGTGTTTCTGTTGCAGAGGAAACCACCACTACCACAAAAGTTTGAGAGATTTGGCTCATGGGAGAGACACTGCAAGCCATCAAAAAGGGCAATGGAGAAGGCAGGGGACGAGGACAAGTGGAGGTGCCGAATATGCCAACTCAGCACTCTAGAAAAAGGATAGTGTACCATGTTCGGCAACACTTCACCTCTTTTTTCTGTGCTTGCGGGAAGAAAAGCTCCTCGAGGGATACCATCTTAGAGCACATCCAAAGTCAGGATGGAACGGCAGCACATGGTGGGCGAACAAACCATTATACGAAGTTGACAAGGCTACCCACGCCAAATTCTGTAAATTAATTGGATGGAGTCAACCACCCCCAGTTGGCACCCCGACCCCCAGCCAAGAGAATCGGCCATCGATAGAAAGGATGCCAATTCAAAAGCGACTAGGAGTAAAGAGGGAATCATCCCCCCCCCCAGAAAAAAGGAAGACAACCCCAGAGAAAGTCGATGCACTTGTGAAAGATAGAAAGTACACACCTGAAAAAGAGGTCTGACACCAAGGACAAAGGCAAAGCACAGAGCGAACAAATACACGCTGGAGGTCAGCGCTAGAACATGAGGCGGAGACGGAGCTGGCAAGAAGGAGAGAAAGACTCAGAGGGATCAAAAGGTAGGAGAAGAAGCTGCACCAAGTAACACGAGAAGCCTACGAGCTACTCAAGAAGGCAGAGCACATCAAGGCGAGGATGTGCCGCAAATACCAGGATGCATGAAGGACGAGCTTGTAAATTGGTTTTCCGTTGCCGTCAAATTATTGGCGCTAATTCGCCAATGGGGCGGAATGTGTGAAGGACAGCAACAAAAACATTAACTCACATATCTTTGTATGACTGTTCTATGCTAAAGGTTCTATGCTAAAGGTTCTATGCTACAAACAACCGGGCGTGTGCACACTTTAATACAGGCCTATTTTCTACCTTATTAACCAACCGTTACTACTTGGCGGTGCCTTCTGTTTATACGCTATGTATGTCTATTATTTACACCTTGATACCTTATAAACTCACTCTTTCTCACAAAAACACAAAACAAATAAACAAAAAGTTGAAGTGGAGAAATAAGGTCCTGCTGACCAATCAGTATGCCATCCCATTCATCTGGCTCCACGGGGTAAGGTGACACAAAATGTCTTCAGGTTTATCACTCTGTCGGCTACAAAGACAACAGTAGCAATATTATCAATCAGCATAGCAGTAACATAGCATTATCTTTATAAAAGGACAGATACTACCTATATAACAGTACATACATGACCTATATAACAGTACATACATGACCTATATAGCAGTACATACATGACCTATACAACAGTACATACTTGACCTATATAACTGTACATACATGACCTATACAACAGTACATACATGATCTATATAACAGTATAGCATGGCCTATGTCACAGTACACAAGTATATACATGACCTATATAACATTAAATAAGTATATACATGATTTTGATCACAGTACTCAAATATATACATGACTTATACAACAATACCTAAGTATATATGTGACCTATATAACAGTATATAGTATGTATAGTATAGTACATGGCCTACATAACAGTACATAGTATGACCTATAAACCAGTATATACACATGTACATGACCTACATAACAGGACACAGTAAGACCTATAAACCAGTATAAACGCATGTACATGGCCTACATAACAGTACATAGTATGACCTATAAACCAGTATATACACATGTACATGACCTACATAGCAGTACATAGTATGACCTATAAACCAGTATAAACACATGCACATGACCTACATAACAGTATATAAATGATACATACAAAAACCCACCTGGATGTTGTGTTTTCTATTGTAAGCATCTTTAATGGCGGAAATGCTGTCATTCAATAAAATTTCAAAGATCTGGTCCACTAAACCATTTCGGACTGTCTCAACATCCTCTTCATACTGCAGCCAACTTACTTCCTCATCTCTCAGCTCCTGTACACCACAAACCAATCAGCAGCTGACACCGATGACAATTTCAGATGATTTAAACAAACAAACAAGAATATGTACTGATTTGAGTCAACTAATCCATACAAGTACACCTGAAGGTATGCTCAATAAAAGGTTAGTCTGCTAGCGCAACTACTTAGCCAATCACAAGAGAGAAACTGGTCACATGACAGGCAGTGAAGATAAACAAACCTGCATTATAATGGTCTCGATACTCTCGAAAGATGTTGGAGATGAGGTAACTGTATTCCCAACTAGCGTCGGGCACAAGTTTTCGTGTATTACCTCTCTCAGTCTACAACAGCATGCAGTAGTGTTACAAATATACCTGCACATACTTGTTCTCTATTGTCTAAGGGTACCAGCTCATGTAATGTACAAGTATATAACAAGTAATGTTGTACTATTGTATAGAGTAATACAAATGTACAAGAAGCCTCAGACACTCACTGATCTAATGTTGCGGGTGGTTGCCTGTGCCTATAGTATCTGTAGAGTGGTCCTCTACTAAGCCTCTGATTGGTTGAGGTCACAAAACTCTTATCATTCTACAAAAACAAAAGTCAACAAAGAATAACATACAAACAAACCATTCCAAACAGCGGGACTGTCTACAAAAATGAAACCTTTCAACATGATGGAAGTGAAAACAGTTTTCGACCGAAAAACTGGCGAAATAAATCAAATGCTAGCATCAGCAACAGTAGTAGTTGCAGTAGTAGTGGTAGTAGCAGCAGCAGTAGCAGCAGTAGAACCAGTAGTAGTGGCAGTAGTAGTAGTGGCAGTAGTAGCAGTGGCAGTAGAAGCAGTAGTAGTAGCAGTAGTAGTAGTAGTAGTAGTAGTAGTAGTAGTAGTAGTAGTAGTAGTAGTAGTAGTAGTAGTAGTAGTAGTAGTAGTAGTAGTAGTAGTAGTAGTAGTAGTAGTAGTAGTAGTAGTAGTAGTAGTAGTAGTAGTAGTAGTAGTAGTAGTAGTAGTAGTAGTAGTAGTAGTAGTAGTAGTAGTAGTAGTAGTAGTAGTAGTAGTAGTAGTAGTAGTAGTAGTAGTAGTAGTAGTAGTAGTAGTAGTAGTAGTAGTAGTAGTAGTAGTAGTAGTAGTAGTAGTAGTAGTAGTAGTAGTAGTAGTAGTAGTAGTAGTAGTAGTGGCAGTACCAGTAGAAGCAGTAGTAGAAGCAGTAGTAGAAGCAGTAGCAGTAATACTGATACCGGCTGTAACAGGAACTACATTTGTTACAAAACAAAAACTCACTTGATAAATATCAGAGAGCATTTCACGAATCAAATCAAACATTAAATGTTTGAAAGATGAAGTGGATGTTGCCTGCAACCCAAGTTTATCCTTGGTGTCCAGGTATTGGTCAGTGGGAACCAGACTACCCCAGGATTCCCCACGGCAACGCGCTGACCAGAATATATCTAGTGCAGCATCTGCTATTGCTCGCACCTAAAACAACACACAATACAAACGCATAGTTGTATGTGATAATAGAATACAAATGTCTATGTACAACAAACATGGCTCCACTAGCAAATATCTATCGATAACTAACAGCTACACCTTAGCAGTAACTTTGATGTCTAAAACTAACAAAAGAGAACTTGTGAAAGCTTCCATGGCTTTCCCCAGAACACATCAATCAGCACAAAACAGAACCCGATGTCAACAATTGGTTGAGTCTCTGCAGAAGACAGATCACTATATATAAATGTAACTTTACCTCTGATTCCTTTTGAGGTATGTATGACACGGGCGTAGGTATAGTGGATGCAGGCTCAGACTCAGGACCTAAACGAAAAATACCAAGAGTACAACTGCAGTAAGGGTGACCTAAACTCTTACACACAGAGGCTACAACAGAGACTCACCAAAGTCATCCAACAAGTAACTGTTGCTGGCACCAAACACATTGCCTATCTCCTCATTTGACTGTGTGCACTGCTTGTGTCTATCCTCCTCAACAAATGCTAGCTTAGTGGAGGACTTCCAGGGGCTCACAGGCTATAGAACACGCGGCTTGTATCAGTTATAAAATACAAAGCATCAACCGAGGGCTGTAACAATTACATGACTCACTAAAACAAGGGGAACACCTTTCACAGAAAACTGACACCAAAAGGCTAAACTACTAGTTTACAAGTAACAAGAACTTAGAGTTGTTAGTAAACTATTCAGGACACCTGCAGATACTAACATTTACAGACTCCTTGAATGGATCAACTCCTGGCTCGCTCGCATCATGGGAGACAACTCTAGTCTGTACCTCTCCTGAATCTGCCTAGCTCACCTCAGGTTCATCTTCAGAGGGAACAGCTATAGCTTTAGGAGTTGTCTGTCTATTATCTATAAAAAGGAATATACAATGTAATGTACTTGTTTGGACTGAGAGAAACAGCAAAGCCAACAGGATGTGATGTCACACTCAGTCAACAAAGCGTCTAATGATGAACTGAGAGACATCAAACTTATAGGAGCTGTCTAATCTATGACACTGAAATCGAAACCAGCTGGTGCCCCTTTAATAAAACATAAAGCTGTGCGATAGAGTTATTCATTGTACAAGAAACACCATAAAAGAAGCAGAGTTGTCCAATGTCAACTCATTCTATAAAGCGATAAAAAACAAAACCGCCAAGACAACATAGCTAAACAAATGATAATACAACTATTCCATCACAGACAAAAGAGATCAATTTACAAAGAGTCATATAGTAATCCATAGATCTATCCAATAAATAAGTCTAGTAAACAATAGAGTTATCAAATAAACTAACCTATGCAGTTACTACCCTCAACGTGGAGCTCATTAGCAGTTGAATCTACAGCAGCTGTGGCATTGCTTTCTGTCGTCTCCATTTCACTCACTTCATCCGAGTTCTTTGCTGACTTTCCTGCCTCTTTGATACAAGAACTGTGCCCAAGCGCCTGCTGTGAAACCTCACATGACTCGGTAGAGAACGCCAGGAACTCAGGAGATTTACTACCAAAAGAGATGCGTTATGTTTGGAGGCTCGCATGTTTTCTGTGAGGCAGATAAAAGGAGACAAAACTTGGCCTTGAGCTTCCTTTGACCTACTAAAGCAAATCAATTCATTCAAGAACTCAACAATGTGAAGTTTCTTGTTAAACTATAGACCACTTTTGTTGTCCTAAAATACTTGTTGACCCGGACAGCTTTTATCTCAACAAATGGAAACTGTAAAAAAACCATCGAACCAATCGTTGGTTACTTGTCAAAGCCATCATTGCTCGCTAGGGGTGTGGGTGGGGATACAAACATAGTAAGTGTCACTACTAGCCTGTGGCCATAGGTTTGTGAGTATCAGTGGCCTTAGGCTATTTAGCTTAACAACTTGCTTTCCCCAAAAGATGAAGGAAATGAATAAAGACTAACAAAGCTCTAGCTTACTAGCTACTAACTGATGGCGTATGAAGGAGCCAATAAATAACCAAGAATACCTGGTGAGTGAAGGAGTCATAGACAGAGATCTGCAGGAGACTGATTGTCTGCTTACCAACCTTTTTGACCACTACAGAGACACAAGACAACATTAGTTGCTGGTATAAAATAATCTGAAGGCTGACAACCCCAACTTGACTGAGAGAGTTCAAGGTGGCTGTAGACTAAATTGAACAGTAGACAGATGAAGACTAATCAGCAAGTCTAACAGAAGACTAGAACAGAAATACTACAACAAGAAGGTTCAAGCTATCAACTTTAACATACCAAAACAACATTTGGTGAGCTGGCATAAATAGACATTTAGCTGAGGTAATGCAAGAGGAAATAGGCTAAGCTCACCCGTAGGAGATCTTTAACACTGTTAACTATATGCCCAGATAGACAGTCTCTATCCTCAAAGCCGTTACTGTTTGTGTAGTCAGTATCTTCGTCAAGCATACGACTGTTCTTGGCAGCCATCTTTGTCTGCAACAGTCATGGAATAATATAGCCTGTCGACCAAACCTATAGCTGGAGTAAATATAGCCTGTAGACCATATCTATAGCTGCAGTAGATATAGCCTGTAGACCATATCTATAGCTGTAGTAGATATAGCCTGTAGACCATATCTATAGCTGGAGTAGATACAGCCTGTAGACCATATCTATAGCTGCAGTAGATATAGCCTGTAGACCATATCTATAGCTGTTGTAGATATAGCCTGTAGACCATATCTATAGCTGTTGTAGATATAGCCTGTAGACCATATCTATAGCTGTAGTAGATATAGCCTGTAGACCATATCTATAGCTGTAGTAGATATATCCTGTAGACCATATCTATAGCTGTAGTGGATATAGCCTGTAGACCATATCTATAGCTGAAGTAGATATAGCCCGCAGACCATATCTATAGCTGAAGTAAATATAGCCTGTAGACCATATCTATAGTTGTTGTAGATATAGCCTGTAGACCAGATCTATAGCTGTAGTAGATATAGCCTGTAGACCATATCTATAGCTGTTGTAGATATAGCCTGTAGACCATATCTATAGCTGTAGTAGATATAGCCTGAAGACCATATCTATAACTGTAGTAGATATACCTGTAGACCAAGTCTATAGCTGTAGTAGATATAGCCTGTAGACCATATCTATAGCTGTAGTAGATATAGCCTGTAGACCATATCTATAGCTGTAGTAGATATAACCTGTAGACCACATCTATAGCTGTAGTAGATATAGCCTGTAGACCATATATATAGCTGTAGTAGATATAGCCTGTAGACCAAGAAAATTAGCTCCAACTTACAGCGGTTGACAGCTGACTGCATACTGCCAGTCTACCTGACCTACTTTTGACCTTGACAGAGTGACCAAACTCTAATTCACTCACATATCTCACGGTTTTCCACAAACAATGACAAATATTACGATATGAGAGAATACACGAGCTGTTGACAGTAACAACTTAAAGGTGCAGCAGATTTAAACCTGCTACAGAAGAATAACCCATACTATTTACCACTCAATGCAGAGACAAATCAGTGGAGGTAAATAATTAATAAAACATGAGAGAGACAATTCATCCAAACTTGTATGTACAAACATATTGTATATACATGTACACGGCACAAACATATATAGATGTATATACCACTGTATACTGTATATACTTGTACATTGCACATACATATATACAGATGTATATACCATTGTCTACTGTATATACTTGTACACTACACATACATATATACAGATGTATATACCATTGTATACTGTATATACTTGTACACTACACATACATATATATAGATGTATATACCACTGTATACTGTATATACTTGTACACTACACATACATATATATAGATGTATATACCATTGTATACTGTATATACTTGTACATTGCACATACATATATATAGATGTATATACCATTGTATACTGTATATACTTGTACACTGCACATACATATATATAGATGTATATACCATTGTATACTGTATATACTTGTACACTGCACACATACATATATATAGATGTATATACCGTTGTATACTGTATATACTTGTACACTACACATACATATATATAGATGTATATACCATTGTATACTGTATATACTTGTACATTGCACATACATATATATAGATGTATATACCATTGTATACTGTATATACTTGTACACTGCACATACATATATATAGATGTATATACCATTGTATACTGTATATACTTGTACACTGCACACATACATATATATAGATGTATATACCGTTGTATACTGTATATACTTGTACACTGCACATACATATATATAGATGTATATACCATTGTATACTGTATATACTTGTACATTGCACATACATATATATAGATGTATATACCATTGTATACTGTATATACTTGTACACTACACATACATATATATAGATGTATATACCATTGTATACTGTATATACTTGTACACTACACATACATATATATAGATGTATATACCATTGTATACTATATATACTTGTACACTGCACATACATATATATAGATGTATATACCATTGTATACTATATATACTTGTACACTGCACATACATATATATAGATGTATATAACATTGTATACTATATATACTTGTACACTGCACATACATATATATATATATAGATGTATATACCATTGTATACTGTATATACTTGTACACTACACATACATATATATAGATGTATATACCATTGTATACTGTATATACTTGTACATTGCACATACATATATATAGATGTATATACCATTGTATACTGTATATACTTGTACACTACACATACATATATATAGATGTATATACCATTGTATACTGTATATACTTGTACATTGCACATACATATATATAGATGTATATACCATTGTATACTGTATATACTTGTACACTACACATACATATATATAGATGTATATACCATTGTATACTGTATATACTTGTACATTGCACATACATATATATAGATGTATATACCATTGTATACTGTATATACATGTACACTGCACATACATATATATAGATGTATATACCGTTGTATTCTGTATACACTTGTACACTGCACATACATATATATAGATGTATATACCATTGTATACTGTATATACTTGTACACTACACATACATATATATAGATGTATATACCATTGTATACTGTATATACTTGTACATTGCACATACATATATATAGATGTATATACCATTGTATACTGTATATACTTGTACACTGCACATACATATATATAGATGTATATACCATTGTATACTGTATATACTTGTACACTGCACATACATATATATAGATGTATATACCATTGTATACTGTATATACTTGTACACTGCACACATACATATATATAGATGTATATACCGTTGTATTCTGTATACACTTGTACACTGCACATACATATATATAGATGTATATACCATTGTATACTATATATACTTGTACACTGCACATACATATATATAGATGTATATACCATTGTATACTGTATACACTTGTACACTACACATACATATATATAGATGTATATACCATTGTATACTGTATATACTTGTACACTACACATACATATATATAGATGTATATACCACTGTATACTGTATACACTTGTACACTACACATACATATATATAGATGTATATACCATTGTATACTGTATACACTTGTACACTACACATACATATATATAGATGTATATACCATTGTATACTGTATATACTTGTACACTGCACATACATATATATAGATGTATATACCATTGTATACTGTATATACTTGTACACTACACATACATATATATAGATGTATATACCATTGTATACTGTATATACTTGTACACTACACATACATATATATAGATGTATATACCATTGTATACTGTATATACTTGTACACTGCACATACATATATATATATGTATATACCATTGTATACTGTATACACTTGTACACTACACATACATATATATAGATGTATATACCATTGTATACTGTATATACTTGTACACTACACATACATATATATAGATGTATATACCATTGTATACTGTATATACTTGTACACTACACATACATACATATATATATATATATATATATATATATATATATATATATATATATATATATATATATATATATATATATATATATATATATATATATATATATATATATATATATATATATATATATATATATATATATATATATATATATATATATATATATATATATGTATATACCATTGTATTCTGTATATACTTGTACACTACACATACATATATATAGATGTATATACCATTGTATACTGTATATACTTGTACACTACACATACATATTTATAGGTATATATACCATTGTATACTGTATATACTTGTACACTGCACATACATATATATAGATGTATATACCATTGTATTCTGGTCTACAGACAGCAATAAACTGTAGTAAATCTAAGGCTTACCTGCGACCTGATGAGAGAATTGGAAGCAGATAACACATAGCTACACGCTGCCGACTCATTTGCTGACATATCTTTCTGCATCTCCTTCTGCATTCTACGGATATCGTCTTCGTAGTACTAAACAGTTAGTATATACAATATTATATATATACTACAGACATAGTATACAAGTTAGTATATACAATATTATATATATACTACAGACATAGTATACAAGTTAGTATATACAATATTATATATATACTACAGACATAGTATATAAGTTAGTATATACAATATTATATATATACTACAGACATAGTATACAAGTTAGTATATACAATATTATATATATACTACAGACATAGTATATAAGTTAGTATATACAATATTATATATATACTACAGACATAGTATATAAGTTAGTATATACAATATTATATATATACTACAGACATAGTATATAAGTTAGTATATACAATATTATATATATACTACAGACATAGTATATAAGTTAGTATATACAATATTATATATATACTACAGACATAGTATATAAGTTAGTATATACAATATTATATATATACTACAGACATAGTATATAAGTTAGTATATACAATATTATATATATACTACAGACTTAGTATACAAGTTAGTATATACAATATTATATATATACTACAGACATAGTATTAAGGTTAGTATATACAATATTATATATATACTATAGACATAGTATATAAGTTAGTATATACAATATTATATATATACTACAGACATAGTATTAAGGTTAGTATATACAATATTATATATATACTACAGACATAGT
Organism: Cryptosula pallasiana; assembly: GCA_945261195.1. NCBI lineage: Eukaryota > Metazoa > Bryozoa > Gymnolaemata > Cheilostomatida > Cryptosulidae > Cryptosula > Cryptosula pallasiana. The sequence continues at coordinate 5,049,348 of OX183134.1, read as the reverse complement.
ATACAAGTTAGTATATACAATATTATATATATACTACAGACATAGTATATAAGTTAGTATATACAATATTATATATACTACAGACATAGTATACAAGTTAGTATATACAATATTATATATATACTACAGACATAGTATACAAGTTAGTATATAAAATATTATATATATACTACAGACATAGTATACAAGTTAGTTTATACAATATTATATATATACTACAGACATAGTATACAAGTTAGTATATACAATATTATATATATACTACAGACATAGTATACAAGTTAGTATATACAATATTATATATATACTACAGACATGGTATATAAGTTAGTATATACAATATTATATATAAACTACAGACATAGTATATAAGTTAGTATATACAATATTATATATATACTACAGATATAGTATAACATATAACTTATTGTATACAATGTTACATACCTTTATCTGCTTCCTGTAAGCATCTCTCTTAATCTCAAACTCTAACCTCTTTTTAGCCTTCTTCATCAGAGAGTGCTTAATCTTTACTTCTTCTAACTGTTGTTGCAGTGCTGTCAGCTCCTCAGTGTCTGCCGATGACTCTGTCAACCAATCAAAGCATTCGGTAGTAGACAAAGTCTATGTATCATTTACCCTATTGTGACATCACTGCATTTACTGGCAGCTAGCTGAACCGTCAGCAGTGAATACCTCTATTTATACACTACATACATAATGCTGCAGCGCATAACAAGTACGTTTCCATGGCTCAAAGTTGTTTGGTCTGAACGTTCACTCGAGTTGAAAGGAACTGCTAACATTCCTGTAGTTTCAGTTCCGTGAACAAACCATAAAACCTTATAATTTTGCTGTTATTGAGTTTGCAAAAGTCAACATATAATTGTAGAAACGCTGCAGTGAGAAACAAACAGACAATGATGAATACTCTCAAGTAATTTACAGACAAAACACAAACATACAATAACCATGACAAACATAGTATATAAATCGTCACACAAACAGTTACATAACATATTCCCTCATACATTCCACTACATAAAACACACTAACATAAATAAGCACATAAATAAATGGCTAGCATTCACCCTTGTAACAACAAAGTAAAATCCATCACAAGGTTCCACCACATAAAACCACTTCTCAATCATTGTTTTACTTTCGCTGATAAAATGATCCAACCATTAACAGCAAAGTTTACTCAGATGACTCATCCACAACGCAACAGAAAGAGCAGTACCTACCTGCCGTACTGTCTGATTCATTGCTGACGCTGTCAATGGAATAGTTGGAGGTTGATCTCGGAACTACAGGTGCTGCCAAGCTGTTTTCACTTACAGCGCTAAATGCATACCTCAGCAAATCACCAAACTGTTCAGATTGTATTTGAGCCGCTGAATAGTCCTGAAATAAAGTGTAGCACCTGTTGAAACATGTCATACATAGTGTCAGTCACACATGCGCCTGCTTATAGATGCCACACACAGTGTCAGTAATACAAGCACTTGCTGATACATATCACACAAAATATGAATCACAAAAGCACTTGCTGATACATACAACACACACAGTGACAGTAATTATGCAGTACACGACCTGTTGATACATACCACACGCAATGACAGTAATACAAGCACCTGTTGATACATGCCATACACAATGTAAGTGATACAAACACCTGCTGATACATATCATACATACCACACACAGTGACAATAATACATGCACACATATGTTGACACATACCACACACAGTGATACAAGCACCAGCTGATACATACCACACACAGTGACAGTAGTACAAGCACCTCCTGATACATATCACACACACAGTGTAAGGGATACAAGCACCAGCTGATACATACCACACACAGTGACAGTAGTACAAGCACCTCCTGATATATACCACACACAGTGCTAGTGGCGCAAGCACCTGATGACACAGATCACATAAATTCCAGTGCGATTGGAAAATGATCTTTTATCTGAAACACTTCCTGAACTGCACACAATGCCACTTTTTGTATAGTACGGTTGCAAGGTGGGGACAAGTCATACGCAGGTAAAGGATCAAAGGACAACTCGTCAGGCGCCAAGTCATTGTTGTAGGTCATAGCGGATGACATTTGTATTGCCTCCTCATTTGGTGTGTAAGAGGTAGGTCTAACATTAGAACTAAAACAGGAAGTAATAATTCCAATGTCTCTAGCGGACACTGATGCGCAGAAGTGAAATAATAAATAACAGTAATGAATTATTGATACTAATAATCTTTATTATTGTCATTCATACAATCCCAGACTGTAACTTTCTAACAAACCACACATGACATGATATAAACCACTATATATATATATATTGTCACAATGGCACTTCGCATAAATACAGATTGAATAGTGGATTTGACTGAATATCACACCAATAAAACTAGTTATACCATGCCATACATCAATTTGAAGCTTCTAGCTAGCTTTTTCAGTTGACAAAAAATACCTCTGTTTAGTAACAACCTTTAAAATAGAGCTCAAAAACTCGCTTTCAAGTGTTGACTGTGCATCTGATTTGGGTTTTGACTGTACACTTAGCTAATCAAATCAATGAACTGGTCCACTAGTCCAATCAAAGTGAAAGCTCAGTGCGCGTAAACCTCATCGGTGTCCATATAGTAGGAGGCAACTCCACACACCATGCAATAGCTCATAAATAAAGCAATTTTTGTATAAGTGAAATACACAGAAATACCCGACTGATTGAGATGAAACTTTGAGGTTATGATCTGTTAACATAACCCTTTCATCATATCAAAAATAATTTAAATCTTTTACTATCAAAATGTCTACGCACAAGGGCTTTAACCATTTACGCAACAAAGAACACAAAGCTAGTCACTGTGTGAGTTGGAACTGTCTTATTTCACATAGGTAAGTAACTCCAAATTTATTATTGGGTATAACTTGCGTCTAAATAATTTTTCAACCAAGACAAACCAGGCACAAGTCTTTAAAACTTTGTTTAACAATTAACTACCCTAAACAATAGGACTACATCGCATATAAAGTCTTGTTTTAGTATAATGAAACTTCATCTGTACAATATATTCTGGTGAGCTATAGATAAGATATTTATTAAACTCTGTAGTACTTCAAATCTAATCTTATTCTGTAAACTTATGAAATCACAAGAGTAATTAGCTCAACCAACACTCTCTAGCCTGAGATACTCAGATATTACATACCTTACAGACATAATCTGATGCTCCTGCCTTTCCCTATCACACGTCGGTACCTGAGCTAAGGCTACAGGCTGGGACAGAATAGAGAACCTGGTGCACTCTACATCATAGGAGGGCTTGTGTGCCAGTTGGTGCCTGACTTGCTCTCTTAGAGTCAAGCAATTATTCATTGCAGCAATGAAGCAGCTAAACCCTCTACTGCTTGACCTTGACACCGCCAAGTTTGCAAGGTCAGCTTGCACCATAGTCATTCTAATTACCAACTTAGGATTTGGTTGAGCAGGACCAACGAATCCGAGAGAAGTTAACCTTAAAAAGACAAACAAATAAGATGAAGGCAGGTACAAAGTAGATATTGGACGCAACCAAAATATCAAATTGCAAACAGTTTTACTCGAGAGAGAATATAAATGAACATTTTTCTAACAATTAAATGTACAAGCCATGCTATTCTCTTTCAAAGCATAGCTTTAATGGCTACATGAGTGTGCATTTGATATTAAAAGATTTCTAACAAAAACCCTCTTTAAAACTATAGCTGTCACTACATTGCGATAAGAAAACAGGTCACTCAAAATGGACATCACAAAATAATGCAAAGCATGTAAAAAGGCTCATAATTTAACTTGTTTTGAAATCAGCAATTCCTCAACTGCAGAAAAAACAACTGTCGTACAGTACACAAATTTTCACAGAATATACTAACAAGAGAATGCCTGTAAACGTTTAAATAATTTTAAGAACTTAGAGAAAAGCAAGCTATGATACTAAACTATGAATTACCAACTGATTGAGGAGTTGTCTACTCAATGCTTTGGTTAGACTAACTCGATGAGAAATGGTCAGTTAATAAGCTATACAAACAACATGTGGCAGTCCACAATGGTGATGAAAGGATTTTGTATACCTTTGAAGGATGCTGGGAGATGTACATGTGAACTGGCTGGATAGGGTGGTGAAGTCAATGGGCATTGCTTCAGTGCATAGTAGGTGTCTTGTTGTAATAGACTGTTCTTTTACTTCCTTCTCCGTGGCCTTAGTACAAGACATTAAGGAAGAGCCCCGCCTACTGCTCATGGTAGCACTAGGGCTATAAAGTATATAAAAAAGGCGCAATTCAAACTAGAGAGATAAAATGGTCATTAATTTATGTAATGGTGGATGAATGACCTTTGCTGAGGTGCATTTGTAAGTAAATACTAAAGTGTTTGAAGTTTTCTGTCCATGAAAAGTGAATATAATCATATAGTTGTTAGCGGCAACCAACAGTTTTCAGCTAAAGAGTGCAAATCATGAATAGAAGGAGTTGCTAAAAAAGGTTTTGTGGAGCTTTTTTGATTTTAGCTGCAGAACATAATAACTAAAGTGATAACAATGTAAGGGTATGTGGCACTTGGAATAATGTATCAACACATGTACCAACACATGTACCAACACATGTACCTACACATGTACCAACACATGTACCAACACATGTACCAACACATGTACCAACACATGTACCTACACAAGGCACCAACACATGTACCAACACATGTATCAACACATGTACCAACACATGTATCAACACATGTACCTACACATGTACCAACACATGTACCTACACATGTACCAACACATGTACCAACACATGTACCTACACAAGGCACCAACACATGTACCAACACATGTATCATCACATGTACCAACACATGTACCAACACATGTACCAACACATGTACCTACACATGTACCAACACGTGTACCAACACGTGTACCAACACGTGTACCAACACATGTACCAACGCATGTACCAACACATGTACCAACACATGTACCTACACAAGGCACCAACACATGTACCAACACATGTATCAACACATGTACCAACACATGTATCAACACATGTACCTACACATGTACCAACACATGTACCTACACATGTACCAACACATGTATCAACACATGTACCTACACAAGGCACCAACACATGTACCAACACATGTATCAACACATGTACCAACACATGTACCAACACATGTACCAACACATGTACCAACACGTGTACCAACACGTGTACCAACACGTGTACCAACACGTGTACCAACACGTGTACCAACACGTGTACCAACACGTGTACCAACACGTGTACCAACACGTGTACCAACACGTGTACCAACACGTGTACCAACACGTGTACCAACACGTGTACCAACACGTGTACCAACACGTGTACCAACACGTGTACCAACACGTGTACCAACACGTGTACAAACACAATGTACCAACACAATGTATCAACACATGTACCAACACATGTACCAACACATGTACCAACACATGTACCTACACAAGGTACCAACACATGTACCAACACATGTACTTACACACGTACCAGCACAATTTACCATCAAATGAAACCAACGCAGACTTCTAGTGAGAAGTACAAACCAAACCCTCCAGCAACACTAGAAACTGAATTATCATTCTCTTCAACAAACTAGTGACAATTCTGTATTACCCACCTGGAATCATGTTTAGGAGTTTGCACTTGTAGGTTAGCTTCAGCAAGCCCTGTGTCACCATCCTGAATGCCACCGTTTAGACTGCGGTCCTCTGCAATACACAGGAGCAATGGGACCTCTACAGCTACAGAGATTAATCAAATTGATTAGTTAACATTCAACCAGCCAACAGCAATACACAATGAAACAGTGGAAGTAGTAATGTAAGCTAAAAGACCCACTCACCAGCCTCAGTACTAACAGTACAGATGTCACTATTTACATCGGGTGTCCACAGGCCCTTCTCAGGAGGACCAGGTTGTGGAGCTTCAGCTATGCCTGCAGAGGTTGCAGGGATTGCTGCTTCTGCTACTCTAGCTTGTGGGGTAAGCTTACAAGACCTGCGGCTCACCATTTTCCTACAGCGCTCATCCAAACTCTAAGAAGTGTTACAAGAGCAAACTTATAATGAGAGCTAACAAGATCCAACAGCTAATGATAACACAAAATACAAAGTTATAGAGACAGCTAACAAGATCTAACAGCCAGTGATAACACAACATACAAAGTTATAGAGATAGCTAACAAGATCTAACAGCCAGTGATAACACAACATACAAAGTTATAGAGATAGCTAACAAGATCTAACAGCCAGTGATAACACAACATACAAAGTTAAAGAGATAGCTAACAAGATCTAACAGCCAGTGATAACACAACAAAAAAAGTTACAGAGACAGCTAACAAGATCTAACAGCCAGTGATAACACAACATACAAAGTTATAGAGATAGCTAACAAGATCTAACAGCCAGTGATAACACAACATACAAAGTTATAGAGATAGCTAACAAGATCTAACAGCCAGTGATAACACAACATACAAAGTTACAAACCTTTAGCTTCTCTTTCCTTTCCATCTTCTGCTGTAGTTGACTTCTCTTCTCTTCCAGTTCACGCATTAGTATTTGACGCCTCTCTTTCTTCTTTCTCGCCATGAACCTTTAGTGTGTAATACATACAGGGTCATGTGACATACAGGGTCATGTGACATACAAAGTATTGTAAGATACATTGTCAACTAACATACAGTTGCGTACATTGGCATGTGACATACATTATACAAAAACATGTGACATACGTTATACAAAGGGATGTGACATACATTATACAAAAGCATGTGACATACGTTATACAAAGGGATGTGACATACGTTATACAAAAGCATGCGACATACGTTATACAAAAGCATATGACATACAAAGCTACTTGACATCTATAAGACATACAACACTTACTCCTGTACAGACTTGGAGTCATGTCTGTGCTTAGACTTTGGTTTAACAGTTTCATCAGCTTTAGACATGCTTTGACTGGGTAGGGTGCCCCGTACACCACCATCTCCTACAATACCAACACACATTACTTATACAACATGTGCTCAGCATCGATTGCTGCCAGCTTTTCATTGGATCGTTACAGGAAATCCAAAATTTGGACTCTACCTCTTTGAGTTCTTCAGAAATAAAGGTATATTTAGCCGCTGCAGCTCAATTTACAACTTTGATTTCAGTAAACAACTTTGGTACCAATTTGTAGTGAAGCTTCTGGCGTAATTATTTGTATGAGTGACTTTTTAAAGCCTCAAGTAGACATTTTAATAAAAACACAAATAGAAACAGCTATTGGTGTATCTATGGATTTGTCGCAAGCGATCGCCTAAAAGACCCTCGACCTTATTTGGCCAAAACATTAGGGAGCATGTGATGACCCCCGTAAGTACTGGATGATTGTAGAACTAAGTTATCGCATACTCATACACCGCTCAGAAGTTTCTAGTTGGCACTTTGAAAACTATTTTAATTATAAATAATAAAATAAATGCACAAAAGAGGATGTCAGTGAGTGGATAGGCCACTGTTGGTGAGGTTGTAATGGTCAAAGACTCTTCTAATGTCAGGGGGAGTTGGTAAAACTGCTCAAATGTTTGGTAGTTGCTATGACTAGTTGCTAATGGGGAGAACACTTTCACAACTCTGTTGACAGACAATCGTACACGAAATTTGATTGGCCATTTGGAGAACAAACTGTTTTTCTTTTCAGTGGATTGGTTGCTGAGTTGTTATCAAAAACTTAAAATGAGATTTCGGAATTGCATTGAAGACAGAACCATCTAGGAAAAATTTTACATCATCAAGTGATAAATATTGGTTGGCTGTAGCGGGTAATTATTGCAACAATCTAGACTTGTGAGACAAAAGGCAACACTAATATGAATGGAAGAGAGAAGTAGTGCTCACCGATGGAATGTGATTTGAAAATTAAATTATCAAAACTCTTCAACTTATCTGACCAAAGAACAATATTTAGCAGTAAATATTCATTTAAAAATGGAGTTGTGGCCCCCTTGAGTAGCTAGTAAAATAAAACACTCCTCTCTGGATACCCTTGACCTCTTTTTACATGATCGCCATAAAAATGAAATCTAAACTGGTAATAAAAGCAGCATATTTTCCATAGACTCAAATGAGACCAAATCAGAGTAGAGTCAGACAAAGGATTATTAGAAAATACTGGTTGAGAGAGAAGGCAGAGTAGAGAAAGGCAGTATAATATTAACATCTATTTACAATACTCACTAAACAGTATAAAGTTAAATCACACTGCACAGATACACATATGAGCTAAGTATAGCGTCCACAAACTGATCACGAAATATGACGTCACACGTCAAAAGCATCGATATAAATATTTGTAGCACCTATTTTTTTTCAGTTTCCAAATATTCGGTAATTACTAAATTTTTAATAACTTGGGACCACAGGCTGCTAGAAACAAAATTTTAAAAGGGTTTAATAGGAAACAATATGCCGAACAAGATTAACCAATCACTGCACTGCTTACAAATGTGTACGCTTGAGAAAAGATGCTTGAAAACCACGTTGAAAACGAGAAAATTCCCAGTGCGCCGATGGACCATATGATGTTAGTTTATGTTATATCACTAGCCTGTCTTATTACCGACCTGTTGATATACTATTTGTTATAGATCCTTTACATCTGGAGGTAGGAAAATAGATTTAATAATTTCCTTGCCAAATAAAAACGTAATTTTTTTAAATATATATTATCATGAAGCAATTAGTAACTAACCGCAAATTAATTACGCTCGCTTGGTCTCGCGTCACGGATTTCACTCTAATGTATCAATAATGAGGCGTAAAACTAACCGCAGTGCGAACATGAAACAAAGTAATTTTTTTGCTGAGAGGGTCATTTTTAAAACTCATTTTCTCAGTAACTATCAATGAGAGACACAAAAGTTTACTACTATTGTGACTGCAAGATATGATTCTACGCCATGATATGTTTTTTAACGTCCCAAGGCTGATTTGAAAAATATGTTTGTATTGGCTACTAAGTAAGCCGGCACTTTTAGTCTGAGAAAAGCAAGAGAGACAACTACATAGGCTGAGAGTATACCAGACAGAACTAAATCAACTTTGGGCTCACCGTCAGACTGTCCTAATCTTTGTGGGGCGATAGATTCTCTTGGTGTCAGCTCCGACTGAGCAGAGCAGACGCAACAGTTTACTGAGCTTACAAGTCCCATCGCTAATTGTGCCGTTACGTAATACTGCATGCCCGAAGGTATTGTTGCTCATCATGCCTGTGTATGTTAACAAGATATGCCCATGTAGGGATGGCTACTAATACTAACAGTAATATTCTCTCTAACAATAGGGTCTGCACAGATAAGAGTACAAACACAGGGAACCATATGCACTTCCAGGAGCAAAGGAATAATACAAAAGTTTCTTTCCCTCCAGATAGAAGACAAGTCAAAACATCTAACTGATAGGTTACTTCATAGAGAGCAGACAACTCAGCCTAAATCTGTTGTTATTGCTGTAATAATTACTTACACCTGGTTTCAGGAAAAATCAAACATTATTGATGGTTTCGAAGGCTGTACCAATACAAGCTTTCTCCCATATTGTCTCCAGGCCCAACGGTGACATTCAATGTAAAGATTAAAAAGAGGGCAGATAAAGAAATTAAAGTCTTTGGCATTTATCTTACAATCATACAACTATTGAAAACTTTCAAAGTCTGTGGTCACGGTATCTATTGATGTGGTTTTGTTTTTTAAAAAAACAGAAATTATTGTCACTTTTTTATTAGTTCAGACTGCTAATTTAAACCTTTCAACAGGAATCTGTCTTAATTTCCAATTTTCAAACAATGTGTTTTCTTCCTTCTGAATGCATTTTAAAATAAAAAAGAGAATATAAAAAACAAATTAAATAACAACCATGAAACAAACACCTGTATATAATTCCATCCGGTGACAAACAGTTTCAGGTAAAAGAGTCGCTTGAGAAAGACAGTCACTATCCCCACTAAGGTCCAATCTAATAGCCATACACTTGTGGTCTCAGAGAGATCCTAAGCAACCATTTGCACGTAAATGGTCTCCATCTCAAGTGATAACAAAAAGTAACAAAGATGGTACAAATAATGTTAGTTTAAAAGATGAATATCTTTGGTAGGTGGGACTCTTGTGTGCGCCACTATTATACTAGTAGTTGTGCTTGAGAGAACTACAGAGTTGGTTACATTGAAACTTGAACTTGTGGGTGTGCCAATGGCTTCCATATACATACAGTGGATATCTAGTATATATATATAGTGTACATACAGTGTACATAGGATATACATACAGTGGATATCTAGTATATATACAGTGTACATACAGTGTACATAGGATATACATACAGTGGATATCTAGTATATATACAGTGTACATACAGTGTACATAGGATATACATACAGTGGATATATAGTATATATACAGTGTACATAGGATATACATACAGTGGATATCTAGTATATAAACAGTGTACATACAGTGTACATAGGATATACATACAGTGGATATCTAGTATATATACAGTGTACATACAGTGTACATAGGATATACATACAGTGGATATCTAGTATGTATACAGTGTACATACAGTGTACATAGGATATACATACAGTGGATATCTAGTATATATACAGTGGATAACTAGTATATATACAGTGTACATAGGATATACATACAGTGGATATCTAGTATATATACAGTATACATACAGTGTACATAGGATATACATACAGTGGATATCTAGTATATATACAGTGTACATACAGTGTACATAGGATATACATACAGTGGATATCTAGTATATATAGTGTACATACAGTATACATAGGATATACATACAGTGTACATATGATATACATACAGTGGATATCTAGTATACATACAGTGTACATACAGTGTACGTAGGATATACATACAGTGGATATCTAGTATATATACAGTGTACATAGGATATACATACAGTGGATATCTAGTATATATAGTGTACATACAGTATACATAGGATATACATACAGTGGATATCTAGCATATATAGTGTACATACAGTGTACATAGGATACACATACAGTGGATATCTAGTATATATACAGTGTACATACAGTGTACATAGGATATACATACAGTGGATATCTAGTATATATACAGTGTACATACAGTGTACATAGGATATACATACAGTGGATATCTAGTGTATATACAGTGTACATACAGTGTACATAGGATATACATACAGTGGATATCTAGTGTATATAGTGTACATACAGTGTACATTGGATATACATACAGTGGATATCTATTATATATACAGTGTACATACAGTGTACATAGGATATACATACAGTGGATATCTAGTATATATACAGTATATATACAGTGTACATAGGATATACATACAGTGGATATCTAGTGTATATAGTGTACATACAGTGTACATTGGATATACATACAGTGGATATCTATTATATATACAGTGTACATACAGTGTACATAGGATATACATACAGTGGATATCTAGTATATACAGTATACATACAGTGTACATAGGATATACATGCAGTGGATATCTAGTATATATACAGTATACATACAGTGTACATAGGGTATACATACAGTGGGTATCTAGTATATATACAGTGTACATACAGTGTACATAGGATATACATACAGTGGATATCTAGTATATATACAGTGTACATACAGTGTACATACAGTGTACATAAGGTATACATACAGTGGATATCTAGTATATATACAGTGTACATACAGTGTACATAGGATATACATACAGTGGATATCTAGTATACATACAGTGTACATACAGTGTACGTAGGATATACATACAGTGGATATCTAGTATATATACAGTATACATACAGTGTACATAGGATATACATACAGTGGATATCTAGTGTATATACAGTGTACATACAGTGTACATACAGTATACATAGGATATACATACAGTGGATATCTAGTATATATACAGTGTACATACAGTGTACATAGGATATACATACAGTGGATATCTAGTATATATACAGTGTACATACAGTGTACATACAGTGGATATCTAGTATATATACAGTGTACATAGGATATACATACAGTGGATATCTAGTATATATACAGTGTACATACAGTGTATATACAGTGGATATCTAGTATATATACAGTGTACATAGGATATACATACAGTGGATATCTAGTATATATACAGTGTACATACAGTGTACATAGGATATACATACAGTGGATATCTAGTATATATACAGTGTACATACAGTGTACATAGGATATACATACAGTGGATATCTAGTATATATACAGTGTACATACAGTGTACATAGGATATACATACAGTGGATATCTAGTATATATACAGTGTACATACAGTGTACATAGGATATACATACAGTGGATATCTAGTATATATACAGTGTACATACAGTGTACATAGGATATACATACAGTGGATATCTAGTATATATACAGTGTACATACAGTGTACATAGGATATACATACAGTGGATATCTAGTATATATACAGTGTACATACAGTGTACATAGGATATACATACAGTGGATATCTAGTATATATACAGTATACATACAGTGTACGTAGGATATACATACAGTGGATATCTAGTATATATACAGTATACATACAGTGTACATAGGATATACATACAGTGGATATCTAGTGTATATACAGTGTACATACAGTGTACATACAGTGTACATAGGGTATACATACAGTGGATATCTAGTATATATACAGTGTACATACAGTGTACATAGGATATACATACAGTGGATATCTAGTATATATACAGTGTACATACAGTGTACGTAGGATATACATACAGTGGATATCTAGTATATATACAGTATACATACAGTGTACATAGGATATACATACAGTGGATATCTAGTGTATATACAGTGTACATACAGTGTACATACAGTGTACATACAGTATACATAGGATATACATACAGTGGATATCTAGTATATATACAGTGTACATACAGTGTACATAGGATATACATACAGTGGATATGTAGTATATATACAGTGTACATACAGTGTACATAGGATATACATACAGTGGATATCTAGTATATATACAGTGTACATACAGTGCACATAGGATATACATACAGTGGATATCTAGTATATATACAGTGTACATACAGTGTACATAGGATATACATACAGTGGATATATAGTATATATACAGTGTACATAGGATATACATACAGTGGATATCTAGTATATATACAGTGTACATGCAGTGTACATAGGGTATACATACAGTGGATATCTAGTATATATACAGTGTACATACAGTGTACATAGGATATACATACAGTGGATATCTAGTATATATACAGTGTACATAGGATATACATACAGTGGATATCTAGTATATATACAGTGTACATACAGTGTACATAGGATATACATACAGTGGATATCTAGTATATATACAGTGTACATACAGTGTACATAGGATATACATACAGTGGATATCTAGTATATATACAGTGTACATACAGTGTACATAGGATATACATACAGTGGATATCTAGTATATATACAGTGTACATACAGTGTACGTAGGATATACATACAGTGGATATCTAGTATATATACAGTGTACATAGGATATACATACAGTGGATATCTAGTATATATACAGTGTACATACAGTGTACATAGGATATACATACAGTGGATATATAGTATATATATAGTGTACATACAGTGTACATACGATATACATACAATGGATATCTAGTATATATACAGTGTACATAGGATATACATACAGTGGATATCTAGTATATATATAGTGTACATACAGTGTACATAGGATATACATACAGTGGATATATAGTGTATATATAGTGTACATACAGTGTACATACGATATACATACAGTGGATATCTAGTATATATAGTGTACATACAGTGTACATAGGATATACATACAGTGGATATCTAGTATATATACAGTGTACATAGGATATACATACAGTGGATATCTAGTATATATACAGTGTACATACAGTGTACGTAGGATATACATACAGTGGATATCTAGTATATATACAGTGTACATAGGATATACATACAGTGGATATCTAGTATATATACAGTGTACATACAGTGTACATAGGATATACATACAGTGGATATATAGTATATATATAGTGTACATACAGTGTACATACGATATACATACAATGGATATCTAGTATATATACAGTGTACATAGGATATACATACAGTGGATATCTAGTATATATATAGTGTACATACAGTGTACATAGGATATACATACAGTGGATATATAGTATATATATAGTGTACATACGATATACATACAGTGGATATCTAGTATATATAGTGTACATACAGTGTACATAGGATATACATACAGTGGATATCTAGTATATATACAGTGTACATAGGATATACATACAGTGGATATCTAGTATATATACAGTGTACATAGGATATACATACAGTGGATATCTAGTATATATACAGTGTACATACAGGGTACATAGGATATACATACAGTGGATATCTAGTATATATACAGTGTACATACAGTGTACATAGGATATACATACAGTGGATATCTAGTATATATACAGTGTACATACAGTGTACATAGGATATACATTAAGTGGATATCTAGTATATATACAGTGTACATACAGTGTACATAGGATATACATACAGTGAATATCTAGTATATATACAGTGTACATACAGTGTACATAGGATATACATACAGTGGATATCTAGTATATATACAGTGTACATACAGTGTACATAGGATATACATACAGTGGATATCTAGTATATATACAGTGTACATACAGTGTACATAGGATATACATACAGTGGATATCTAGTATATATACAGTGTACATACAGTGTACATAGGATATACATACAGTGGATATCTAGTATATATACAGTGTACATAGGATATACATACAGTGGATATCTAGTATATATACAGTGTACATACAGTGTACATAGGATATACATACAATGGATATCTAGTATATATACAGTGTACATACAGTGTACATAGGATATACATACAGTGGATATCTAGTATATGTACAGTGTACATAGGATATACATACAGTGGATATCTAGTATATATACAGTGTACATAGGATATACATACAGTGGATATCTAGTATATATACAATGTACATACAGTGTACATAGGATATACATACAGTGGATGTCTAGTATATATACAGTGTACATACAGTGTACATAGGATATACATACAGTGGATATCTAGTATATATACAGTGTACATACAGTGTACATATGATATACATACAGTGGATATCTAGTATACATACAGTGTACATACAGTGTACATAAGATATACATACAGTGGATATCTAGTATATATACAGTGTACATACAGTGTACATAGGATATACATACAGTGGATGTCTAGTATATATACAGTGTACATACAGTGTACATAGGATATACATACAGTGGATATCTAGTATATATACAGTGTACATACAGTGTACATAGGATATACATACAGTGGATATCTAGTATATATACAGTGTACATACAGTGAACATAGGATATACATACAGTGGATATCTAGTATATATACAGTGTACGTACAGTGTACATAGGATATACATACAGTGGATATCTAGTATATATACAGTGTACATACAGTGTACATAGGATATACATACAGTGGATATCTAGTATATATACAGTGTACGTACAGTGTACATAGGATATACATACAGTGGATATCTAGTATATATAAAGTATATATATAGGGCTCATACAAAGAACGTACAGGAAAAACACAGATGGAGTACAATCTACATCAAATGGACATTAGATGAATCATCTCATCTATAAAACTAGCATTCTTCAATGTCATCCTTTGGTTCTGCTGTCGGAGGGTGGAACGTGGAAGCCCATATCAATATTATAGTTCTTCTGGAAGCCATTGCGGATGTCGTGTGTTTTGTTTGGCACATTCAGCCTGGGAACTGTAGGTATCACTGTGCTTACCTGTAGGTACTACTTGTCTCCTGTGGGATGAGAGTTTCTGGGCTTTTGTGGACCGAGTTTAGGTATTTCAGATGAACACATTGTTCTCTACACAAAAACAAAACTTAGTTGATAATAATTGTGTTGTTGTACCCCCGACAGTAAAATGGTATGAACTATTTACTTGTAATTTATATGAAACAGGATAGTGACATGTTCAAACAGGGATTAACGGAAGTCACAAACAAATTTATAACAAATTTTTATTATTAATTATTTCATAACTTTCAAGCGCTTTCAGGTGTAAGGCTTATTTGGTAGTTTTAAAGCGTTGCTCTTTAAGTTTATACACAAGTATATTCACTAATTGAAGAACAACATTTGGTTAAACCACAATTATATTTCATTAAAGTGGTATGCCAGCACCAACAAACAGAGACTTCAATAAAAATAGAATAAATTTTTGTTATTACTACAATCATGTTTATTGTAGCACCAAGAGTTCTTGATGATGGGTGAAATGTAATTTGCTAGTATAACGATTCCTTGGATTTTATAAATGAGCTCGTCTCGCTCAGTTATTTCATCTCTAAACGTCTGGAAGTCTTTACCTGCATTTTGACACTTATTCCTTTTTGTCAACCATCCTAACTCATTCATGCGTGAGGCTGCTACAGCACTTTTCCTTGCAAATTTGATAGCTAAATCAAGAGTGAGGGACTCTGCACATGCTTTCAGCGGCAATTTGTCTCTCAAGTTCATATCATCCAGTGCCCGTACCAATGCATGGCAGGTTAATTCATCGGTGTGAGCATCGAACTTACATAATCTAGCTTGGGTTATTTTACTGACCCAGGGTAAGCCATATTCAAAGAAAAAGAATTTTGATACCTCACCATTAGCTACTTTCCGCCACGCATGGTCATAGGACACCGCAAAGTAGCCAATGGTGCAGTATAGAAGATTTTTGTATTTATTTGAGTATGACTCTTCAGTAAAACTATTTTTTGTCTACATAATGTGATTGCTTTATGATAAATAGTATACCACTGGGTCAATAAAATAACAGAGAATCTGAATGACATATACTGAAGCCTTACGGGCCCATCGCGCAATAGGAAATTGCAGATAAACAATGCATTTTCAACCCGTTATTTTTCAAGTCCACAGCTATTTAGGCAGTGCAATGATTGGCTAAGCCTGTGCGGTAAATGGTGTCCATTTGACACCTTTTTCAATTTTGTTTCTAGCATCTTCTGTTGCAAAGTTATTAAAAAATTGGTTATTATGAGTTTTTTACAAGCTACTAGCTATACTAATTATTAATTATTATTAAATGAAATTATCTCTCAAAGTAAGTAACAATGTATAGGAAATGACTCCAGCTAGCCCCAGTTTATGAGAGGAGAAACAACTTACAACGAAAAGCTTGAGCTGAAAAATCAGCACACACACATATAGAATAACAAGGAGAGTAAGGGTGAACAACTAAAAAGAAAAAGGCAAAGTGTTGTACACAAACAGAATTGCAAATTGCTGACAAGCTTGGAAACTTGGGAATCCAAGTTAATTTTAGATAAAATTGATGACAGACAATGCAAATTTCATCCAATAGAAACAGGGTACAAAAACCATATATAAGGAGCAGCTCAGCTACATTCAAAGGGAGTTCAACTCAAGAGAGCATTACGTGAGAAGCTTTTATAAGCGCTGGAATCTCAGGAGAGGAAGAGACTGCTGGATTTTCTCAATTGGATTTAACAGAGCAACAGTAAAGGAGCTACAGTTTTGACGGGATTGGAAGGAGAAACAGGAGCTACCGAATTACACATAGAGGAACGGAACACATTAGTGGTAAGCGGATTTTATTTTGACATTAGCTTTAGATAGCTGTAGCGCAGAGACACACTAGTTGAATAGTGCCGATAGCAAGCATTAGTTTGTGAAGGAAGTGGTAGACATGTGAAACAAATTGATATAGGTATTTGGTACTTCAAAGCTGACAGTTGGATTGATTGTTTTAACTGCTTGCAGTGTATACGGGTGTTTAGATTGTACCATAAGTTCTCCAAAAAAGTATTGTGTTTGTTATTATAGGCAAATAAACATTTGGATCAAAGGATACGTTTACTTATTTCGGTTTTCTTTGTAAGGCGCGTTTGTGTACATACGGTAGATAGCAACAGGTAGCTCACTCATAGCGATATATACCTATTATATAGAGAAGCTTGAATAGGGTAAAAACCAGCAATTACACGCAGGAGCGAGTTCTTGGGATATATTTGGTAAAACATTGGAAGACATTAGCGAAATCGACTTTTCTTTTATTGTTTACATTTTTTTTATTGTTGTATTGAATAGACATCGCACATACCCCAATTATTGATATACTGTTTGTTTAGATACAGCCTTTACGATCAAGCATTTGTTTTCATAAAACAACAGTAACTGACACCAAACTCCTTTACGGTTTGGTGGGGTTGTGGTGGTAAATAGCTATATTTTTGGTTTGGCTGGCTATTTGGAGTAAACTCACTTTTTGAACGTGGGTTTGCTTGGGCTCAACTATAAATAATAATATTAATTCAATTACACTCATATCATATTAACACATTTATAAATAAATAATATTGATTTCATCTTTGAATATTTGCATTGAACAAACTATAAATAGTAAAGCAATCAAACAATTATAAAAAAGATTTTATTCATCAGTTTAAACTTGTTTACATATTAACTTCACCGATATTATTGATATTGACTAGTCAGTCAGACAGGTTGTTTTGACAACCAAAAATTAATATTAGAGGACAACCAAAGGGAATATTTTACTTTCGTTTTCAGTTTAATTTTTGTTTACAAATTAATCTTATTGGTGTTATTGATATTGGCGAGTCAGTCAGACAAGTTGTTTTGACAACCATCTGCAGCGGACTGTGTATAGCGCTGACAGAAATGTCACAGCTGTTCATTGTTTACGAATTGTTTTGTTTATATTTATATTTTCAGGAGGGTAGGGACAGGCCACATACTCGTAACCTATTAGTCTCAGTCTCGGACTGTTACAAACGGCTACTGAGTATGTGTAACAAATCGGAAATACAGTCCTCTGGCTTGCGATCTCATCAGTTAGCAGTTTGACTTATTACTGTTTACCAAATTTTATTATTATTTAGTTTTTTATTAATTCTCGTTTCGTCATATTTATTGATTTTACCCAATCTACCCTCTGACAGTTTAACCGTTGTATGCTGCGCAGCTCTATTACCAGAGAACGACCGTAATTGGCAGAGGACAACTCCCAGTTCATGACCTACAGGAAGAACAACAAAGGTGACGAACATTGCTCTTTGTGATGAGCTATCCAATATCAGGCTATTGTTACACCTATTTATGTTGTCCAGCATTAGCTACCCTTCTTTCATATATAATACAAAGGCTATATGCAGACAAAGGATAATATGTAATCTTTCATAAAAATACTGGCTGCTGCTGCCTCACAACTCAGAGGAGTAGCAGGAGCACAGGCAGAAGTAACGAAGAATACAAGCTATACTACTCTCACACACTCTCTTTCTCTCTTATTGCTTACATGAAGACATCAATACCTACTGCAACAATAAGAGTCTTGCAATAGATTACAAGCCTGCAAAGCACGCAGTCCAGCACTTAATCTAGCAAGAAGTCCAGCACCCACCCATCACAAAGTCCAGCTTGCCTGGCTATTAAACTGAAGCCTGCAGTCTATTCTGGTACCTGGGGGAGGTGTAGGTGCCTGCTACCTAGTGAACTGCACATCACTACAAAATCCTGCACAATAAACAATAATAAAAAACAACAAAAAAATAGTCCTTATTATTATTTTTTATTAATAATAATAATTAAGAAAAGATTAAAAAAACTTTTAAAGGTGCTGATGTTGATGACCGTGATGGTCACAATTCATGTTGTTGTTGTACAACAACAGTTGGCTACACAGGGGCACTGCAGTGAGTAGCAGTTGCAAGCATGTCTCTTTGCCTAAGTCCACTATCAAACACCATACATACACTCTACATACACGTACGTAGGGTGTATGTATGGTGTTTGATTGTGGACTTAGGCAGAGAGACATGCTTGCAACTACTACTCACTGCAGTGCCCCTGTGGTTGGCTACACAAAAGTCAGTGGAATAATAATAATTAATTAATAAACAATTACTATAATAATATATATAACTACTATATAATAATATATATTATTATAAATCAATTTTTTGATCAATCAAATTTTAATAATAATGATAAATAATAATTATTATTATATTATTTATTATAATCTTTTATTATTACTATTATTATAATAATTATTATAACAATAAAAGACTTCAATTGATTTCCCAAACAAGAGCTTTCATTTGTAAGCTATGACTATTAATAAATAAGTTTACACCATAAAAAATTTCAGTCATCATAATCATCATCAATATAGGATCATTCATTCAAAGTCATAATCACTCAATGCTGATTGGCATAAATTCTTTAGTCACCAACAATTATTTTCTGGTCGAAACTGCAACTATTAGGACCTTGACCTCAAAAGTATTGCCTGGCTTCAATAACCAGTTAGGAAATCCAGGTATTGGTTAGCTAATCAGTTTTTTATGAATTCATTCAGTCAGCGAATGAAAACATTCTGTCACCTTTTGTCTGCACAACTTTGCTTGCTGCCGGTCACTCAGGCTATAGGCAGTGTGGTTTGTGGTGAAAGATATTTTCAAACGTTTTCAACAAAAGGGCGGGTAAACTTAAAACTTTAATAAGTTTGGAGTTGTCGCCTTTGTGCCATAATATTGACTAGCTTTTGTTGATAACCAACGATTATTCGCTGGTTTATAAAAGTTATTAGTGAACTTGAATTATTCATCAAGCTGTGAATAAACAAAACTTGGTGGAAGTAGCAATGGCAGGGTTGGTAGTGGTGAATCATGAAAGTGTAATATTGTAAGCCAATATTCATTTTTTATTAGTTATCTGTCACTGCAACATAATAATTACCACTGATCTAGACATTGGCTACTTTTATGGAAGTAGACAACTCCTCAAATGAGCATAAAGATGATGTTATGAATCACATGCAATGAGTGTTGTTAGAATGGATGTCAACATAATTACTTTCAGCTGGTTGCAAACATTTCTTTCAGGTTTGTTGACTTTTGTTTTAAGAACTGTCTATTTTAGTTGAAGGTTTCTCAGTGCTTATTTCTTGCCCTTTCTAAGCATTTGATCATGTATCAACTTTTTTACTACAGCAATTAGTTGCACCATATTTCTCCCATTCATATAAAGTGAATGAGGAAGTAAAAACGTACAGATAACTATGGAAAATTAGAGATCAGTAAAAATAAATTTTAAAAAGAAATGTTTATGTTCAGATTGCACAAATGTATAGAATGCATAAACTGGTCATAATCTGTTACCATTAGTTCTCTTCCCCCTTCACCTCTCTCACTTCTTGCATGGCACTGTGTATTCATAGGTTTTTTTAGTGTTTCATTTTTACAAAATGATATAATTACCGTTTTTGAAAGATATGCACACACACTCATGTTTCTCATTGAAGAAATAACTTTCTAGCGTTGAAATGATTGATAAGTTTGGTACACAAATTGTTTTATTTCACACAAGTATGAAGAGTGCATCAACAATTAATTGCAAGGTTTCGTGTAGACAAGTAACTTCTGAGAACATTTTCATAGTTATCACTCATAAGGAGCTTCAACTTTCGAATAATTTAATTGTAAGCTTATTGGCGGTCTTCCAAAGTCAGCGTAAGTGAAAGTGTGAAAAAGGTTGTTTTTAGGTTTTGCTTCACCCAAAAATACTCTGAATTGATTTAAATACTATTCATGGGTGACAGAACCATTATCCTCTAAGTAAACTTTGCTGTGTTTTATTAAAAACTCATGATTATTGTAAAACGTTGTAACAAACATATGTAGAATACTGCAAGAAACATCCACAATCAGTTCTATTTTTCATATATATTACATAACAAACACTCTTTGTTTGTGAGTGAAAACTATAGCAAATGCAGAAAGTAGGAGAACAATACAACAGCTTATTGTCTATTACATCCCAGACAAGTACTTTCAAATTGATTTATTTAAGGATTGATAGAAAAAGAAATAATTTATTGGTTGCTAGAGCTTTAGTAGGCATTCCAATCAGTAAATGGGCTTTGCTCAAATATTGCTAAAAATTACATTGCTTTGGCCAGAGTTACTCAGCACTGTTAACCTCCATTCGTGTTTTTTTTTGTAATTAAACAGATTACTTGAAACTGGTTTCTATAATGAGGCAAAGAACTAAGACATGGCCAGTAGATGTGCAGCCCAAGGATTGGCTTTACTCCAGTCCCAAATAAATTGTGGTAGCAAGTTGAAACATTTATAATTGAGAAGAGGAACAGCAGGACAGTAATTGAGCAGACAACTGGTTCTGCGATGTGAACTTTACTCAGTAGTGTAATAGGATTGGATATGTAACAGCTATGTTGATGATTATTGTGATGATGGGTTACTTTAAAATATTAAAACCTGAGATTATCCTTTTATGTAAGCTTCATGCAATTTAAAAGACTGTCTGTTCAAGCAGAAATGCTCCAACTAACCGGACTTAAGAATGTTACTGCCCTTTCTTATTGAATAGCAAAACAATTAAACAATTTAAATTATCTGGTTTTGGCTGTAAGTTACAAATTATCTGTATATGGTTTGAAGTATGATGCATCTAGTTAGATTGATATAAAATCATAGGCTACTATATAGATAATGTATGAAGTTATGTTTACCTGCATTATCTATGTTCGATAGAATTATTTTTACTCGGCTATTTGTGTTTGTGATTATCTCAAGATGCCCAGGTTAATATAAGTATAGGTTGATTTGTCTGAGTCCATTTATTTATATATTAGTAAAAATTTGGAATCATTCGAATAGAAGGAAACGTGTAAAGTTGAATTATCAGCTCTCAGTCTACAAGCGTGCAATCTAAATCTAGGTAAATGCATGAAGTTGAAATCATTTCATACTATTTACAATCATGAAGTTGAAATGATCCGAGTTTATCCATATTTTTGTGCAATTGCTGATTTGTGGAGTTTTTAAATCTTCTGAATCTAGCCATATTTGTATTCATTTAGGATGACAAATGGAAGTTGTCTGCACCTACTTAGATGACAATGTCAATTTATCGGAATGTAGATATCTGAAGTTGAATACATTTGAATCTATATGCATTGGGCATTTACCTGAATGTTTCAAAGTCTTTAGGAAACTGCTGTTTCAGATTTACCTGCAATTAACTTCATTAACTCAATTTAAAATCAAAACCTCTTTGCACTTTTTTAATGCTTGCAAAACCTACCCGGGATTCCCAAAATTGAGTACTCAGTATAGAGTTGTTTCCTCTTGGATAAAATAGCAGTATTCTATTGGCTGTTTTGCTCACTTCTGATTGGCGAAACCTGTCATTTGAGAATAGACAGCACCATTAATCGCGGGTACGGCAATGAGAGCACAACTCCTATTTACTATTGGTTGTTTTTCACCAATGGTAACTACAACAGGCGAATAATATCTCATAAAAACCAACATCATTGCCACCCACCACACTATCCTATCAGTGACTAAATGTCACCAATTTTATTATCAGCCACCAATGGTTAAATGTCTTTTTGGCAGTCTGGTTTTATTTCTCCTCCTACAGAACTTCAAAGTTGGAAACTGACGTGTTTTTGTACTCATATTTGATCGGTTAAATCTAGGAGCATTTCTAATCCAGGTTTTAATGTTCATCAGTAGGAAGCTCTGTTGGCTTGCAGGTATTTCTACTACTGCTGAAACTAACTAGCACCTGTAAGCTACCTGAGTGGATATGCACCTACCTGGATGCTGTTTTCCAACGAATTATAATGCAATGACTGATTTGTGCCAAAACAATAGTCGACAAAATACCAAATAAACGGAAATAGCTTTCAAGGTGTAAGACAGTTATACAAAAGTAGCATTCGCCCATTTTGTGCTAGCCTTTCCTCCCAACAAATCATATCAACAATACTGATGCACCATCTCCTTCAATGTAGTGGCTTTACATTGAAACGGTAAACTCTGGATAAAATAAGCTTTTCTTTTTGTAGGTTTTTGTGGCTTCTTTGATGATCGATGACGATGCGGAAATAGGTGAATTAATGAAACATCATTATGGTATAACTAGGCAACAACATAATAACACAAGCTGTTTTATTGTATTACTTTCTCAGACTTCTGCAATTGTTTTTTTACGATTCCTTTTCTGTAGAAATTATTTCAATCATCTAACTAATGTATATATTTTCTTCTGTTACCTCCCCAGTGCGCAATGTTCTTTTAATGTATAGCTATTGTTGATTTTTGTTTATTTCTGTGGTTTCAGAAATTGTTACATGTACTCTCCACATTGGAGAGATGTCATTCACAGTATCGCAGCAAACGCTGACCGTTGAGGTCACACTTGTTAGGAAATCACATTACACATTAGTTTGATAGCTTGTCACAGAAAATGGAGCAAAAGTCTCAGTCTAATAGCCTATAAAAAATCAAGAGCACCTGCAGGTTTACTCACGCAGTTGGTTGTTTTCACCTGACCAACAACGATGCTGAGATGGATAGATAAAACAGCATTCTATGAATATATTACTATACAGTGTATTACACAACATAGCAACAAGGTATGTGTATGAAGGTGCAACGATACCAATATACCTGGTAGGTAGTGTATGATACAAGGATATATAAGTAGTAATATATGAGCAGATCTCCCTACCAAGTGTTTTTTTGTGGATTAGACCTTGGAGTTTAGGTAATGGGTTACGACGTTGGATGAATTCGCCGAGTTTATATTGTATTTCATTTGAGGGGTACTTGAGTGGCATTTGAGTGGCATTTAAGTGGCATTTGAGTTTTGATTATTTTTTTACTTAATTTGAACTTATAGCATATACATTTTGAATGCATGACATTCAAGTTTTGATAATTTTTTTACATAACTCGAACTCATATGATATTTTGAGAGAGAGGAGAGAAGAATGAGGAGACTACATTGAATCAATATATGATTATATACATTTATTACATAATAAGTAGCAAAATATTCTTGTATAATATAGCTAGAGTTAGTAAATACTAAGTAATTCAAAGCACTACAACTTGTAATGACAATCAATGGTTGATAGTCTTTTTCTTTACAATGTTGTCATTGTTGTACTGATGTTATAACTTAGGAAGGGAGACTTCTGTTCTATGTACTTTTGATTCCATAATGAACTAAAATAAAAAGTTATGTATTAGTATAGGATGATTAAACAAAAATGTAAAATAGTTACATGAATTTGAATTATAGTTCTTTTTACATTGGTTAGTTAACATTATATAGTAAAGGGAAGTAACTCACCAAGTTATATTGTTCGGTTTGTTTTTTCTTGAGCATAATTTTCATCAAGTGTTTTTGATTCTCTCTCTTCTATCTAAAGCAAAACAAAAAATAATTGCTTTATAAATAAATATTATCTAATTGGAAGTATTACTTATATCAGTTAGTTTACATTAAATAAAAAATACTCACTATGTTGTCTTGTCTGACACGCTCTTTTTGAATATAGTTTTCACCAGGGGGTGCTGGTTCTCTCAAAGATGTAGAAGATGTGTTTCCCACTCCCATTGAAAGCACTAAGACCTTGTTCTCAACAACCTCATCTGTAGTAAAGTACTTCATCTGGTTGGAATCATCAAGTTTGTTGGATAGGTTTTGAGCCGTTTCTATCGCTTGTAATGCTGTGAATGTGATTATATCATGTCGATGATAACCAAATCTACTAACTTCACGATTTCTTACAAGTATGACTCCTGTTCCAATTTGTTTGATGTTGCTAGCATGTTTTTCAGGTATATATAGAACTCCCATCATCAAACCATCATATTGCAAACATCTGTAGTTTACCAGTAGCGCATTCATCACCACATCTCCATTAGGTAATGTTAACTGAGTTGATATTTGAGGAGATTCAAAACTGATTACACTTCCAACAGCAAATTGCGAGAGCGTTGCGATACGAACCATACTGATCAACTGAGTAGGTGTTTTTTTTTTATTAATCTACTTAGCTGTTTAGCTTCCTCAAGGGAAATATTGGATGGGAAGTTGATAGGGTGAAAGATTGGATGCTTGTCTGAATCGAATCCCATAAAAACCACCAGTTTTGGAACATCTGGTTGTGTTGGAGCTAATTTGTTGTAATCCTCATTTCTCACCATAGACCTCACTTGTCGTCTGTTGCCAAATGTTTCGACATTGTAGCGGATAATGCATAAGTTTTTATATACATCCTCAGTTGGTCGTTCGATGGAGACTATCTCGAGAAGTGATGGCGTTTGATTTAAGTGAAGTGGTTGAAACCTTCCAATCATAACTCTGTCATTGGTATCACAAGAATTGAGCAAACTAGCAGCATTTTTTGACAAGCAGGAAAGATGAGAAGGAGATGGTGCTTTCAAAGTCCAAGTATAGTCAATCGTTTTATTTCTATCCGAATCCCATGGCTTTGGTCGAATTGTGTTCAGTTTCCTTCTTATTATATGTGAATCAGGAGGGATATTTTCTTTATCATCAGAGTATGGTTCGAATGTTGAGAGAAATGAGGTATTACAGTCTTCATTCATATTCAGAGCGTTCAGTCGGAAGTTGGAACTGAAAAGAGAGTAAAAAATATGTAACAAATGGGTGGAATTTGAAAAATATTTTGAAAAGAATAAACTAACTAGATATTTATAAAATAAACACATAATCAAAACCATAATAATTTTTCTGATGCGTTATGGTGAAACTATTTGATCTTTTATTAATAAGAACAAAATATTAAAACATAAAATTAACTTTCTGAAGTATTATAGCAAATCTAGTTGAAGTTTTTTATCAATATATGTTAAAGAATTATTTAGTGATTCTCACCTTATTGACTGAAAGTCTTTCTATAGTTTCAAGTAAATGTAGTAGTTGGTGTGTAGATGTTGCTTCCTTGCTAGCTATTGTAGAACTGGATGCTTTCTGTGTGAAAACACTGGTTCTTAAATAGCTAAAGCTGTACTAATTAACCCTATGAAACCATTATAATATATCTATGACTCAGCAGTTTTTTCACGCGATATTCCCGCGAAAGCATTGGTTTTCATTCGCGTGAAAATAAAATTTTCACTCCCGCGAAAGCAACGGTTCCCATTCGCGTGAAAATAAAGTATTTATTCCCGCGAAAGCTTTGGTTTGTATTCGCGGGAAAATAAAATTTCTATTCCCGCGAAAGCAACGGTTTCCATCCGTGTGAAAATAAATTATTTATTCCCGCGAAAACATTGGTTTGTATTCGCGTGAAAATAAAATATTTATTCCCGCGAAAGCAACGGTTTCCATTCGCAAGAAAATAAAGTATTGATTCCCGCGAAAGCTTTGGTTTGTATTCGCGGGAAAATAAAATTTCTATTCCCGCGAAAGCAAGGGTTTCCATCCGTGTGAAAATAAATTATTTATTCCCGCGAAAACATTGGTTTGTATTCGCGTGAAAATAAAATATTTATTCCCGCGAAAGCAACGGTTTCCATTCGCGTGAAAATAAAATATTGATTCCCGCGAAAGCATTGCTTTGTATTCGCGTGAAAATAAAATTTTTATTCCCGCGAAAGCAACGCTTTCCATTCGCGTGAAAATAAATTATCTATTCCCGCGAAAACATTGGTTTGTATTCGCGTGAAAATAAAATATTTATTCCCGCGAAAGCAACGGTTTCCATTCGCGTGAAAATAAAGTATTGATTCCCGCGAAAGCTTTGGTTTGTATTCGCGGGAAAATAAAATTTCTATTCCCGCGAAAGCAAGGGTTTCCATCTGTGTGAAAATAAATTATTTATTCCCGCGAAAACATTGGTTTGTAGTCGCGTGAAAATAAAATATTGATTCCCGCGAAAGCATTGCTTTGTATTCGCGTGAAAATAAAATTTTTATTACCGCGAAAGCAACGCTTTCCATTCGCGTGAAAATAAATTATCTATTCCCGCGAAAACATTGGTTTGTATTCGCGTGAAAATAAAATATTTATTCCCGCGAAAGCAACGGTTTCCATTCGCGTGAAAATAAAGTATTGATTCCCGCGAAAGCTTTGGTTTGTATTCGCGGGAAAATAATATTTCTATTCCCGCGAAAGCAAGGGTTTCCATCTGTGTGAAAATAAATTATTTATTCCCGCGAAAACACTGGTTTGTATTCGCGTGAAAATAAAATATTTATTCCCGCGAAAGCAACGGTTTCCATTCGCGTGAAAATAAAATATTGATTCCCGCGAAAGCATTGCTTTGTATTCGCGTGAAAATAAAATTTTTATTCCCGCGAAAGCAACGCTTTCCATTCGCGTGAAAATAAATTATCTATTCCCGCGAAAACATTGGTTTGTATTCGCGTGAAAATAAAATATTTATTCCCGCGAAAGCAACGGTTTCCATTCGCGTGAAAATAAAATATTGATTCCCGCGAAAGCATTGGTTTGTATTCGCGTGAAAATAAATTTTTTATTCCCGCGAAAGCATTGGTTTGTATTCGCGTGAAAATAAAATGTTTATTCCCGCGAAAGCATTGGTTTGTATTCGCGTGAAAATAAATTATTCATTCCCGCGAAAGCAACGGTTTCCATTCGCGTGAAAATAAATTATTTATTCCCGCGAAAACATTGGTTTGTATTCGCGTGAAAATAATTTTGTTATTCCCGCGAAAGCAACGGTTTCCATTCATGTGAAAATAATGCTGATTCATAGCAGTGCAACTTAAGCTATATAAGAAGCACTGTTTTCATACAGAAAGCATTCACTTCATCGTTAGTAACTGAAGGAAGAAGATCTACTACATCATCATCTACTACAACCCTCCTTCTTCATCATTTGAGTTACATAGGAAACAGCTGAAGTTCAAACAACTATGTATATAATTCATCTAATTCAAAGAAAAACAAGTCTTCATTTGTCATGTAAGTATTTATATTTCGTTTTAATTGTAATCAATTTAAGCGTGAAGACATTTTCTGAACAAAAAACAAGATTATTCACTATTTAAGATATCAAAAAATGCTGTATGTAAGTTTTAATTATGTTTATTCTTATTATTTCAGGGCTTCAAAATGAAAAAAGTACTCCTTCTTCATCCGAATTTTATAGAAAGCAGCTCTCAAGTTCAAACTAACTGAAGGAAGAAGATCTACTACATCATCATCTACTACAACCCTCCTTCTTCATCATTTGAGTTACATAGGAAACAGCTGAAGTTCAAACAACTATGTATATAATTCATCTAATTTAAAGAAAAACAAGTCTTCATTTGTGATGTAAGTATTTATATTTCGTTTTAATTGTAATCAATTTAAGTGTGAAGACATTTTCTGAACAAAAAACAAGATTATTCACTATTTAAGATATCAAAAAAATGCTGTATGTAAGTTTTAATTATGTTTATTCTTATTATTTCAGGGCTTCAAAATGAAAAATGTACTCCTTCTTCATCCGAATTTTATAGAAAGCAGCTCTCAAGTTCAAACTACTAGGAATATCATTCATTTTAATTCAAAAGAAAGACAAGTCTTCATTTCTGATGTAAGTATTTACATTCTATTACAATAGTAATCAATTCAAGTATATTGAAAAAAAATTGAAACCTTAGTCTTTTTTTTATTTTTTTGCTATAAAGCATTATCATTTTTTTTTTTTAGAATAACAACGAACTAGATCAAAAGGAAAGAACTTTCCAACAAAACTTTAACTTGAGTAATAACTGAAGCTACTACTTGTATTATATATAAATAATGTGTCGAGTAACAAACAACAGATATGTAGCAAACACTATTTATAATGAAAAAAAAGAAATGCGAAAAACTCGGAATTGCTTCGAAAATACTAAAGACTGCACTGAATGGATAGATGATAGTTTACTCGTTACTTCGTCGTTGTTTTTACAACGAAATTTTCCTGATACCACTGCAATCACTTATGTCGTCGCAACTTATCCGGATAATCACTGTAGTCTTTTGTCATTAAAATTACAAAAAACTATTGCGCAACTTTCCCCAGCGGACTTTTTCAAGTTCATTTACAATGAACTCTCTTTTTATGAAAGAGAGGCTTTAATGCTTGATGAAAGTTATCGAAGAAAATCATTTCTTACAAATTGGAGACGAGTAGGTAAACATTGTGGTGAAAACATGGCTGCAGCTGGTTTCTATAACCTTGAAAAAGACAACGCTGTTCGATGTGTTTTTTGCCAAGGGGTATTACTAAACTGGAAGGATGAAGATGAACATCCGATGAAAGAACACGCTAAAAGTTTTCCGTTTTGTCGATTTGTTAGAGGATTTAACACTCACAATCGTCTGTATAGACCTAGGAAACTACTTGCAGATGAAATGAAAAACATCTCAATTGTCAAAAGTTATACGATGGAAGAACAAAAGACCAGAAGAGGAGATTTAACTGCAGAAGTATTACCTCTAGGTATATCAATTGATCGTGCTGATACACCACGTTTTGCTACTGAAACATCTAGAGAAGACAGTTTCAAACAATGGAAGGGTAAAGTCTCCATGAAACTCCTTTCCAATGCAGGTTTCTACTATACTAAGTTCGGAGATAGTGTAAAATGCTTCTTTTGCTCAGGTGAACTTAAAGAATGGGAAGAGAGTGATCTACCGTGGGAGGAACACTGTCGATGGTTCCCAGACTGTTATTTTTTACTCGGGAGTAAAGGTGAAGAGTATGTTGAGGATGTTTACATGCGAACGGAAAAAGGCAAAAGGTGTAAGCGACGGGTTGAAAAATATCGAGAAAAAGTAAAACAAATAACGCACAACAATGACACCGAAGAAATGAAACTTATTTGCAAAAAACTAGGATACAGTCAAAACGATATCGAACAAGTTTTAGTGTTAAATGGAAAACCTTTTGAGCGAATAGGTTTTATGATTGAAGCCTTACATATTTTTGAAAATGATTTTACAACTGTTGAGAATTCGTCAACACTGTTAAAAAATGATGCTAAATCAATTGATTCGTTAAAAAAAGATAAAGATCAGACTAAGCAAAGCAAACTCGCTCAATGTGTGTCTGAGACGCATGAAAAAAAAGTAATTGCAAATCATATCTCTCTTCCATGTGGTCATCTCATTTACTGTAGTGAGTGTAAGGAAAAAGCGCTTACTGAATGCTCATCAGAAGTAAAACCTTGCCCAATCGATGGTTGTCAGGTTGAAATTAAAGCATTTATGAAGATCTACATGAGCTAGCATAACAATTAACCTCAAAAAAAAGAAAAAGTAATGAATGATTAAATAGGTGTTTCAATTTGAAAACGTATCATTCGCGTTTTGTAATTTAACGGAATAACAACAAATATGTTACGTGTTGAAGACTTTGCTCACCAAGAAGCTTCCGATGCTATAGGACCTAAGACTTTTTTGGCTGAGGTTTCTGATGAAATGTTGAGGATTTATTTTACGGAGGAATGTGTATACTGTGTACTAGGAGGAAGTTTTTACAAGCAAGCAACCAATCTATCGCTACTAAACTGTTACTGTTCACACATTGATGACAAATGTATCACTTGTAAAAGATATGCTGAAATGGTTGAAGGTGCTACACCTACCAAAAAAGAATTGGGTGATGCTATCGACTGGATTGATAGAAGACAAGTTTTGAAAAATGCTAAAATGGGTTTTTTGGTGCATGATGAATGGATTAATGCTTTTTTGGATCTTTCCACTGATGATTTGAAGTCTCCCTTTTTGTTAACAAATTTGAGAGCACGATTAAATCCCTACCTATTACCTACTAGTCAGAGCAAACTGGCTTATCAACGACTAAAGGATAAATTACTTGCGATAGCGGAAGGATATCCATACGCTCACACTCTTGATGAAAAAGAAGACTCAGTCAACCCGATAATAACTATTGATTCGACAAATATATCTGAAGACTCATAAAAGAACTGCTACAAAAAAAGTTGCTTCATTTATCTCTGAACTACAGCAGAAACATGAGTGGAAAAACTCAAGGATTCAAGTCAATTGGTACATTGGCTGATTTTGTTCCTAAGTTCATAAGGACTCATTTTGAACACATTCCTTTAGAGCGTTCGAATCCTCTTTTTGTTCAACTCATCACCGAAGAAGTATTTTATTTTGTGTTAGGATTCAATCTAGTTCGTAAATCAATACAAAGCATGCTTTTGAGCTGTAATTGTATTTCAAGAGCAAATCCTCTCGAATGCTTAAACTGTTCTAGGAGCTTTGATCCAAAAGTATGCTGTCCGCAAGCCAAGTTGATAGATTTTGAAGATCTCAAAAGAGCGATCGAACTGATTGATATAAAGCAATGTTTGAAAGATGCTGAACTGGGTGATTTGATAGATATTTCGATTTTAAGAG
This sequence comes from Cryptosula pallasiana, assembly GCA_945261195.1. Lineage (NCBI taxonomy): Eukaryota > Metazoa > Bryozoa > Gymnolaemata > Cheilostomatida > Cryptosulidae > Cryptosula > Cryptosula pallasiana. The sequence continues at coordinate 5,016,603 of OX183134.1, read as the reverse complement.
GTTTGACTTCATTTCGCTGGACAGAAACACATGTTCTTTTGTCTCAATCTCGATTGGAACCATACTTACATTTTGGTAACCACTTTGATGAGATTGTTTCACATCTTCAAAATCGGTTGAGAGAGCTGAACAAGCCGCTAGCCACTTACGTATAAATAGAAAAAACATCAAGAAAGAAAGTATTCAACTTTCAACACTGAAAGCGAAAACATTTTAAAAAATGAGCTGCGTATTTATCTTGCTACTGGTACTAACATTTCCCAATGTTAGTGGAGTATTCTATACCAACGAAATTGATGAATGTATAGCCGGAACTATGGATAAAAATGATGTCTTGGTTTTTTCACCTTTCGAAAGGACTATACGATATAAAGATGAAAATGGAAAAAACTGTGTGCGACTCTACCCTCCCGACTTATTATATTGTGGTTTTTTCATCCCTCAAAGCGCTTCTTGGATCTGCAAGGACACAACTTCTACAGATTCTGTGCCTTGTGATACACCAACAAAATACACTCTGAATCAGGAGGAATGCGCAATAGGGGTTAAAAATAATACGGAAGGTCTTACTCAAAATACAAAACTATTTTGGAATGATGAATTATGTGTATTTGAATACAACACCTCACGTTTGATTTGTCCACCAACAGAAGAGTTTGAGACAACCAACTTTGCATGTGTGGAATGCAATCGTTTGACCAACGAGGAGCCAAAAATAGCTACTATCATCACTAACATCAATGGTATTGAAGGTGTAAATTTGTCATTTTCGAGTTTTGAAAGTTTGAAGTCTGTTCAAAACAAGATTATCATCAGTATCACATGTCAAGGAGATACCAAAGACAAATGCAATCCCAAGGTTATAAATATAGAGCTTTAGTTGAAGCATATTAACCAAAGACCACCGAAATGCAAGACAGTTAACTCTAGATGATGAAAGCATAAACTAGGTTAAAAGTCTCTCTCTCTGAATAAAAAAATGAGATATTGCATCTATCTCCTATTATTCCCAATCCTAAGCGGTTATTGTCTTGTAACAGAGATTAAACCATTCACTTTATCTCATAGAGCGTCTGGATGTTTTCGGGGAATTCTTAATATGGAAGCGGTTGATTCAGTAACTCGTATTTTAAGAAAAAACTTAAAATATCGTATGCTTAGACTCACATGTCTCATGGAACCTGCTCACCTACGTAGAAGCTGTGACACTTATGATATGTGGCCTCAACACTACTTTGTTTGCAAAACCGATGAAGCTTTAAATTACATTCGTTTATACGATGAAGGATTACTAACTACGACTCGAAGAACAACTCCAACAACAACCACTGCAACTCCACATACAACGACAACAATCACCACAACTCCACAGACAACGACGACAACAACCCCGACGACAACCACTACAAACAAGCCAGTAGTTCCAGCTTTATCACCATCAATTCCATCTCTTCCACAAGCTCTGGGTTTAGTCGATTTAATTTTGGAACAACCAAGCCCTACAAACTCTACTATATACAATTCTGAAGAAATCGAAACTACTACTGATTGTGTGTGTGATAGATACATCATATGCGAAAACAATTCAGTATCAATTACAAATTCAACACCGTCGATTTATAGAGTTTTTATTTATAATGATTTGGAGGGTTTTTCAAAACTTTCTCTGTCTATATCGGAAAATAGTAAACTTAAGCTTGAAGAAAATCTTCTCATCATCATTGAACCTGAATGTGATGATATTTCTTGTAAAGTCATCAAATACTTTACAAATTAAAAAGTTTTTATAGACTTTAACTCTATATATTCAACTTATTACACTCTATTATGATATCTATTTTATCACATTCTCCTTTTTTGTAAATTTGTACAATTAGATGAAATTTAACCATTTAGAGAATGATTTCTTTTTGCAAAAAATTAATGAAAATTGAATGAAATGAAAAAATATTTCACCAAATACCTCTTTTTTGTCAAAGAAAGGTGTAGAATAAAGAGCTCACTCAAAAATTGATTTCAATACAATGAACTACTGAATTATTATATCATTTTCAATCAGATATATGTAGATACATACAAACGGATGAAAATCTCTCATCATCCACTTTTTCATTTGAAATGATATTGGAACTATTTCAAGCTCACAATATTTAACATGTTCTCTTTATGTATCCCTACTTATTATACAATAAATGTATATATTCACATATTGTTTCATTTTTAATCATTGGATTTATTCAGTGTAGATGTATCTGTAGAATTATCAAAACTTAAATGTCATACATTCAAAATCTATATGCTATAAGTTCAAAATAAGTAAAAAAATAATCAAAACTCAAATGCCACTTAAATGCCATTCAAATGCCACTCAAATACCCCTCAAGTAAAATACAATATAAACTCGGCGAATTCATCCAACGCCGTAACCCATTGTCTCAACTCCAAGGTCAAATCCACAAAAAAACACTTGGTAGGGAGATCTGCTCATATATTACTACTTATATATATGTAGAGATTGAAATATTTTACAACTGTTAGAGAAACCAATTTATATGATAGTAAAACTACAGCAGTGCAACAAAACACAGTCTACAGTAGAGTGATGATATATGGGATCTGTAGGCCATCACCCAGAGTTGATCGCAAAACAGAAATGTTATAATTACTGAGCTTGGAACAAACTAGTAGCCCATTATTGGTAGCAGAAATAGTTAGCTTTGGATCCAATGAATAGAGGAGAATAACTCAAATTATAATGGAGCTATTTTATAGCCTAAGATTCAATGACAGCAGGTCATAGTTAAATGCATTCGTGATCATAATCGTGTGTGCTGGACCCCTCCTGGGGCTTCACATACACTCCTTCCTCTGTTATCCAGAAGTTAAAATCAATTGGATTAGGATAAGCTGAGATCTCACTCTGGCCATGGATGGGACGACCGAAGTTATCACCCCTCACATGAAGATAACTATAAAATACAGGCCAACTTCATGCATTTTGTGAGTTGTCTCCCCAAGAAAGTAATACAACTCCTATATGCTAGTTTCTTACAACAAAATATTGAGAACGCTTGATAGACAGACTATACATGCAGACTATACATGCAGACTATACATGCAGACTATACAGTGTGTTTTGCTTTTAATCCTACAAAAATTTTCATATCTTGTTTTCGTTTCTAATATGAAAAATTTCCACGTAATAACATCAGCCCATTTTAAACCCGCTAGCTGCTGCATGGCTCCAGAGAGAAACAGTTTTAAATGCTACATCTCTGAGCATACATTCTGGCTCTCTCCCTCCCAATGTTGTAGGTCTCAGCCACAAAAGCTTTCCCTGACACATCAAGTTGTGGAGCCATTCAAGTTATATTTGAAACGATAAAAAGTATTTGTTTTGCATCGCAGTAAAAGCAACTTCACGCCAAAAATCAACTATTTTATGAACATTTTTGGAGGGAACATAAATGTCGGTTAGAATACAAGACTGTCAAAAAAAAGAAGTTGACCTGAAACTGTCTCACATACTGACACGCATTTGTTTGCCAATGCCAGTTTTATGTGGCGAGAGAACAATCTACACAGCAACATTTCTCCATCGCCTCAGGTACGTTACAATGACATCCAGCTACAAAGAACTGCAGAGAGCAATTCTACACACAGTACTGCGAGACTAGACATCCACTCACCTTCCCATGACAGTGGGCTTCAATCTAACCTTGGTATCTCTTTCCCAGTACATATCACTGCACACAACATTCCAATTGTCTCCTGAAAGCACTCATTGATGATAAATAATGTAGTAGTTTATCAACACTTAAAGCTGCTGTGCCACGGGCTTTGATTAAATCCAATCTATGATATTTAGGGGATTTGTATTAAAGAAACTGTTGTGGAGTTGTGCTCTCCTCAGCACCACACAGAGTACAAGTGCAGTAGATGCTGACTTGCAGAAAATTATATTTCCTGCGTGTAACAACTTATATACGGCATCAACCAATGCAGAGTGACAAAAGTTTTCGTTTGAATAAAAAGTGAGTTTTGTCTTAAGAACAGTCATCGTACTCATCGGCTTTTAAAAATGTAAAACATAGAACTGCAGCAGTTTTTATATTTTTGAAGAGGTTTAGCTGAGTCAACAATTTTATTTGCTGCTGAAAAATCTGCCATCAGCTATTCTTTCAAAAACTCTGACTGAAAAAGTAAACAATTACAGAAAGAAGGTAAACAATAACTATCAGAAATAACAGTTGACTCTTGGTTATTATTCGCAATTTGGTGTTGACCATATAGCGCTCTTGAATACATGTAGGGAAGACAACTACAGAATTTTAATTGTATTGCATATTATTGACAAGCCTCTTTCAATCAAACAATACAACAGAAACAATGCATCATCGGCCATGGCCTCACCAAATGTACTCACTTCATAGTTACAGAGAGAGGAGAGTTCAAATGGTGGCTATGAACATTCCTTCTAGTTTGCAGATGCATCAAACGGAACATTTGGCCACACTTGATGTGATTTCTACAAACAAGACGGTAGGACATTAGCAGAAGTATTAGCTAACAAACAAAGATACAACCAATGTACCAGACATACTGGTTAGATGAAGAGAGAAATGTGTAAACCTACCCACGTGGACACTCTACTCCTTGCTCTCCCTTCACCAGCCAGTAGCTATTGTTGTCATCAGTGGAAGGGACACCAGTTACAGACTAAAATGCACATAATATCAAATTAATCCATAAAAAGAAAATGAATGCACTAAATCATAGTACAAAAAGATATTTAAAAGTATTAGATATAAAGTCTCTGCACTCGATGATGTTTATAGACAACAACAGCTGCTTACCTGTTGCTCGCTACCTGAGTCATACTCAACATTGTGTAAATGCAAACGAACGTCACATTGATCAACTTCAGCACTGGGCCACATGCTACATATTCTAGTTCTGAGGCTATAACAAGCAGATAATGAAGCTGGTGATGAACAGTTTATATCGCAATACCTGAATACTGCAAAAAACGGTCAGGAACTTTCAACTGACACAATAAGAAACAACCTTGCAACCTTGTTAATGAAACTCATGTAAATGAAACCATTCTGTTAATTATTAGTCTTTGCAATAGAATGCAATCTACTCATATAACAAGGACACTAAAAAGGCTCTTTTTACACTTTCCATCAAAATGTTGCTGCTTTCCATTGTCAGTAAGGTTCAAGTAATTGTGAAATTTATGTAGCACCAGTTATTTCGTGATGGAGTAAAAATTATTTCAAATACTGATAAGTGAAGCAAGCAGGAAGAAGGAGAGAGACAGAAAATACAACAATTTGCTGCAGGTGGACGCTAGGTAGTGACAACAAGAATAAGTTAATACCATTATTATTAGGTAATTTGGTTTGCGGGTCATTAATTATTTGTAAGTAACTGTAACATAATGTACAGGAATTTGCAATGTGTAGTGGTAACTGTCCACCTGTACAACGTCCCACGTTTAGTGAGCGAGTTTAGGCAGTGTAGCGAATGACTTTAGCAAGCTCAAGGTCGACAGTCTAGACTGGTCAATCAAGATTTGCAGCGTTGCAAGCTCGTGAGCTATACACAGTGAGGAGTTGTCACAACTGCCTCACTTTCCACTGATTTCTTGGTCGAAAGAATAGCTGTGTGGGGTCGAACTAACAGGTGGAACAATCGTTCCAGTATCATACGCCCGTAGGTCGTATGCAGTGTAAGTCGATTTGACAGAACACTTTCTACTGACTATTGTTCGTGCTGTTAGCCAACTTGTCCAAGTAGCCGCTTGTTTATTTAGTTGTTATGTGCATGTAGTTACGTTGCTATGCTTTTGCTGGTTATCTGTTCTTTGCATGTAGTCACTTGTGTTTGTTTATGCTTTTGCTGGTTATCTGTTCCTTGCATGTAGTCACTTGTACTGTGTAGAGAGAGATTCATCAAGCTGTGCGAGAGTCAGGTTAACTCTGATTTTATTATTGAATGCACACATATTTATACAATATAATAGACAAAGGCAATGTACAAGTATCCATCGAACAAAAGAATAGGCTACGCCCATCTGGCCTGATTGGCCAATAGAACTTAAAGAGGGTGGTCCATCGTCACGACTGATTTCACAGTGCCACATGTGCAGAAAATAATAGATGCTATGGTAAATAATACATTGATTGTAACTGATTGCTTAGCTAAATACTGAGAGTTCATGTTGGTCGACTGGGATTGTTCTGTTGGTCAATCGTTTCCCAACAATAACAACGAGTCAACTTGAACTTGGCAGTGGCAAGTATCTACTACAGCAGCAGTGTTGGCCTTGACAATAACTTATATTACAATTACTATAAACAACCAGCAAGTACTTACTTACGTACTTCTAGGATGATCGCCAACTTCAATGCTGAAGGTCCCGGCAATGTGGCAAGCCGTCTGTCAGTAATCGGTCCAGTGTAGTCAACGCGAAATCATGGGATTGCCAGTCTTGGGACCTAGCCAGCCACCGGGGGACCATGTAGCAGTGAGCTACTGGGGGGCAAGGAATTCCAGACTTTGGCTGTAGTAACGAGTAATAATAATAAATAAATAAACAAAATAATATATACAAACAAACTGTAAAAACTAAAATAACTGAAAAATAATAATAAACCATCCATGATGATGATGATGAAGATGATAAAGGGTGATGATGGCAGAACAACCGTTAATTATTAATAATAATCATTATTAAATATGATTATTATTTATTTATTATTAATAAATAATAAATAATTGAGAAAAGATTAAAAAAAAAACTTTTTTAAGGATGCTGATGACCGTGATGGTCATGATTCACGTCGTTGTTGTACAACAACAGTTGACTACAAAAAAGTGGAATAATAATTAGTTAATAATAAAATAATTAAATTTAATAATAATAAATAATAATAAAAGAAGATGATGATGATTTCAATTGATTTCACAAACAACAAGAGTTCTCATCTGTATTTTATTACTGTTAACAAATAAGTTTACACCATAATCTACTTCAGTCATCATAATTATCAGCATTATGGGATCATTCATTCAAATTCATAATCAATCGCTGCTGATAGGCATAAAGTCTTTTAGTCACAAACAATTATTTTCTGGTCGAAACTGCAACCATTAGGACCTTGACCTCAAAAATATTGCCAGGCTTCAATAACCAATTAGAAAGTCCACGGGTCAATCAGCTAATCAGATTTGAGAATTCGTTCAGTCAGCGAATGAAAACATTCTGTTACCCTTTGACTGCACAACTTTGCTGGCTGCTGGTCACTCGGGCTATAGGCAGCGAGATTTGTAGTAAAAGTTACTTTGAAGCCAGGGTCTGTGTATCTGAGATAATTGCTTTCAGCCCACTAATCCCTTATTATGGACAATAGACACATCATACCAGCGACTACAAATTATCTTTAATTTTAACAACAATCAGATCAAGGCCTCCCAACCTTGAGCTTAAAAATTTAGGGAGTGTCAGCAACAAAAAACAAAATAATATTATTTATGTAGTAGTGGTAGTGGTAGCGGTAGTGGCGGTAGCGGCGGCGGCAGTAGCAGCAGTAGCAGCAGTAGTAGCAGCAGTAGTAGTAGTAATCACTCAATAATAATGATGATAATGGTGATGATGGCGATAATAATGATGATAATAATGATAATAATAATAATCACTTCAGTGAGTAATGATAATTAAATAATAGTAAAAAATATAAATAATAATAGTTATAGTAATAATGTAGTACCATGTATGTATTATTATTTATAATAATAATTATTATTGTTATTGTTTGTTGCTTCTGGTGATGCTGTTGCTGTTTTTGTTAGTAGTGAGCTTTGTTGTATGGTTTTGCTGTCATTATTGTTTGTCTTTTGTCGATGTCTTGGTAATGGTGTCTACAGTTACACAAGTTCATGTGGGCTGTAGACTAACTTAGGTTCTTTTTTATTCTAGTTGGTACTACATACACACAGGAGCTAATGCTTAACTGCAGCTGATACCAACTACATACATGGACACTTAACTACAGCTAACAGTTATTCAGGGCTAAACCGGAGCAATTATTATCAACTAACTTTTATTACTGTGTAGAGAACAGTGCGCATTACCTAGATGACTTGGACCCAGTGCCAACAAAGCTACACAAAAGTCCCAACAGAACATCTAATCAAACAGTAGACACAGTGTTACCTCAGCTTCAAGGCTAATCATACAAAAGAATGTGCATGAAATTGATCTTGGTTCCCAGGGGTACAATGATATTGAGATGGACGTCAACATTCCACCCATCAGCTGTAGATCTGAGAAATGCAATGAACTTTTAAGAATGCCAGTTGAAGGTCATCTAATTTCCACTTGATGACGATTGTACTCCATCTGTATTTCTCCTGTACAAACTTTGTATGAGCCCTGTATATACGTTGTATACATACTAGATATCCACTGTATGTATATCCTATGTACACTGTATGTATACTGTATATATACTAGATATCCACTGTATGTATATCCTATGTACACTGTATATATACTAGATATCCACTGTATGTATATCCTATGTACACTGTATATACACTGTATATATACTAGATATCCACTGTATGTATATCCTATGTACACTGTATATACACTGTATATATACTAGATATCCACTGTATGTATATCCTATGTACACTGTATGTACACTGTATATATACTAGATATCCACTGTATGTATATCCTATGTACACTGCATGTACACTGTATATATACTAGATATCCACTGTATGTATATCCTATGTACACTGTATGTACACTGTATATATACTAGATATCCACTGTATGTATATCCTATGTACACTGTATGTACACTGTATATATACTAGATATCCACTGTATGTATATCCTATGTACACTGTATGTACACTATATATATACTAGATATTCACTGTATGTATATCCTATGTACACTGTATGTACACTGTATATATACTAGATATCCACTGTATGTATATCCTACGTACACTGTATGTACACTATATATATACTAGATATTCACTGTATGTATATCCTATGTACACTGTATGTACACTGTATATATACTAGATATTCACTGTATGTATATCCTATGTACACTGTATATATACTAGATATCCACTGTATGTATATCCTATGTACACTGTATGTACACTATATATATACTAGATATCCACTGTATGTATATCCTATGTACACTGTATGTACACTGTATATATACTAGATATCCACTGTATGTATATCCTACGTACACTGTATGTACACTATATATATACTAGATATCCACTGTATGTATATCCTATGTACACTGTATGTATACTGTATATATACTAGATATCCACCGTATGTATATCCTATGTACACTGTATGTACACTGTATATATACTAGATATCCACCGTATGTATATCCTATGTACACTGTATGTACACTGTATATATACTAGATATTCACTGTATGTATCTCCTATGTACACTGTATGTACACTGTATATATAATAGATATCCACTGTATGTATATCCTATGTACACTGTATATATACTAGATATCCACTGTATGTATATCCTATGTACACTGTATGTACACTGTATATATACTAGATATCCACTGTATGTATATCCTATAGACACTGTATATTCACTGTATATATACTAGATATCCACTGTATGTATATCCTATGTACACTGTATGTACACTGTATATATACTAGATATCCACTGTATGTATATCCTATGTACACTGTATGTACGCTGTATATATACTAGATATCCACTGTATGTATATCCTATGTACACTGTATGTACACTGTATATATACTAGATATCCACTGTATGTATATCCTATGTACACTGTATGTACACTATATATATACTAGATATCCACTGTATGTATATCCTATGTACACTGTATGTACACTGTATATATACTAGATATTCACTGTATGTATCTCCTATGTACACTGTATGTACACTGTATATATACTAGATATCCACTGTATGTATATCCTATGTACACTGTATATATACTAGATATCCACTGTATGTATATCCTATGTACACTGTATGTACACTGTATATATACTAGATATCCACTGTATGTATATCCTATAGACACTGTATATTCACTGTATATATACTAGATATCCACTGTATGTATATCCTATGTACACTGTATGTACACTGTATATATACTAGATATCCACTGTATGTATATCCTATGTACACTATGTACACTGTATATATACTAGATATCCACTGTATGTATATCCTATGTACACTGTATATATACTATATATCCACTGTATGTATATCCTACGTACACTGTATGTACACTGTATGTATACTAGATATCCACTGTATGTATATCCTATGTACACTGTATGTACACTGTATATATACTAGATATCCACTGTATGTATATCCTATGTACACTGTATGTACACTGTATATATACTAGATATCCACTGTATGTATATCCTATGTACACTGTATGTACACTGTATATATACTAGATATCCACTGTATGTATATGGAAGCCATTGGCACACCCACAAGTTCATGTTTCAATGTAACCAACTCTGTAGTTCTCTCAAGCACAACTACTAGTATAATAGTTGCCCACACAAGAGTCCTACCTACCAAAGATATTCATCTTTTAAACTAACATTATTTGTACCATCTTTGTTACTTTTTGTTATCACTTGAGATGGAGACCATTTACGTGCAAATGGTTGCTTAGGATCTCTCTGAGACCACAAGTGTATGGCTATTAGATTGGACTTTAGTGGGGATAGTGACTGTCTTTCTTAAGCGACTCTTTTACCGGAAACAGTTTGTCACCGGATGGAATTATATACAGGTGTTTGTTTCATGTTTGTTATTTATTTTGTTTTTACATCCTCTTTTTATTTTAAAATGCGTTCAAAAGGAAGAAAACGAATTGTTGGAAAATTGGAAATTAAGACAGTTTCCTGTTGGAAGGTTTAAATTAGCAATCTGAACTAATAAAAAGGTGACCATAATTTCTGTGTTTTTACAAAACAAAACCACATCCCTAGATACCATGACCACAGACTTTGAAAGTTTTCAATAGTTGTATGATTGTAAGATAAATGCCAAAGACTTTAGTTTATTTATCTGCCCTCTTTTTAATCTTTACATTGAATGTCACCGTTGGGCCTGGAGACAATATGGGAGAAAGCTTGTATTGGTACAGCCTTCGAAACCATCAATAATGTTTGATTTTTCCTGAAACCAGGTGTAAGTAATTATTACAGCAATAACAACAGTTTTAGGCTGAGTTGTCTGCTCTCTATGAAGTAACCTATATGTTAGAAGTTTTGACTTGTCTTTTATCTGGAGGGAAAGAAACTTTTGTATTATTCCTTTGCTCCTGGAAGTACATATGGTTCCCTGTGTTTGTGCTCTTATCTGCGCAGACCCTATTGTTAGAGAGAATATTACTGTTAGTATTAGTAGCCATCCCTACATGGGCATATCTTGTTAACATACACAGGCATGATGAGCAACAATACCTTCGGGCATGCAGTATTACGTAACGGCACAATTAGCGATGGGACTTGTAAGCTCAGTAAACTGTTGCGTCTGCTCTGCTCAGTCCGAGCTGACACCAAGAGAATCTATCGCCCCACAAAGATTAGGACAATCTGACGGTGAGCCCAAAGTTAATTTAGTTCTGTCTGGTATACTCTCAGCCTATGTAGTTGTCTCTCTTGCTTTTCTCAGACTAAAAGTGCTGGCTTACTTAGCTCATATGTGTATGTATAGTGTATGTCTGTGGAGTGTGATTTAACTTTATACTGTTTAGTGAGTAATGTAAATAGATGTTAATATTATACTGCATTTCTCTACTCTGCCTTCTCTCTCCACCAATATTTTCTAATAATCCTTTGTCTGAGTCTACTCTGATTTGGTCTCATTTGAGTCTACGGAAAATATGCTGCTTTTATTACCAGTTTGGATTTCATTTTTATGGCGATCATGTAAAAAGAGGTCAAGGGTATCCAGAGAGGAGTGTTTTATTTTACTAGCTACTCAAGGGGGCCACAACTCCATTTTGAAATGAACATTTACTGCTAAATATTGTTGTTTGGTCAGATAAGTTGAAAAGTTCAGATAATTTAATTTTCAAATCACATTCCATCGGTGAGCACTACTTCTCTCATTCATTCATATTAATGTTGCCTTTTGTCTCACAATTCTAGATTGTTCCAATAATTACCCGCTACAGCCGACCAACATTTATCAGTTGATGCAGTAAAAGGTTTCCTAGATGGTTCTGTCTTCAATGCAACTCCGAAATCGCGTCTTAAGTTTTTGATAACAACTCAGCAACCAATCCACTGAAGAAAAAAACAGTTTGTTCTCCAAATGGCCAATCAAATTTTGTGTATGATTGTCTGTCAACAGAGTTGTGAAAGTGTTCTCCCCATTAGCAACTAGTCATAGCAACTACCAAACATTTGCGCAGTTTTACCAACTCCCCCTGACATTAGAAGAGTCTTTGACCATTACAACCTCACCAACAGTGGCCTATCCACTCACTGACATCCTCTTTTGTGCATTTATTTTATTATTTATAATTAAAATAGTTTTCAAAGTGCCAACTAGAAACTTCTGAGCGGTGTATGAATATGCGATAACTTAGTTCTACAATCATCCAGTACTTACGGGGGTCATCACATACTCCCTAATGTTTTGGCCAAATAAGGTTGAGGGTCTTTTAGGCGATCGTTTGTGACAAATCCATAAATACACCGATAGCTGTTTCTATCAACGTTTTTATTAAAATGTCTACTTGAGGCTTTAAAAAGTCACTCATAAAAATAATTACACCAGAAGCTTCATTGCAAATTGGTACCAAATTTGTTTACTGAAATCAAAGTTGTAAATTGAGCTGCAGCGGCTAAATATACCTTTATTTCTGAAGAACTCAAAGAGGTAGAGTCCAAATTTTGGATTTCCTGTAACGATCCAATGAAAAGCTGGCAGCAATCGATGCTGAGCACATGTTGTACAAGTAATGTGTGTTGGTATTGTAGGAGATGGTGGTGTACGGGGCACCCTACCTAGTCAAAGCGTGACTAAAGCTGATGAAACTGTTAAACCAAAGTCTAAGCACAGACATGACTCCAAGTCTGTACAGGAGTAAGTGTTGTATGTCTTATAGATGTCAAGTGGCACTGTATGTCATTACTTTTGTATAACGTATGTCGCATGCTTTTGTATAACGTATGTCGCATGTTTTTGTATAGCCTATGTCATATGATTTTGTATAACGTATGTCACATGCTTTTGTATAATGTATGCCACATGTTTTTGTATAATGTATGTCACATGTTTTTGTATAGCCTATGTCATATGATTTTGTATAACGTATGTCGCATGCCTTTGTATAATGTATGTCACATGTATTTTGTATAATGTATGTCACATGCCGATGTACGCAACTGTATGTTAGTTGACAATGTATCATACAATACTTTGTATGTCACATGACCCTGTATGTCACATGACCCTGTATGTCACATGACCCTGTACGTATAACACACTAAAGGTTCATGGCGAGAAAGAAGAAAGAGAGGAATGAAGTGCGAATGCGTGAACTAGAAGAGAAGAGAAGTCAACTACAGCAGAAGATGGAAAGGAAAGAGAAGCTAAAGGTTTGTAACTTAGTATGTTGTGTTATCATTGGCTGTTAGATCTTGTTAGCTGTCTCTATAACTTTGTATGTTGTGTTATCACTGGCTGTTAGATCTTGTTAGCTATCTCTATAACTTTGTATGTTGTGATAACACTGGCTGTTAGATCTTGTTAGCTGTCTCTATAACTTTGTATGTTGTGTTATCGCTGGCTGTTAGATCTTGTTAGCTGTCTCTATAACTTTGTATGTTGTGTTATCGCTGGCTGTTAGATCTTGTTAGCTATCTCTATAACTTTGTATGTTGTGATAACACTGGCTGTTAGATCTTGTTAGCTGTCTCTATAACTTTGTATGTTGTGTTATCATTGGCTGTTAGATCTTGTTAGCTGTCTCTATAACTTTGTATGTTGTGTTATCACTGGCTGTTAGATCTTGTTAGCTATCTCTATAACTTTGTATGTTGTGTTATCACTTGCTGTTAGATCTTGTTAGCTGTCTCTATAACTTTGTATGTTGTGTTATCGCTGGCTGTTAGATCTTGTTAGCTATCTCTATAACTTTGTATGTTGTGATAACACTGGCTGTTAGATCTTGTTAGCTGTCTCTATAACTTTGTATGTTGTGTTATCGCTGGCTGTTAGATCTTGTTAGCTGTCTCTATAACTTTGTATGTTGTGTTATCGCTGGCTGTTAGATCTTGTTAGCTATCTCTATAACTTTGTATGTTGTGATAACACTGGCTGTTAGATCTTGTTAGCTGTCTCTATAACTTTGTATGTTGTGTTATCGCTGGCTGTTAGATCTTGTTAGCTGTCTCTATAACTTTGTATGTTGTGATAACACTGGCTGTTAGATCTTGTTAGCTGTCTCTATAACTTTGTATGTTGTGTTATCGCTGGCTGTTAGATCTTGTTAGCTGTCTCTATAACTTTGTATGTTGTGTTATCGCTGGCTGTTAGATCTTGTTAGCTGTCTCTATAACTTTGTATGTTGTGTTATCACTGCCTTTAGATCTTGTTAGCTGTCTCTATAACTTTGTATGTTGTGTTATCACTAGCTGTTAGATCTTGTTAGCTATCTCTGTAACTTTGTATATTGTGTTATCACTGGCAGTTAGATCTTGTTAGCTGTCTCTATAACTTTGTATGTTGTGTTATCACTGGCTGTTAGATCTTGTTAGCTGTCTCTATAACTTTGTATGTTGTGTTATCACTGGCTGTTAGATCTTGTTAGCTGTCTCTATAACTTTGTATGTTGTGCCATCATTAGCTGTTGGATCTTGTTAACTCTCATTATAAGTTTGCTGTTGTAAAACTTTCTTAGAGTTTGGATGAGCGCTGTAAGAAACTGGTGAGCCGCATGTCTCGTAAGCCTACCCTACAAGCTAGAGTAGCAGAAGCAGCAATCCCTGCAACTTCTGCAGGCATAGGTGTAGCTCCACAACCTGGTCCTCCTGAGAAGGGTCTGTGGACACCCGATGTAAATAGTGACACCTGTACAGTTAGTACTGAGGCTGGTGAGTGGGTCTTTTAGCTTACAACACTACTTCCACTGTTTCATTGTGCATTGCTGTTAGCTGGTTGAATGTTAACTATTCCATTTGATTTATCTCTGTAGCTGTAGAGGTCCCATTGCACCTGTGTATTGCAGAGGACCACAGTCTAAACGGTGGCATTCAGGATGGTGACACAAGCCTTGCTGAAGCTAACCTACAAGTACAAACTCCTAAACATGATTCCAGGTGGGTAATACAGATTTGTCACTAGTTTGTTGCAGAGAATGTTAATTTAGTTTCTAGTGTTGCTGGAGGGTTTGGTTTGTACTTCTCACTAGAACTCTGCGTTGGTTTCATTTGATGGTAAGTTGTGCTGGTACGTGTGTAAGTACAAGTGTTGGTACATGTGTAGGTACATGTGTTGGTACATGTGTTGCTACATGTGTTGCTACATGTGTTGGTACATGTGTTGATACATGTGTTGGTACCTTGTGTAGGTACATGTGTTGGTTCATGTGTTGGTACATGTGTTGGTACATGTGTTGATACATGTGTAGGTACATGTGTTGGTACCTTGTGTAGGTACGTGTGTTGGTACATGTGTTGGTACATGTGTTGGTACATGTGTTGATACATGTGTTGATACATGTGTTGGTACATGTGTTGGTACATGTGTTGGTACATGTGTTGATACATGTGTTGGTACATGTGTTGGTACCTTGTGTAGGTACGTGTGTAAGTACATGTGTTGGTACATGTGTAGGTACGTGTGTAAGTACATGTGTTGATACATGTGTTGATACATGTGTTGGTACATGTGTTGGTACATGTGTTGGTACATTATTCCAAGTGCCACATACCCTTACATTGTTATCACTTTAGTTATTATGTTCTGCAGTTAAAATCAAAAAAGCTCCACAAAACCTTTTTTAGCAACTCCTTCTATTCATGATTTGCACTCTTTAGCTGAGAACTGTTGGTTGCCGCTAACAACTATATAAATATATTCCCTTTTCATGGACAGAAAACTTCAAACACTTTTGTATTTACTTACAAATGCACCTCAGCAAAGGTCATTCGTCCACCATTACATAAATTAATGAACATTTTATCTCTCTAGTTTGAATTGCGCTTTTTTATATCATTTCTAGCCCTAGTGCTACCATGAGCAGTAGGCGGGGTTCTTCCTTAATGTCTTGTACTAAGGCCACACAGAAGGAAGTAAAAGAACAGTCTACTACAACAAGACATCTAGTATGCACTGAAGCAATGCCCATTGACTTCACCACCCTATCCAACCACCAGTTCAGATGTACATCTTCCAGCATCCTTCAAAGGTATACAAAATCCTTTCATCACCATTGTGGACTGCTACATGTTGTTTGTATAGCTTATTAACTGACCATTTCTCGTCGAGTTAAGGAGTGGCTACACAGGCCGATGTTTTGCATCGGAAGGCCTTGCGATGGGCGTTCCCGATGGGCGTGCCCACTTCGGCACATCGTGTGGCCTGTTCGTGGGCATAACCAACATGTTGGTCTATGCCCGATGCCGAACAAACATCGGCGTTCTCTGACTGGTTGAAACAAAATATTTTGTCAAGCTCATCAATTTTAACCAATTACAACGCATTTCCGTTAGAATTTTTGTCAACAATGAGCATCCACTGCAAACTCCAAAGGAACTATTATGTTATAATAATAAAATTTGAATAATGAATTAACTTTACAAGGCTCATAGAATAGTGGTAATTGAAAATTTAAAAATTACTGAGTATAAATATATTAATAAGTAAAATTAATAACCAGTACATTGAAATAAAATTCATTATTACATCATCATTTATTTATTTATTATTTTTATTATTATAACTAATGAATAATCACAATGATATCTGGAAGAATTATTAACAAACAGAACCAAAAAGAAATATTGAAAGCAATGTTTTCATGGTGAATAAGATCAGCCATACATCACAATGAAATGGTTTTTCAATTATTATTGTATTTATTGTGATGATAATTATTAGGGAAACAAATAATTCGTTGTCGGAAATGAAACGGGCAAAAACCCACACTTTTTGCCGTATGATTGGCTAGTTCAGTTGCAGCTCACCGATGTGCTCGTGTACATCGTGACGCTACTTCGGCCTATGTAGCCACCTTCACATAGCCACGAACCATCGCATAGTCGCATCGGTATCAAAACTTCGGTGCAGTGTAGCCACACCGTTAGTCTAACTGAGGCATTGACTAGACAACTCCTCAATCAGTTGGTAATTCATAGTTTAATATCATAGCTTGCTTTTCTCTAAGCTCCTAAAATTATTTAAACATTTACAGGCATTCTCTTGTTATTATATTCTGTGAAAATTCTTGTTTTTTCTGCTGTTTAGGAATTGCTGATTTCAAAACAAGTTAAATTATGAGCCTTTTTACATGTTTTGCATTATTTTGTGATGTCCATTTTGAGTGACCTGTTTTCTTATCGCAATGTAGTGACAGCTATAGTTTTAAAGAGGGTTTTTGTTAGAAATCTTTTAATATTAAATGCAAACTCATGTAGCCATTAAAGCTATGCTTTGAAAGAGAATAGCATGGCTTGTACATTTAATTGTTAGAAAAATGTTCATATATATTCTCTCTCAAGTAAAACTGTTTGCAATTTGATTTTTTGGTAGCATCCAATATCTGATTTGTACCTGCCTTCATTTTATTTGTTTGTATTTTTAAGGTTAACTTCTCTCGGATTCGTTGGTCCTGCTCAACCAAATCCTAAGTCTGTAATTAGAATGACTATGGTGCAAGCTGACCTTGCAAACTTGGCGGTGTCAAGGTCAAGCAGTAGAGGGTTTAGCTGCTTCATTGCTGCAATGACTAATTGCTGGACTCTAAGAGAGCAAGTCAGGCACCAACTGGCACACAAGCCCTCCTATGATGTAGAGTGCACCAGGTTCTCTATTCTGTCCCAGCCGGTAGCCTTAGCTCAGGTACCGACGTGTGATAGGGAAAGGCAGGAGCATCAGATTATGTCTGTAAGGTATGTAATATCTGAGTATCTCAGGCTAGAGAGTGTTGGTTGAGCTAATTACTTTTGTGATTTCGTAAGTTTACAGAATAAGATTAGATTTGAAGTACTACAGAGTTTAATAAATATATTATCTATAGCTCACCAGAATATATTGTACAGATGAAGTTTCATTATACTAAAACAAGACTTTATATGCAATGTAGTCCTATTGTTTAGGGTAGTTAATTGTTAAACAAAGTTTTAAAGACTTGTACCTGGTTTGTCTTGGATGAAAAATTATTTAGACGCAAGTTATACCCTATAATAAATTTGGAGTTACTTCCCTATGTGAAATAAGACAACTCCAACTCACACAGTGACTAGCCTTGTTTTCTTTGTTGCGTAAATGGTTAAAGCCCTTGTGCGTAGACATTTTGATAGTAAAATATTTAAATTATTTTTGATATGATGAAAGGGTTATGTTGACAGATCATAACCTCAAAGTTTCATCTCAATCAGTCGAGTATTTCTGTGTATTTCACTTATACAAATATTGCTTTATTTATGAGCTATTGCATGGTGTGTGGAGTTGCCTCCTACTATATGGACACCGATGAGGTTTGTGCGCACTGAGCTTTCACTTTGATTGGACTAGTGGACCAGTTCATTGATTTGATTAGCTAAGTGTACAGTCAAAACCCAAATCAGATGCACAGTCAACACTTGAAAGCGAGTTTTTGAGCTCTATTTTAAAGGTTGTTACTAAACTGAGGTACTTTTTGTCAACTGAAAAAGCTAGCTAGAAGCTTCAAATTGATGTATGGCGTGGTATAACTAGTTTTATTGGTGTGATATTCAGTCAAATCCACTATTCAATCTGTATTTATGCGAAGTGGCATTGTGACAATATATATATATGGTGGTTCATATCATGTCATGCGTGGTTTGTTAAAAAGTTACAGTCTGGGATTGTATGAATGACAATAATAAAGATTATTAGTATCAATAATTCATTACTATTATTTATTATTTCACTTCTGCGCATCAGTGTATGCTAGAGACATTGGAATTATTACTTCCTGTTTTAGTTCTAATGTTAGACCTACCTCTTACACACCAAATGAGGAGGCAATACAAATGTCATCCGCTATGACCTACAACAATGACTTGGCACCTGACGAGTTGTCCTTTGATCCTTTACCTGCGTATGACTTGTCCCCACCTTGCAACCGTACTATACAAAAAGTGGCATTGTGTGCAATTCAGGAAGTGTTTCAGGTAAAAGATCATTTTCCAATCGCACTGGAATTTATGTGATCTGTGTCATCAGGTGCTTGCGCCACTAGCACTGTGTGTGGTATGTATCAGGAGGTGCTTGTACTACTGTCACTGTGTGTGGTATGTATCAGCTGGTGCTTGTATCCCTTACACTGTGTGTGGTATGTGTCAACAGATGTGTGCATGTATTATTGTCACTGTGTGTGGTATGTATGATATGTATCAGCAGGTGTTTGTATCACTTACATTGTGTATGGCATGTATCAACAGGTGCTTGTTTTACTGTCATTGCGTGTGGTATGTATCAACAGGTCGTGTACTGCATAATTACTGTCACTGTGTGTGTTGTATGTATCAGCAAGTGCTTTTGTGATTCATATTTTGTGTGATATGTATCAGCAAGTGCTTGTATTACTGACACTGTGTGTGGCATCTATAAGCAGGCGCATGTGTGACTGAAGGCTCAAACACACTGGAAGCGGCAAGCGCGAAATTCGCTAGCGAATCCGCCGCGGCATGCGGCTTGCCAAAAAATATATAGACGCTCAAGATATTAAACATGTTTGATATTTCGCTGCGGCAAACACGCTGATTGGTCAGTAACTTGCCAACTTTTATGATAGCGAGCTAACTTTTTCGTTTTTGCATCTCCAAACAGTAGAGAAGTTGTTGCAGCTGTCCAAACGCAATAATAATAAAGATTATTATTGTTCATTAGAAAAAAAAATAAACGACTATTATTAATATAACTACTACTTATACTTCAATTCATAATGTGTAATATAAAATTATAATTAATAAATAATAATCAAAAAAATATATAAATGAAGTTCGCCAAAGACCCTTGCTTTTGTGATTCATCACACACAAATTATTATTATTATAAAAAAAATAGTCAGAAATAGATCGATGTTTTTTTTGCTTATTTTTATTTCACCTGACTTTATAGTGTAGCTATTGTAGTCAGAAATAGATAGATGCTTTTGCTCAATTTTATTTTTCATCTGTTTTTGTAGTGTAGATAGATGTCAACAAGTTATTTTCTCCTAGATTATATATATACTTTATTGCAAATGTCTCAAATATAAATAAATAATAATAATAATAAATGGAAACAGTGTTCATAAAAAAGTTATCTGCACTTTGGGAGCAAACAACTCCGACTGAAGTCCCTAGCGGCGTCCACCAGTGTGCTTTGGCACTGCCGCGGCAGGCGGTTTCGTTGGTGGTAAAAACTGCCGCGCCGCGCAGATTCGCTTCCAGTGTGTTTGAACCTTGACACTATGTACGGCATGTTTCAACAGGTGCTTGTATCACTGACACTGTGTGTGGCATCTATAAGCAGGCGCATGTGTGACTGACACTATGTACGGCATGTTTCAACAGGTGCTACACTTTATTTCAGGACTATTCAGCGGCTCAAATACCATCCGAACAGTTTGGTGATTTGCTGAGGTACGCATTTAGCGCTGTAAGTGAAAACAGCTTGGCACCACCTGTAGTTCCGAGATCAACCTCCAACTATTCCATTGACAGCGTCAGCAGTGAATCAGACAGTACGGCAGGTAGGTACTGCTCTTTCCGTTGCGTTGTGGATGAGTCATCTGAGTAAACTTTTCTGTTAATGGTTGGATCATTTTATCAGCGAAAGTAAAACAATGATTGAGAAGTGGTTTTATGTGGTGGAACCTTGTGATGGATTTTACTTTGTTGTTACAAGGGTGAATGCTAGCCATTTATTTATGTGCTTATTTATGTTTGTGTGTTTTATGTAGTGGAATGTATGAGGGAATATGTTATGTAACTGTTTGTGTGACGATTTATATATTATGTTTGTCATGGTTATTGTATGTTTGTGTTTTGTCTGTAAATTACTTGAGAGTATTCATCATTGTCTGTTTGTTTCTCACTGCAGTGTTTCTACAATTATATGTTGACTTTTGCAAACTCAATAACAGCAAAATTATAAGGATTTGATGGTTTGTTCACGGAACTGAAACTACAGGAATGTTAGCAGTTCCTTTCAACTCGAGTGAACGTTCAGACCAAACAACTTCGAGCCATAGAAACGTACTTGTTATGCGCTGCAGCAGCATTATGTATGTAGTGTATAAATAGAAGTATTCACTGCTGACGGTTCAGCTAGCTGCCAGTAAATGCAGTGATGTCACAATAGGGTAAAGTATACATAGACTTTGTCTACTACCGAATGCTTTGATTGGTTGACAGAGTCATCGGCAGACACTGAGGAGCTGACAGCACTGCAACAACAGTTAGAAGAAGTAAAGATTAGGCACTCTCTGATGAAGAAGGCTAAAAAGAGGTTAGAGTTTGAGATTAAGAGAGATGCTTACAGGAAGCAGATAAAGGTATGTAACATTGTATACAATAAGTTATATGTTATATTGTGTCTGTAGTTTATATAATATTGTATATACTAACTTGTATACTATGTCTGTAGTATATATATAATATTGTATATACTAACTTATATACTATATCTGTAGTATATATATAATATTGTATATACTAACTTGTATACTATGTCTGTAGTATATATATAATATTGTATATACTAACTTATATACTATGTCTGTAGTATATATATAATATTGTATATACTAACTTATATACTATGTCTGTAGTATATATATAATATTGTATATACTAACTTGTATACTATGTCTGTAGTATATATATAATATTGTATATACTAACTTGTATACTATGTCTGTAGTATATATATAATATTGTATATACTAACTTGTATACTATGTCTGTAGTATATATATAATATTGTATATACTAACTTGTATACTATGTCTGTAGTATATATATAATATTGTATATACTAACTTATATACTATGTCTGTAGTATATATATGATATTGCATATACTAACTTGTATACTATGTCTGTAGTATATATATAATATTGTATATACTAACTTATATACTATGCCTGTAGTATATATATAACATTGTATATACTAACTTGTATACTAGGCCTGTAGTATATATATAATATTGTATATACTAACTTGTATACTATGCCTGTAGTATATATATAATATTGTATATACTAACTGTTTAGTACTACGAAGACGATATCCGTAGAATGCAGAAGGAGATGCAGAAAGATATGTCAGCAAATGAGTCGGCAGCGTGTAGCTATGTGTTATCTGCTTCCAATTCTCTCATCAGGTCGCAGGTAAGCCTTAGATTTACTACAGTTTATTGCTGTCTGTAGACCAGAATACAATGGTATATACATCTATATATATGTATGTGTAGTGTACAAGTATATACAGTATACAATGGTATATACATCTATATATATGTATGTGTAGTGTACAAGTATATACAGTATACAGTGGTATATACATCTATATATATGTATGTGCAGTGTACAAGTATATACAGTATTCAATGGTATATACATCTATATATATGTATGTGCAGTGTACAAGTATATATAGTATACTATGGTATATACATCTATATATATGTATGTGCAGTGTACAAGTATATACAGTATACAATGGTATATACATCTATATATATGTATGTGTAGTGTACAATTATATACAGAATACAATGGTATATAGATCTATATATGTGTTTGTGCAGCGTACAAGTATATACAGTATACAATGGTATATACATCTATATATATGTTTGTGCAGTGTACAAGTATATACAGTATACAATGGTATATACATCTATATATATATGTATGTGTAGTGTACAAGTATATACAGTATACAATGGTATATACATCTATATATATGTATGTGTAGTGTACAAGTATATACAGTATACAATGGTATATACATCTATATATATGTATGTGCAATGTACAAGTATATACAGTATACAATGGTATATACATCTATATATATGTATGTGCAATGTACAAGTATATACAGAATACAATGGTATATACATCTATATATATGTATGTGCAGTGTACAAGTATATATAGTATACTATGGTATATACATCTATATATATGTATGTGCAGTGAACAAGTATATACAGTATACAATGGTATATACATCTATATATATGTATGTGTAGTGTACAAGTATATACAGTATACAATGGTATATACATCTATATATATGTATGTGTAGTGTACAAGTATATACAGAATACAATGGTATATACATCTATATATGTGTTTGTGCAGCGTACAAGTATATACAGTATACAATGGTATATACATCTATATATATGTATGTGCAGCGTACAAGTATATACAGTATACAATGGTATATACATCTATATATATGTTTGTGCAGTGTACAAGTATATACAGTATACAATGGTATATACATCTAAGTAGTAATATATGAACAGATCTCCCTACCAAGTGTTTTTTTGTGGATTAGACCTTGGAGTTTAGGCAATGGGTTACGACGTTGGATGAATTCGCCGAGTTTATATTGTATTTTACTTGAGGGGTACTTGAGTGGCGTTTGAATGGCATTTAAGTGGCATTTGAGTTTTGATTATTTTTTTACTTAATTTGAACTCATATGACAGCTAGATTTTGAATGTATGGCATTCAAGTTTTGATAATTATTTTACATAACTCAAACTCATATGATATTTTGAGAGAGAGGAGAGAAGAATGAGGAGATATAACTACATTGAATCAATATATGATTATACACATTTATTACATAATAAGTAGGAAAATATTCTTGTATAATATAGCTAGAGTTAGTAAATACTAAGTAGTACAGAGCACAACAACTTGTAATGACAAACAATATATAGTATTTTTTTTACAATGTAGTCATACAGAGCACTACAACTTGTAATGACAATCAATGCATAGTCTTTGGAGAGAGGGGAGAGGAGAGATGAGAGAGGAGAGAAGAGAGAGGAGAGAGAGGAGAGAGATTTTTTTTAGTTTTTATACATTTATGTATATATGGATAATTATGTGCATATTTATGAATATATTTACATTTACATTGAATAATATACATTTATTACATAATAAGTATATTAAATGCTATAAAATATGTTGGAAAATCACCAAATTAGACCTCTAGATGGTTAAAATCTACAGTATTTGGGAAATAACTGCAAGAGAGGAGAGAAGAGTATTTGGTAGAGGAGAGAGTATGTTGAGAGAGAGGAGAGATAAAAAGAGGAGAGAGGAGAGAGGAGATATATCTACATTGAATAAATACAGTGATTAAAAATGAAACAATATGTGAATATATACATTTATTGTGTAATAAGTAGGGAAAATCTCATACAATATAGCTAGAGTCAGTAAATATTAAATAATACAAACTTAGGAAGGAAGACTTCTGTTCTATGTACTTTTGATTCCATAATGAACTAAAATGAAAAGTTATGTATTAGTATAGAATGGTTAAACAGAAATTTTAAAACAACTACAAACTCTTACTAAATAGTACTTTTTTATTAATTATTACCTTGTCATCAAAAATTGACTGTTAATCAGATGTTTTTGTAGCTTTTCGTGTCTTTCGTTGTTGAGTCCTTACCCTTCTAGCTTGTCTTTGAGCGGACTGTCGCTGCATGTTTCTTCTTTTTAGAGCAAGTTCTTTACGAGCACACTCGATAGAAATTGGTGTGTTTACCTGTTGTAGTTGATATTGTCGTTGTTGTAATACGTAATGTAATCTCTGAATGTCTGATGTAACATCATTCCCTAAGAGTTTTAATGTTAGAAAAGATTCAGTTCGAAAACTATTTAGCTGCTCTATCAAGTCTTTCTGTATGAATTTACAATTGTTTGAGATAATTCGCACTCTCTCTTCAATTTTCTTATTGCATATGTTTTGTAGAAGTATCAAGTCCTCTTGAGTCAAAGATTTAGGCTGAGTTTCTGATTCTGTGTTGTTAACTATTTCCATTTTTTGTCAATGAATCTGAAAAAAAAACAAAAAAAAAACAGATGATTAATTTTGTTCAGTTGTTTTAGTATAATAAATAATATATGAGTAAAAACTGTAATTTATTAAGTTTTTACCTTGATGCTCTTCTAATAGCTGTAGTAGATGTTGCTTCTCTGATAGCTGTTGTAGAACTGGATGCTTTCTGTGTGAAAACTATGGCTCTTATATAGCTAAAGTTGTACTGATTAAACCCTATGAACACCATCTCGTGTCAATCTCTATGAATCAACATTTGTTCACGCGAAGGAAGGTCAATGCTTTCGCGGGAATAAATAAATAATTTTCACGCGAATACAAACCAATGCTTTCGCGGGAATAAATAAGTTATTTTCACGCGAATGGAAACCGTTGCTTTCGCGGGAATAAATAATTTATTTTCACACGAATAGAAACCAATGCTTTCGCGGGAATAAATGATTTTATTTCCCGCGGATGAAAGTCAATGTTGTCGCGGGAATAAATACTTTATTTTCACGCGAATACAAACCGTTGCTTTCGCGGGAATAAATATTTTATTTTCACGCGAATAGAAACCAATGCTTTCGCGGGAATAAATGATTTTATTTCCCGCGGATGAAAGTCAATGTTGTCGCGGGAATAGATACTTTATTTTCATGCGAATACAAACCGTTGCCTTCGCGTGAAAATAAAATATTTATTCCCGCGAAAGCATTGGTTTCTATTCGCGTGAAAATAAATTATTTATTCCCGCGAAAGCAACGGTTTGTATTCGCGTGAAAATAAAATATTTATTCCCGCGAAAGCAACGGTTTCCATTCGCGTGAAAACAAAGTATTTATTCCCGCGACAACATTGACTTTCATCCGCGGGAAATAAAATCATTTATTCCCGCGAAAGCATTGGTTTCTATTCGCGTGAAAATAAAATATTTATTCCCGCGAAAGCAACGGTTTGTATTCGCGTGAAAATAAAGTATTTATTCCCGCGACAACATTGACTTTCATCCGCGGGAAATTAAATCATTTATTCCCGCGAAGGCAACAGTTTGCATTCGTGTGAAAATAAAGTACTTATTCCCGCGAAAGAATTGGTTTCTATTCGCGTGAAAATAAATTATTTATTCCCGCGAAAGCATTGGTTTGTATTCGCGGGAAAATAACTTATTTATTCCCGCGAAAGCATTGGTTTGTATTCGCGTGAAAATTATTTATTTATTCCCGCGAAAGCATTGACCTTCCTTCGCGTGAACAAATGTTGATTCATAGAGATTGACACGAGATGGTGTTCATAGGGTTTAATCAGTACAACTTTAGCTATATAAGAACCATAGTTTTCACACAGAAAGCATCCAGTTCTACAGCGACTAACAGAGGAGCAACATCTACTACAGCTATTAGGAGAGCAACAAGGTAAGAAGCACTAAAATAATTATTTGTTTTTAATTAATTGAAACATCTAGGTTTTTGAATCTTAGTTTTTAAAAACAATCTTTTAATAAAACAATAGTTTCAGTATATTTACATCATTAAACTAAGTTCTTTTACTTTTT
Source organism: Cryptosula pallasiana (assembly GCA_945261195.1). Taxonomy (NCBI): domain Eukaryota; kingdom Metazoa; phylum Bryozoa; class Gymnolaemata; order Cheilostomatida; family Cryptosulidae; genus Cryptosula; species Cryptosula pallasiana. The sequence continues at coordinate 4,989,658 of OX183134.1, read as the reverse complement.
GCAGGTATGATGACATCACACTCCAAAGCACTTCCTAAGCTCCATATTGAACCAATCACAGCTACCAACAACACTAACGCTATTTCCACTACAACCATCATTTCCACCACCAACGGCATTCACATTGATGATAGAAGATCCAATCCTAACACCTTTAATGATACATCTTCTCGCTCAAACACCAATGCTCATGCTGATATAGCAATGAATCATCATGTAGTTTCAGCTGACTCTCCTTTGAGTCCCACACCGGACTACACATATCTGCATGAGAACAGTGAAGGCAAACGAACGGAGGATATCAAAAAACCGATAGTGACATTATCTCAAGCTTCAATTTCCTTTTTATTCAGCAACTGCAAGAATAATACCGCAAACAAACTTAGAGAGTTTGAATTGCTCGAGATGGCTGGAATAATGACAGGAGCTATGCAGAAAGGAATGTTGGAAATCGGAAATTTTGTGAGTTTGTTGGATTTACCAATTCCTACGATATTGGAGGTTTTCGATGTTAATTACGTTGAAGATTATGGTATATTGGACTATGAATATGTTTTAAAAAACAATCATCGAATTCGAGTCAAGTCACTGATTGACAAAGAACTTACGATGGAGCTACAGGAACTTGATCCCGGCTCTTCACAAATCGTAGTGTACATGGGAAAGCTAGAAGAAAATCAACCCGATCTACGTATTGTAGGAGATAATCATCATCATCATCAAGGGCTAAAACAACGAGTTATAGCCAAAATCTTGAGAAAAAAATCATTGAAACAGTTGCAAGCATACTTTGATATCATCACTTTCGATAATATTCCTGTCAACACTCTTCTGACATTCACTAGACTTTCAGTTTGGAAAAATTTGAAGTCGAAGCAGCGAAAACGAAAACAAGATACATCGCCTTTACGTATCACTCACACTGTCACTTACAGATACATGATGAATGACGGATCTTTGATGACTGGGAAGATTGTTGTCCCTCCTGAGAACGTTTTGAAGATCAAAAATCATGAATGCGGTATGATCCACTATAAAAGTACGATGACAACTGAAAGCGGCACAAAGAAACACATTCTCACGATTCTGAGTGTTGAAGAAGCTTTGATGCTTCTATCTACTTCAAGTGAAAAAGAAGGAAGAGCTTTCAGACTTTCTCTATTTGACGATGCTGAGCTGATGAAAAGTTATGATGATGATGTTGCCGCTGATGATGCTGCTGATGATGATGATGATGATGATGATGATGATGATGATGATGATGATGATGATGATGATGATGATGATGACAATGATAACATTGATGCTTATACTGATGAAGAAGATGATAATATGACTGATGATGACTCTGAGAACAAAAAATTTGAGGAAAAAGATGAAGTTGTCGACAATGATAGTGAGAAAAGCAATGAAGATGACAAACACATTTCAAGCGAAGCTAGCAGGATTTCAATATCGGAAATTTAATTAAGGTATGTTAATCTTCACTAGTAATAAGTAACTACTAATAGCCGTATTTTTCACCATAGTATAATGTAGTTGTTATAACGACATCTATGTATGCTTTTAGATAGAATACGTGTACAAGTGAATGACCGTCGACTCGCCAAAATCTACCAGCAACAACTCATAAACATTAAATTACATATTATTTGTATTGTGCAATAATTTGTATATATTTAGTGTAATAAAGTATTTTATCCATATTTAACATTGGTAATTTAGCCAATTTGTAAAACTTTCGGGGTTACAACTCTAAAATGTTACAAAATTTCAATGTTCCGACACAAAAATAAATATTTCAAGTTATCGTCTCATTTTTCAAAAATGTTAAGACAACTCCCATTTATAATTTCTAAACTTCGTTTTTGAAAAAATATGTAAAAGTTGTCGGCACATTGTGTCAAAATGGTAAGACAACTCCGCTTTTGCACAAAAATTGTGAAAATGTTTTATAATTTGTTTGAGAAACCAAAACAGTAGAAGACTTTTTACAACCACAAGCATTATACTTTAGGTTTTACAGTTTTGTGAATTGGGTGTTGATAGTTTGTCACGATATGACATAATAATTAAGTAATTACAGTCTTTTTCATAACAATGCTATAGATTCAGTAATACAGATGTGAAATTTACTGTTTCATCACTTGGATGCAGTTTGAAGGTAGTTGATGTAATATTTATTTTGTAATATTATGCAAAGTAATACAGTAAGAATGAAGCGTATGGAGTTTTCAACCACAAAACAAACAAAAATAATACATTAGGTAAACTAATGACAGAACAATTCTACATGAAGTGTATACATATGAAAAAAGTATTCATAAAAAACACAGACTATTGTCTGTATATATAATATATATATAGAGAGTATTTATAAAAAAACATCCTATTCACTATATATTTTGTGGTAAGAAATTATAAAATAGGGTAGTTGCATAAGACCTATTCCAGAGCCATGATAATAATAAAAAATATAGTGAAATAAAAATTTTAAAACTCACCTAAGAGTGCAGTTAATACAAGAATTTCTTCTTGAGAAAAATCTGAATTTTTTTGCATTTTCTGTCTAATAGACGCTAATTTCAATTTAACACAATCATTAAAACCCTTTTTTTCAGTCCATCTTTTATATTCAAAATTAATTTCAGTGAAGTTATATCAATCTTTTGGCTTTGTTTTAAATCTACTTGAGTTTGTGGGTTAACTGTTGTATTAGATTCTAAAACACTGGTTTTTGGACTGCACTGTGAACTAGCAACAGAAATTAAGTCATTATTACTTTCTTCAGTTTCTGAAAAATCAGAATCTGAAGATATAAGCGCTCTCATTTTTTTACGTTGGGTTTTAAGTAAAAGCTTTTGATCTCCAGCAACCGGTTTTTTAGCTATTGCCAACCATTTACACCCTAATCCCTCAAAATCTAAATCGATGTTTCCAGAAAAATAACCTTCTATTGGATAGAGATATACTAACATAAAATTTTTGGAAAAAGTAATGTTCATAACTAACTCAGAATATTTTTTATTAATAAATAAAACAAAATTATCATAACTAGCAATATCAACAACAAAAAACATTTTAGTTTTCAAAATACAAGTATGTTGCTGGAGTTCTCTCAAAGTTGTATGTGATTTTCCGCATAAACAATAAAAAATAAACAAGTGAGCAAAAAAATGTCTTGAAAGAACTCGGCCGGGCTCATGCATCTTCCCTAATTTAAACTTCTTACCACAAAATATACACGGAATACTGTCTTTTTTTTCTTTCAGTGCTTCGCTCAGAGTCTTTGTACAATACGATATCAATAGCAACGAAAGCACTGAAAGAAAATATCTTGTGTTTTTGTTATCGATATCTACAAGCAAAATAAACAAATTCTCATTATATATATATATATAGATAACTGTCTTGAGTATGGTATATGTATATAAAGATAACGCGTATCACTTACACTTGAAGCACTCCTTATCATCTTTTATCTCTCCATCTATAACACTGCTCCTTCTGTACTGCTCTAGCTGCAGGTTCTCTGCTTGAACTAAAATAGAAAATATGAATGTAATTATGTTAGTTTTTGAAAAAATTTATTAAAATTGAATGAGTATGTAGTAAATAATATTTTTATCATACTTACATTCAAATGTGTGACGATCATAGGAGAGAAATGTTTCATCTTTTCCTACATAACATGCGCTTGCAATGAATCGTGTAGATGTTTTCTCTACAAAAATAACGTAGTAAATGTAGAGTCGTTATTATTTTACCTACAGAAAAATTTACATTTTTCATAATACAGAAAAATACTTACTCATAGCAATGTGCGCGGTAGGCTTGGACTTTTTTGGCTTCTCCGTTTCCTTAAAACATTCATCCAACCATCTCATTGTTTCATCATCGGTAGAGCTTAATAAAGCAATAAAACAAGATTGTGATTAATTAAAAACTCTATATAATACAGTTGAATAATAAAGTTTCAATAATATACTTACATGGCACTGAAATCTATTTCGTCTATATTTATCTCTAATGCATCATTTGAGGATGTAGACCTACAAGTAATATATATATATATACATTTGTATAAATTTATAAATGTAACTGCAACAAAATTGTAAAAGATAGTATAAATAACTTACTCATTTGCTGTAGGGATATTGCTAGCCATTGTTGTTTTGCAGATGTGTAGATGTTGCAGATGATGTAGTATAAATGAAAACTGATACTGTTTAAAAAATAGTTTCTCTTATATACAAAACATTGAAGTCATTTATCAAGATTAATTTGTAGACTGATTTTCTGATTATTACTATGATAAATGATATTGTTTTTTAAAAAAGTGGAAGACGATTAGGAAGTTGGTTAAAAAAATAGGAAGATAGAGATTAAATAGTTTAATAAGCTTAACCACCACAAACACTCCTGTAAACTGTCTTTCCATCTAGCTAAAATTTTTGAATGTAGAGCGTTGGATAAACAAATTTTACAACCTCTTTTAAATATAACTAGCTAGGATGAAACTTACATTTCATTTGAATGACAACTCACATCCTTCAAACATATTTTTATAGCAACAATTTTCATATAGACACATCAACAGCAAAACAATGATGCGATGTAGTTCCATCTTTATATCATCAGACAGTAAATTAATATGTGAGAGCTTCAATTATAGTTTACACCATTAAGCGTGAGTTCGGAATGTAATAAAATACTTTACAGGTACTGATAGCATTTAATAACTAGTTCAATTGCAGTTTATTGATATACTCTACTATAACACACACTACCACAAACAATCATATAGATACATCATCAGCAAAACAATGATGTAGTGTAGCTCCATCTTTATATCATCAGACAGTAAATTAAAATGTGAGAGCTCCAATTATAGTTTACAACATTAAGTATGAGTTAGGAATGTAATAAACACTTCAAAGATATCTGATAGCATTTAAATATGCGTATGTAACATATAACTCTTGATTTATTAGACAAAACAGCTTCCTAAAAATAGAAAATATGCTATGTATGTTGAAATATTATTTGTATTTCACACAAAAAACAATGAGATATTTTAAAAAAAGTAACAGTCTAACTAATAAAACAAGTGGATAAAGTCATGCTTTGCTCATGTTTTTTAGATGATAGCGGAGATACCTAGGATTAAAAGTAAAACCACAAATCCGTTTTGGTGGAAGGCTGTATCTATATTAACTAATATGTAATGAAACAATAAAAAACAGGAGATAGATGCAATCAAGTTCTCTTCCTTTTTAGGTTGAATTCGACCTATAATTCCATCATCTATGGATGTTTGTTGTTTTTGTTTTAAATAGAGCATGATAATGAATAGTGCTTAGGTGTAACTAATGACTTTTCTCGAGCGAGCGACACACTTGATATTAAAAAGATCAAAACATATAGGATTAAGCGAGATGATGATTAATGTCTTTTCTGGAATGAGTTTATTAGTAAAATGACACTTGCGGGGCACTTGCGTGATATTATAATTAATTACTTTTTAAAAATGAACTGGTAACATTACGTCGACTGAAATAATACCTAAAACGTCTCGCATAAATTTTGATCTGACTGAAAATGGACTGAAAACCTTCAAGGTGCGTAAAAATTATCGTAACTCGCTATAGCGGATATTCTAAGAAATATTTATTTTCTCGTTGGTAACTTGACGTAAAATATTTTGTAACGGATGTCACACGATCTCAATCGATTTTTTTCAACTAAATACTTAGTTACTCGTAAACATTTGATACTCGCTTGATTTCTTTGATAACAGTAATATCCCAATTGTGTTTATCGTAAATATTTCAAAAACGGATATTGCGCGTTTCAGTTGGTTTTTCCTACTGAATAACCTAGTTACGCGTAAATATTTGAAATGCGTGTTTCAGTTGGTTTTTCCTACTAAATCGCTTAGTACTCGTAAACATTTGAAAATTGTTTGATTTTTTCGCTGATAAAACATGTTGCAAGTATCTTTTACCAAATATTACCGTGATTTTCAATCAGTTTTCCTTACTAGATTACTTAATTACTCACCAACGTCCATAATTGTTTTTATTAATCATTGTTGCAAAGCAATGTTGTATTTAAATAATATTACTACGTTTCCAACCAATTTCCTTACTGAATTACTTAATTACTCGCCAGTATTTCATAATTTCTTTCACTAATAATTACAAATAATATTGTAAATAAATAATTTACCAGGAATATTTATGCTCAAGTCTCCTCTCTCTCTCTCTCTCCTCTAAACACTCTCTCTAGATATATACAAACACAGTTATTTTTATTGTACCTTGCTCATAATTTCTTTCACTAATAATTACAAATAATATTGTAAATAAATAATTTACCAGGAATATTTATGCTCAAGTCTCCTCTCTCTCTCTCCTCTAAACACTCTCTCTAGATATATACAAACACAGTTATTTTTATTGTATCTTGCACAAAAACACCCCCTAAAACTTGTTTTTAGGCTGAGCCTTATGGGTTATTTTAGGGGAGTATCAGTCCTGGGAGTAGATACTAAATTGACACAAATTTTTTTCATATGAATTTAAAACTTAACTAATGTAGTTTTTTTACCAAACATCAGTACATCAAAAACATTATTGTAAAGGTATATTATATAGGAAGATTTTCCATACTTATTATGTAATAAATGTATATAATCATATAATGATTCATTTTGATCAATATATTTATTCAATGTAGATATATCTCTTCTCTCCTCTCTCCTCTCTTTCTTCCTCTCTCCTCTCTCTCCCTCTCTCCTCTCTCTCTTTCTTTATCTCAAGATACCATATGTATGTATACATTGATTGTCATTACAAGTTGTATTGTTTTGTATTACTTAGTATTTACTGACTCTAGCTATATTATATAGGAAGATTTTCCCTATTTATTATGTAATCAATGTATATAATCATAAAATGTTTCATTTTTGATCAATATAGTTATTCAATGTAGATAAAACTCCTCTCTCCTTTCTCTCTCCTCTCTCCTCTCTGTCTTCTCTCTCCTCTCTCTCTCAAGATGCCATATGAGTTCAAATTATGTGAAAAAGTATCAAAACTTAAATGCCATACATTCAAAATCTAGCTGCCATATGAGTTCAAATCAAGTAAAAAAATAATCAAAACTCAAATACCGCTTAAATGCCACTCAAACGCCACTCAAGTACCCCTCAAATGAAATACAATATAAACTCGGCGAATTCATCCAACGCCGTAACCCATTGCATAACCCCCAAGACCAGAACCACAAAAAAACACTTGGTAGGGAGATCTGCTCATATATTACTACTCATCTATATATATGTATGTGTAATGTACAAGTATATACAGTATACAATGGTATATACATCTATATATTTGTTTGTGCCGTGTACATGTATATACAGTATACAATGGTATATACATCTATATATTTGTTTGTGCAGTGTACATGTATATATAATATGTTTGTACGTACAAGTTTGGATGAATTGTCTCTCTCATGTTTTATTAATTATTTACCTCAACTGATTTAGCTCTGCATTGAGTGGTAAATAGTATGGGTTATTCTTCTGTAGTTGGTTTAAATCTGCTGCACCATTAAGTTGTTACTGTCAACAGCTCGTGTATTCTCTCATATCGTAATATTTGTCTCTGTTTGTGGAAAACCGTGAGATATGTGAGTGAATTAGTGTTTAGTCACTCTGTCAAGGTCAAAAGTAGGTCAGGTAGACTGGCAGTATGCAGTCAGCTGTCAACCGCTGTAAGTTGGAGCTAATTTTCTTGGTCTACAGGCTATATTTACTACAGCTATAGATGTGGTCTACAGGCTATATTTACTCCAGCTATAGATATGGTCTACAGGCTATATCTACTACAGTTATAGATATGGTCTACAGGCTATATCTACTACAGCTATAGATATGGTCTACAGGCTATATCTACAACAGCTATAGATATGGTCTCCAGGCTATATCTACTACAGCTATAGATATGGTCTACAGGCTATATCTACAACAGCTATAGATATGGTCTACAGGCTATATCTACTTCAGCTATAGATATGGTCTACAGGCTATATTTACTTCAGCTATAGATATGGTCTGCAGGCTATATCTACTTCAGCTATAGATATGGTCTACAGGCTATATTTACTCCAGCTATAGGTTTGGTCGACAGGCTATATTATTCCATGACTGTTGCAGACAAAGATGGCTGCCAAGAACAGTCGTATGCTTGACGAAGATACTGACTACACAAACAGTAACGGCTTTGAGGATAGAGACTGTCTATCTGGGCATATAGTTAACAGTGTTAAAGATCTCCTACGGGTGAGCTTAGCCTATTTCCTCTTGCATTACCTCAGCTAAATGTCTATTTATGCCAGCTCACCAAATGTTGTTTTGGTTTGTTAAAATTGATAGCTTGGACCTTCTTGTTGTAGTATTTTTTTTCTAGTCTTCTGTTAGACTTGCTGATTAGTCTTCATCTGTCTACTGTTCAATTTAGTCTACAACCACTTTGAGCGCTCTCAGTCATGTTGGGGTTGTCAGCCTTCAGATTATTTTATACCAGCAACTAATGTTGTCTTGTGTCTCTGTAGTGGTCAAAAAGGTTGGGAAGTGGACAATCAGTCTCCTGCAGATCTTTGTCTATGATTCCTTCACCTACCAGGTATTCTTGGTTATTTATTGGCACCTTCATACGCCATCAGTTAGTAGCTAGTAAGCTAGAGCTTTGTTAGTCTTTATTCATTTCCTTCATCTTTTGGGGAAAGCAAGTTGTTAAGCTAAATAGCCTAAGGCCACTGATACTCACAAACCTATGGGCACAGGCTAGTAGTAACATTTACTATGTTTATATCCCCACCCACATCCCTAGCGAGCAATGATGGCTTTGACAAGTAACCAACGATTGGTTTGATGGTTTTTTTACAGTTTCCATTTGTTGAGATAAAAGCTGTCCGGGTCAACAAGTATTTTAGGACAACAAAAGCGGTCTATAGTTTAACAAGAAACTTCACATTGTTGAGTTCTTGAATGAATTGATTTGCTTTAGTAGGTCAAAGGAAGTTCAAGGCCAAGTTTTGTCTCTTTTCATCTGCCTCACAGAAAACATGCGAGCCTCCAAACATAACGCATCTCTTTTGGTAGTAAATCTCCTGAGTTCCTGGCGTTCTCTACCGAGTCTTGTGAGGTTCCACAGAAGGCGCTTGGGCACAGTTCTTGTATCAAAGAGGCAGGAAAGTCAGCAAAGAACTCGGATGAAGTGAGTGAAATGGAGACGACAGAAAGCAATGCCACAGCTGCTGTAGATTCAACTGCTAATGAGCTCCACGTTGAGGGTAGTAACTGCATAGGTTAGTTTATTTGATAACTCTATTGTTTACTAGACTTATTTATTGGATATATCTATGGATTACTATATGACTCTTTGTAAATTGATCTCTTTTGTCTGCGATGGAATAGTTGTATTATCATTTGTTTAGCTATGTTGTCTTGGCGGTTTTGTTTTTTATCGCTTTATAGAATGAGTTGACATTGGACAACTCTGCTTCTTTTATGGTGTTTTTTGTACAATGAATAACTCTATCGCACAGCTTTATGTTTTAATAAAGGGGCACCAGCTGGTTTCGATCTCAGTGTCATAGATTAGACAGCTCCTATAAGTTTGATGTCTCTCAGTTCATCATTAGACGCTTTGTTGACTGAGTGTGACATCACATCCTGTTGGTTTCGCTGTTTCCCTCGGTCCAAACAAGTACATTACATTGTATATTCCTTTTTATAGATAATAGACAGACAACTCCTAAAGCTACAGCTGTTCCCTCTGAAGATGAACCTGGGGTGAGCGAGGCAGATTCAGGAGAGGTACAGACTAGAGTTGTCTCCCATGATGCGAGCGAGCCAGGAGTTGATCCATTCAAGGAGTCTGTAAATGTTAGTATCTGCAGGTGTCCTGAATAGTTTACTAACAACTCTAAGTTCTTGTTACTTGTAAACTAGTAGTTTAGTCTTTTGGTGTCAGTTTTCTGTGAAAGGTGTTCCCCTTGTTTTAGTGAGTCAAACATCGCAGTTTTCAAAGAGTTTTATCTCTCAGTTGCTGGGAGACAGTCCATGTATCTGTTCTAATTAAATTAGTATAATAAGTTTCTTTTACGGAATCAGATTTCTAATTCAATAAGCTACTGCCTTTTGTGTCCATGTAATTGTTACAGCCCTCGGTTGATGCTTTATATTTTATAACTGATACAAGCCGCGTGTTCTATAGCCTGTGAGCCCCCAGAAGTCCTCCACTAAGCTAGCATTTGTTGAGGAGGATAGACACAAGCAGTGCACACAGTCAAATGAGGAGATAGGCAATGTGTTTGGTGCCAGCAACAGTTACTTGTTGGATGACTTTGGTGAGTCTCTGTTTATAGCCTCTGTGTGTAAGAGTTTAGGTCACCCTTACTGCGGTTGTACTCTTGGTATTTTTGGTTTAGGTCCTGAGTCTAAGCCTGCATCCACTATACCTACGCCCCGTGTTATACATACCTCACAAGGAATCAGAGGTAAGGTTACACTTATATATAGTGATCTGTCTGTTGCAGAGACTCAACCAATTGTTGACATCGGGTTCTGTTTTGTGCTGATTGATGTGTTCTGAGGAAAGCCATGGAAGCTTTCACAAGTTCTCTTTTGTTAGTTTTAGACATCAAAGTTACTGCTAAGGTGTAGCTGTTAGTTATCGATAGATATTTGCTAGTGGAGCCATGTTTGTTGTACATAGACATCTGTATTCTATTATCACATACAACTGACTATGCGTTTGTATTGTGTGTTGTTTTAGGTGCGAGCAATAGCAGATGCTGCACTAGATATATTCTGGTCAGCGCATTGCCGTGGGGAATCCTGGGGTAGTCTGGTTCCCACTGACCAATACCTGGACACCAAGGATAAACTGGAGTTGCAGGCAACATCCACTTCATCTTTCAAACATTTATTGTTTGATTTGATTCGTGAAATGCTCTCTGATATTTATCAAGTGAGTTCTTGTATTGTAACAAATGTAGTCCGTGTTACAGCCGGTATCAGTATTACTGCTACTGCTTCTACTGCTTCTACTGCTACTACTGCTTCTACTGCCACTGCTACTGCTTTTACTGCTACTGCCACTACTACTGCCACTTCTACTGCTTCTGCCACTACTATTGCTCCTACTGCTACTACTGCTTCTACTGCTACTACTGCTTCTACTGCCACTGCTACTGCTTTTACTGCTACTGCGACTACTACTGCCACTTCTACTGCTACTGCCATTACTACTGCCACTACTACTACCACTACTACTGCCACTACTACTACCACTACTACTGCCACTACTACTACTGCTACTGCTGCTGCTGCTGCTACTGCTGCTACTGCTACTACCACTGCCACTACCACTGCCACTACCACTGCCACTACCACTGCCACTACCACTGCCACTACCACTGCCACTACCACTGCCACTACCACTGCCACTACCACTGCCACTACCACTGCCACCACCACTGCCACCACCACTGCCACTACCACTGCCACTACCACTGCCACTACCACTGCCACTACCACTGCCACTACCACTACCACTACCACTGCCACTACCACTGCCACTACCACTGCCACTGCCACTACCACTGCTACTACTGCTACTACTGCTACTACTACTACTACTACTACCGCTACTACCACTACTACTTCTACTGCTACTGTTGCTGCTGTTCCTGATGCTAGCATCTGCAATTTTTCGCCAGTTTTTCGGTCAAAAACTGTTTTCATGTAGGTTTCAGTTTTGTAGACAGTCCCGCTGTTTGGAATGGTTTGTTTGTATGTTATTCCTTGTTGACTTTTGTTTTTGTAGAATGAGAAGAGTTTTGTGACTTCAACCAATCAGAGGCTTAGTAGAGGACCACTCTACAGATACTATAGGCACAGGCAACCACCCACAACATTAGATCAGTGAGTGTCTGAGGCTTCTTGTACATTTGTATTACTCTATACAATAGAGCAGTTCTTTCAGTACAACATTACTTGTTATATACTTGTACATTACATGAGCTGGTACCCTTAGACAATAGAGAACAAGTATGTGCAGGTATATTTGTAACACTACTGCATGCTGTTGTAGACTGAGAGAGGTAATACACTGAAACATGTATCCGACAGTGACTGGCAATTCAGTTTCCTCATCCGCAACATCTATAGAGAATGTGGATGCACTTCTAATGCAGGTTTGTTTATCTTCTCTCCCTGCTATGTGACCAGTTTCTCTCTTGTGATTGGCTAAGTAGCTTTGATAACAGACTAACTTTTGATTGAGCAGGTCCTCAAATGCAGTTGTATAGATTAGTCGACTCAAATCAGTACATATTTTTGTTTGTTTGTTTAAATCATCTGAAATTGTCATCCGTGTCACCTGCTGATTGGTTTGTGGTGTACAGGAGCTGAGAGATGAGGAAGTAAGTTGGCTGCAGTATGAAGAAGATGTTGAGACGGTCCGAAATGGTTTAGTGGACCAGATCTTTGAAATTTTATTGAATGACAGCATTTCCGCCATTAAAGATGCTTACAATAGAAAACACAACATCCAGGTGGGTTTTGTATGGATCATTTATATACCATTTTGTAGGTCATGTACACCTGTTTATACTGGTTTATAGTTCATACCATGTACTGTTATGTAGGTCATGTACATGTGTTTATACTGGTTTATAGGTCATACTATGTACTGTTATATAGGTCATGTATATACTTATGTACCATTGTATATGTCGTGTCTATGTTTGTGTACTGTGATCGAGGTCATGTATATACTTATTTACTTTTATATAGGTCATGTTTATCCTTGTGTAATGTGATATAAACCATGTATGTACTGTTATATAGGTCATGTATGTACTGTTATATAGGTAATATCTGTCCTTTTATAAAGATAATGCTATGTTACTGCTATACTGATTGATAATATTGCTACTGTTGTCTTTGTAGCCGACAGAATGATAAACTTGAAGACATTTTGTGTCACCTTACTCCGTGGAGATCAATGGGATGGCATACTGATTGGTCAGAAGGACTTTATTTCTCCACTTTAACTTTTTGTTTATTTGTTTTGTGTTTTTGTGAGAAAGAGTGAGTTTATTGTTTGAAAACATTTAAACCTTGACAGTGTGTGGAGTGTGTGGAGATTTTATTGCTGCAGACTCAGATATTTATACAATTGATAGACAATAGGCATAAAAGGTGTACAATAGAGGGTGCCTTCCAGTAATAGTGGTTGGTCGATAAGGTAGAAAATAGGTGTGTATCAAGGTATAAATAATAGACATGCAAAGTGTACAAAAAAGGCACCACCCAGTAGTGGCGTTTGGTTAATAAGGTAGAGAATAGGCGTGTATTAAGGCGTAAGCACGCCTGGTTGTTTGTTGCATAGAACCTATAGCATAGAACTGTCATACAAAGATGTGTTAGTTAATGTTTTCTTTGCTGTCATCGACGACATAGCCCCAATTATTTGACACAACGGAAAAACACTCTACAAGCTTGTCCTTCATGCATCCTGGTATTTGCGGCGCATCCTCGCCTTGATGTGCTCTGCCTTCTTGAGTAGCTCGTAGGCTTCTCGTGTTACTTGGTGCAGCTTCTTCTCATACCTTTCGATCCTTCTGAGTCTTTCTCTTCTTCTTGCCTGCTCCTTCTCTTCCTCATGCTCTAGCGCTGACCTCTAATGTGTATTTGTTCGCTCTGTCCTTAGTCTCTGTTCTTGGTGTTCGACCTCTCTTTCGGGTGTGCTCTTTTTATCTTTCACAGCTGCGTCGACTTTTTCTGGGGTTGTCTCTTTTTTTTCTAGGAGGGGTTGATTCCCTCTTTACTCCTAGTCGCTTTTGGACTGGCATCTTTTCTATCGGTGGCCGATTCTCTTGGCTGGGGGTCGAGGTGCCAAATGGTGGTGGTTGACTCCACCCAATAAATTTGCAAAATTCGGCGTAGGTGGCCTTGTCAACTTCGTTTAATGGTTTGTTCGTCTCTCCATGTGCTGCCGCTCCATCCTGACTTCAGATGCGCTTTAAGATGGCATCCCTCGAGGAGCTTTTTTTCACGCAAGCATCGAAAAAAAGGTTAAGTGTTTCTGAACATGGTACACTACCCTTTCTCTAGAGTGCTGAAGTTGGCATATTCGGCACCTCCACTTGTCCTCGCCCCCTGCCTTCTTCACTGCCCTTTTTATGGCCTGCGGCGTCTCTCCTGTGAGCCATATCTCTCAAATATTTGTGGTAGTGGTGGTTTCTTCTGCAACAGAAACACTCTGTTTACCTATGGGTGCTTCGATCTTGGTCTTGGTTATCAAAACCTCTTTATGAGGTATTCTAACAGAGAGCCGTCTCATTTGCCCATCTAATGCATCCGTCAGTGACTGTATAGATACTGCGGTCAACTTCTCAAATGCTCCTGTAGATGAGATGTCGAACTTGTCCTGTGTAGTTGTGTCCTGTGCCCTGCCGATAGTTTTAGCCATCTCCATTTTTAAAATTTTGGCGATATAGAAGGGTAGCTGCGTGGGGTGACTCTGCTCGTGGTTGATTGGCAACTGATCGCTGGCGAGTTCTTCCGCTTTTTATATAGTCTTTGGCGCCTTCGGCCTCATTTTCATTCGCCCAAGTGACTGGTGGTTAGTGACATCGGGGGGGGGGGGGGGGGGGGGGGAGGGGCATCGATTATGGTGGCAATAGTTTCTCTGGGTGGGAATTGTTTCTTCGCCAACGGAGAGGGAATAATGCCTCGATCTTTGTTTCTTCTTGCTTTTCCCGATGTACCACTTTTACCTAGTCGTTTTCCTCTGGATTTTCTCCTGTTTTCTTAGCTTATTTTAGGGGAATGGTTCCTCCTGGGGATCCCTTTGTCTCTTGGGGGGTGTTTCTCCTCTCCTGGCCCCCTCCCATCATCTCATAACAATGATAATCGTCAAACCTCTTTGGCCTATTTCTTTCCCTTTGTGGTCGGTCTAAGGAGGATGGTTGTCCTGGTTGGCTGACTTAGACTGGCCAGTCTGCTTCAACAAGAGGGGTGGTGTCCGCTTGTCACAGGGGCTTTCCTGTGGTTGTTGGTGGGGTAGAGCTTCCTTCTCCCCGATGTTCGATTTTTATGGGTTCCCTCATCTCGCTATTCCTTTCTTTATTCTATATTCTTGTCTGTTCTTCCCTTCCTAGGGTAAGTGTTGGGGGATGTTGGTTATGTTCTTTTATGGTTGTCGGTTGGGGTAAGGGCTGGACTGGTTTGGCCAGTTCCCAGGGCTGAGGATTGGTTTTGGTGGCCTTCCCCTCCTAGCTCCTTTCATGTTGGACCTTAGAGCAGGCTCCTTGCATGGTGGGGCTCTGCCCACTGGTTCATCACAAATTCGATAGTGGTGTAGTTTCCGTCCATTTTGGATTGACCATTGCCCATTCCTCTCTATTTTTTATGTGTGATTGGGGAATGCCTCAGTGGCTCGATAGGGGCCCACAAATCGGGGTTGTAGTTTGGGATTGCTCCCCTTCACCCTCCTTTTATTTTCTATTACTATCAGCTCTCTTTTTGGAACACCCGGGGCTCGTCATTCTTTTGCTGCCGTACTTCCTGTTGCCTCTCTTGGAGGTAGTGATGGGCCTTTTGCCGATTCTCCTGTACCTTTGCTTCGTATTCTGTGATATTCTGTTGATCCAGTGGAGGGGGCTCCCTGTTAGCTGTTTCGGGAAACGTACCTCATGTCCCAACATCAGCATGTTGGTGGTTTCCCCCGTAGCCAAATATGATGTCCCTCGGCATGCTCTCATGATCTGGGGAGGAGGCTGTCCCATTTGTCTTGTCCTTTTGACGGGATGAGGGCACATAATGTGTCTCCCAAGGTGCGATTCTGTCTTTCAATCACCCCATTCCCCTGTGGGTGGTAAGGGGTCGTCCTTGTCTTCTTTGTCCCCCACAGGCTACATAGCTCTTCCAGTAATACTGACTCAAACTGAGCTCCTTGGTCGGTCGGTGTGTAGCTGTTTTTAGAGTCCCCAATAGGCAAATACGCGTTCGTCTAGGGCGGTGGCCACTGTTGGTGCCATTGCATCAGGCAGTGCAATGGCGTCCTGCCGGCGGAAGAAGTGGTCGATGAGGACCAGTGCCAACCGGTTTTGCCCCTTTTTCAATGGAAGAGGTCCCACCAAGTCCACCGTCAAATTCTGGAATGGTCGACCTGCATACATTCGCTGCCGGTTCGGGTTCTCTGTTTTTTGTCCCTTCTTGGCCACCTGGCAGACTTCGCACTCCTGGATCAATCTTCTCACCAGTGGGAGATGCCGGACCAGTACCAGTCGAGCAAGATCCTTTGCCTGGTGCGGTTTACTCCCCCAAACGCCAGCCTGGGGTGTCCCGGATGACCTGGGTTCTCCGGTTGGGAGGGCACAGGTTGCATTGCTTGGGTTTAGTGGGGTGGTGGAGTAATATAGTCAGGAGCCCATCCGGGTGCATCCTCATAGCCCCCCTTCTTTCATATAGTGTCCAAAGCTCTGGTCCCCCTTCTGTCAGTTCTCTCTCTGTTATGCTGCCAGGCTGTCTAACCTCGTTTTAGAATTGTGCTAAGGGTCCAGTTCCCTCCCTCTGCTCTTGGTTGGGAGGGGTCATGTTTTGCTCTGGGGAAGTGGCGATGAGGTTGACCTGTTTTTAATCTGTGTCCTGGTTCCTCTGGCTGAGTCAACTTTGAGTGGGAGGGTCCGCCATCCTTCTGTTCAATGGAGCTGCACTGCCAACAGTCTGTACAAGGTCCTCTACGAATGGGCACGTCGGCTTTGCTGTGTCGAGTCCAGGCTCGGTGTTTCAACTTGTAGCAAAACTCTGCTAGGGTCTCCAACTATCTTGCTGTTTGGTTAGATAGCTCCTTTCTCCTGCACAGCAGTGACGCATGGTTGGTGCGGAGTGTGAATTTCCGCCCATACAGTTAGGGTCTGAAATGTTTCACAGCCTTAATAACTGCTAGCAATTCCTTTCTGGTGAGGCTGTAATTTTTCTCTGCCGGGGCCAGTGTCTTGCTGAAATAGACGATGACCCGCTCCTTTCCTTCCTGTAATTGTGACAGGATGGCTCCTACTCCTACAGTGCTAGCATCGGTATCTAGAATGTATTGGGCCTTGGAGTCAGGGTATCCTAGCACTGGTGCCCGGGTGAGCCTGTTTTTGAGTTGGTTGCACACGTCTTGCTGCTCCTTTCCCCATCTCCATAGGACTCCTTTTCCCATTGTCAGGAAGTTACTGGCGGTAGTAGCTGGCTGTCCCCAGAAAGGCCTGGAGCTTTTTCACCCCCTGAATGTGCTCCGTCCGTCGGACTGCCTCCACCTTCTCTGGGTCTGTTGCTACTCCTTTTGTGCTCACTACGTGTCTCAGGTACTTCACCTGTTTCTGGAGTATCTCACACTTTGAGGGCTTCACTTTTAAGTTGGTTTGCTGGATGCGTCCCAGTACCTCTCCCAGTCTGCATGTGAGTGTCAAAATCAAGTGCGAAGATGATAACGTCGTCCAGGTACAGTAGTAAGGTTTTCCAGTGGAGGTCCTTGAGTACCTTCTCCATGAGTCTCTGGAAGGTGGCAGAGGCGGACGTTAGTCCAAAGGGAAGCACTTTCCACGCCCAGCGCCCATTGCGGGTTGAAAAAGGCGGAGTTTTCTCGGGCTTCGGCATCCATGGGTACCTGCCAGTACCCGCTGGTAAGGTCCAACGTAGTGAAATATTTCCTTCGGCTAGGGCGTCCAGGGATTCGTCGATGCGTGGCATTGGGTAGGCATCTTGATTGGTGATGTCATTGAGCCTCCGACAGTCCACACAAAATCGCCAGGAGTCATCCTTCTTAACAAAAACGACGAGGGAGCTCCAGTCTCTGTCGCCGGTTTTATTAGGTTCTTGTCGAGGAGGTCCCTGATCTGCTTTTCTTCCCTGGCCTGTTTCTCAGGGCCCAGACCATGAGGGGGCACCGGATGGGGCGGGTGCACTTCCTTGTGGAAATGGAGTGTTCCGCCAAGGTTGTCCGCCCGATGTCGCCGTCGTGCCTGCTGAACACCGTCTGGCACTGGAGCAGTAGTTCTTTCAGTCTCCTCTGCTGCAGGAAGTCTTACACCCTTTCCTGGCCTGCCTGAACAGCTCTTGCAGGTGAGGGGGGTATCTCTCCACTGGCGGGCCCCTGGTCTGTCCTGGACCCCCATGTATGTCAGGGTCTGGATCCCGTCCTCTTCTACACCTGTGAAAGTACCAATCACCTCTCCTGCAGGGAGCCTTAGAGTGTCTTGTGTGGGGTTCAGGCATCTCGCTAACGCCCTTCCATGGGCATCTGGCCTGTTCACACTGGTAGCGATGGGTATCCCGCCTTGTATGTTTTCTATCACCCCCTGTGGGTATGTCTCTTTGAAGTTGAGGTGGCATTGATTGGTAGTCCTGGTCTGTGGGGGTAGCTCGGTGTCCTGCCGGACCTGTACTTTGGATACCAGGCTCTTCCCATTTCGATCAGTGCAGGTTAATTCCTTCCCTTGAATGATCAACGCGGGACGGTCAAAACCTAGTTGACACTCCTGGCTAGCTAGGAAAGGCATGCCCAGAATTAATCCTCATTGATCTGGCTTACTATGAAGGCTTCGTTTAATCGGATATCCCGTATTCTCCTGTTCAAGGCGAGTAGCCCGTAGAATGGAAGCCGTGTCTCGTCGGCCGTGAGTCGTGAGAGTTGTAGTTTTGTAGTTGTTGCTGTATGTGAGTGGGTAGGCGGTCGAAAACACGTTTAGCCAGCAGGTTGGTGTTACAACCTGTGTCAATTAGGTAGGTTACGGCTTCTCCTTCCACTCTCCCGGGTAAGTAGTAGCTGGAGCGGTAGGGTCGCTGTATTTGATTCAATTGGAGGGTGGTGGCTTTGGAGTAGGTTCCTTCAGTTTGTGTCTGCTTATCCCTTGTCCTGGGCCTTTGTGGTTCCTGCTGCTTGATGGTCTCTGTTTCCCCTGTACTTGGCGCTGCGGAGTTGGCCAGGTTGGTCAGGCTCGCAAAGCGATTGGACAGGGTAATTGGGGGATGGGTCAGGAGGTCCAAGGGGGTGTCTGTTCACTGTGCCCTGCTCTGTGCGTTAGGGTAGAACCAGTCTCCTCGTTTTGCAGTGGCCCGTTTGCAGCCAGCAGACCTCTCTACTGCTGTGGTTTGTATTCGTTTCCCTGGCGGCTGGGCCAGGGGTGGTTTGGCATTCCCTTTGGGTTTTTCCGACTACTGGAAACCCAGCACCTCTTGGAAGTGTCTGTCTTTTTCTCCAACTTTAGGATCGCTACTCCTTTCCAAATTTTCCACTGTGCGAAGAAGTTGTGCCAGAGGATCTTGCACCTCCTTGCACTTGACCTTCCCTTCCTCTTGGGGTGGTTTTCTTCCAGTGGGTCGGCTTCCGCTGTTCTGACACAGGGTGCTCCTACCTGCTGGTGTGGTACTTGCAAGAACTCGTCGCTGGCCTGAATAGCTTCCTCCAGGTTTTGAGGGAAACGGGTAGGTAGGTTTGACCCAGGGTGCTGTGGAAGATCTGTAGTGTTAGCTCCTCTTTGTTTTGCCGGGGCAGATTGCCGTGGGTGGCGTTGATAAGGCGTTCCACTGTGATGGCATAGTATCTTAAGGTGTCCTTGGGAGAGCGGCGATAGCTCAGCGGTTTGGCCTGGACTTCAGACAGCGTCATCCCAAACGTAGTCTGTAGTGTTCTCACTATGTCTGCCGTGGTCTCTCCTTGTCCACATTGTTCGGCCTTGCTGGTCAGGGCTTGACGTAGGTGGATGACAGTATCTTCTGGTTGCCAGCGGTTGGCTGTTGTCACCTCCACGAACTGGTTTAAGAAGAAATGCACGTCTCCAGTAGTAGTGGTTGTCTAGTATGGTAAAAACATAGTCATGTATCAAGGTGTAAATAATAGACATACAAAGTGTACAAACAGAAGGCACCGCCCAGTAGTAGCGGTGGATTAATGAGGTAGAAAATAGGCATGTATTAAAGTGTAAGCACACCTGGTTTTTTGTAGCATAGAACATTTAGCATAGAACCTTTAGCATAGAACAGTCATACAAAGATATGTGAGTTAGTGTTTTCTTTGCCATCCTTCACACAGTCTCTTTTTTATACATGTACAACAACTTATCGATGTTCTAGATGTTGTGATTCTGGTATTTTTTTTTCTATATTTGTGCATATGTCCATGAGTGTTTTCTTTTACGACAGTTTTATGTGTACTATTTTTGTTGCATTTTCTTTTTATACCTGTAACTCTGTGCTGGCAATAAAATGTTTCATCATCTCATTTGGAATTTTTGTTCTTAGAGTTGTCTGCTCTTAAGTACCTAGTTTGCTAAACGTTTTGGTTATTCAATTTGGACTTTATTTTCTGCAAGCACAGGTAGTATATAGAAGTTAGTAGGAGCAGTTCCAGTCAAAATGTGGAACAGAGAAACAGAATTGAAAGTAACTGACGTACATTAATAATAACTAACTTTAATCACTAAATCAGTACCACTTAGCTTTTTGTTTCATTATCAACTGATTATTTCTTCTCATTTTATGTTAATAAGTTATTTTAGTCAACCGGTATTTTGGACTTCAGAGTTGATGTTGTCGATTAGAACATTTATGATACTGATGTAGAGAACAAACTGAATCCATGTATGCAAGGATAGTGTGAAAACAGCTAGTCTTAGTGATTGATGGTACACCAGAGTCACAAATGTGTGAGACAATAGCTTAAGATTATGAAGTTAAAACAAATACATACTCGACAAACTCTGACCTAATTTATTAATCACTTGTTTTATTATTATTCTTGCCATCACCATCATCAAATTATACAAACAATTTTAGATCATGTGTTCATGATCGCGTATCAAGAAATAGGCTGGAAGCAACCCTGGTCTTCACCAAATGCCTGGTTCACCTTCTACTGTGTGACGTAATGCTGCTGCATTGCCTGGCAGGAATCCTTTTGAACCAACTTGGAAATTACCATCTAACAATGAGCATATTTTATTTCGTTTTGTCACCAAAAATGATGTTGTTATTTCCGTCAGCCCAACAAACATAGTTTCAGATACTTCTGCTAGTTTTTATTCATCCGTGGCATCATCACTCCAGTCAGCAGCGATTGACCACCCACACAGCCAACTAACTGACTCCTTCAAGTCACAAAGTAGAACAATCTAGGAGTGAAATCAAGTGGTATGAAAGGCATCTCAACAATTGGCACTTTAAAGTAACCATATTTAGTTATTTACTGTAATATGCAACTAGTACCTTAAGTAGCAGCAACTTCCAGTACTACCGGAGTAATAGTACCTCCAGTACTAGTACCTCAAGTACTAGTACCTCCAGCACTAGTACCTCAAGTACTAGTACCTCCAGCACTAGTACCTCCAGTACTAGCACTTCTGATACTAGTACTTCTGATACTAGTACATCTAGTATTATTATTTCCAGTACTAATTATCTCCATTATATTGGTGTCTGGACACAATAAAATGGATTAACCAGAAACAGAAATGTATAACTAGGTAGGTATGAGGAAACCTGACAAAGCTATCTGGTTTGTCTCCTCAAAAATACTTTGGATACTCGTTAGCACTGAAACCTAGGAGCATATCAACTACCTCACAACAAAGTTCTTTTTTGGATTAATACTGCCAACGCAACCCAACATAAATCAGTTTGTTGTAACTAAAGAACCCAAACCTCTTGAGGTAATGTAAGAACCAAAGGCTACCAGCCACTTAGAAAACAATATTTATAATGTAATAATACTTAGCCTGGGAGTACAGTCCAACTGGACAGCGTTTGGGGTGGTAATAAATCTATGATTATGGTTCAGTTTTACTGACATTTTAGGGCTAACATCAGCGAGAGTGAGTTTTGAAGGTGACAGCATATTATATGCTGCCAATTTTTTACTCTCCACCGATCGACAGATTTTTCAAACATTATGTTTTGTTATTGTAAACATACAAGCAAGGGGGAAACTTTTACCTCATGTAGGATGAGATGGAGGTTTGGTAGTTGTATTGTGTAGTAACCGTTATTGAATGCAGTTAGAGGAAAGGGCCTGGAATGACAGTAGAGGTTGTGAAAGAAAGGAAAAATGTAAATGAGTCAGTAGCAGAGTATGAATACTAGATTTATTATAGTATTAGTACTAGTATTTGATAACGACTAATGTTATCACTGCTTAATTACTCACCGGGTATGTTAGTTACTACAAAACAAAGGCATGTTAGTCATTACAGTACAAAGGTATGTTAATCATAACAGTATAAATGTATGTTAGTTATTAGAGTACAAAGATATGTTAGCCGTTACAGTACAAAGATACGTTAGTCATTACAGTAAAAAGGTGTGTTAGTCATTGCAGTACAAGGTATGTTAGTTTTATAGAGTACAATGGTATGTTAGTCATGACAACACAAAGGTATGTTACCTACTACAATACAAAAGTACGTTAGTCATAACAGTACAAGGTAATATTAGTGATAACAGTACAAAAGCAAGTTAGTCATTACATTATGAAGGTGTTTTAGTCATAACAGTACAAAGGTATGGTAGTTGCTACGATACAAAGGTATGTTAGTTCAGTTGCTACAATGCAAAAGTATGTTAGTTACTACAGCACAAACATATGTTAGTTACTACAGTACAAAGGTGTTATAGTCATAACAGTACAAGGGTATGTAACTCATTGCAGTACAAAGGTATGTTAGCTACAAAAAAACAAAGGTGTGTTAGTCATAACGGTACAAATATATGCTAGTTACTACAGTACAAAGATATGCTAGTTACTACGGTACAAAGGTATGTTGGTCATAACAGTACAAAGGTAAGCTGGTCAGTACAGTACAATCTTTGTACTGTACTGAAACTACATTTTCGAGTGTAGCTCACACCTTTCAAGTTGGCCTGAGAATAAAAGGAGAGATTTATTAGACTCGTTGTTTCACATTGTAACCGCTCGGTTTGAGGGTATTGATGGAGCGAATTTTTAAACACAAAGTCAATAATTTAGTTTGTTTTATTGGTTCAGAAAGCCAACTGCTGAGGTAAAAGCAAATTAAACATGTGATGGGGTACAGGAAGTACTATGTCAAAAAAACTAAGGCTATGTGTCGACAGATAACAATGTCCACCCGAGCCATCTCAAAGTCTAGTTTTTCATTCGTAAAAATGTAATAGTAAAGTTTGCTTGAGGTTTTTAGGAGGAGATTCAATATCAAGAAGAGATCAATTTTTATTTTAGCACATAAAACTGATGTTAGTTTATGAACATCAGTTTTATGTGCTAACAAGAAAATGATTATCCATTTAGTAATAGTAATTGCTTATGAATGGAAGAGTTTTTATTGTTGTGTTGTACCA
Source organism: Cryptosula pallasiana (assembly GCA_945261195.1). Taxonomy (NCBI): domain Eukaryota; kingdom Metazoa; phylum Bryozoa; class Gymnolaemata; order Cheilostomatida; family Cryptosulidae; genus Cryptosula; species Cryptosula pallasiana. The sequence goes on along the minus strand of OX183134.1, from coordinate 4,966,212 downwards.
AGGCTTCTTATTGGTTGACTGCTGATAGACTGAGTTCAGTAAAGATTCGTTGACGTAACACAGTCCTAGGTCTCAACATCCTTGCTTGTATTATATAACTATTGGTTTGTATTACATCATTTATAAATGAAAGAGCTGCTGCCTATAAATATGGGCTGTCAGACAGTAAGTCATAGAAGTGCTGACAAGAAATAAAGCGGGTTACAACATGAATATTGTACACAGTATATTGTTGCTAGTTACTATATCAGTGATGTATGCCACAGCTAAATCTATACATTGTACCAGAAGATCTGATGTTGAGTTGACATCTCTATTGTTAGAGCGAATAAGAATTATTGCTACAGCTAGAGCTATCACACCTTCCATATTGGGTAAGTGTTTGTGTTTCTATATACTCTTTCCACTAACAAACAATAACTAATACTAGTAAACATATTACTACCAGCAGATACAATGTTGTAGGCATTATATCTATGACAAAGATCACAGACGGTTCCCACAGTATATACTAAAGGCACAATCACTTTGTCCCAGCCAACCATTTGGAGGTGAACCTTCAGACATGTACTGTTGTAAGTAATTGATTAGCATCGAAATATTTCAAACGTAGACTCGCTCACTCTTGAATTGCAACATTAACATTACATTATGGTAGATACATTGAAGGAAAGATTAGTGCAGTCAGATATTAGTCATGCGTGAATGATTGCCTACCAGTGCCTAGTAGCCAAAGCGTACTAATACATGGTCAACTGGAAATTCCCACATTCCGCATTAGCGACCATAACACACCAAACTACTAGAGGAAAAATCTACTATGATATTGTGTGATCAGCGGACAAGACGTCGTGCAATAAATTCCATACTAGAAGAAAGAATGATTGAATATTATCATTGAACTATAATTTTAACTTTAAATAATTTTATAGGAATTGTCATTGTCCATTCACCAACATCATGCGGTGTTGTTTACACATCTTTGTTTGACTGCTGCACTTGTAAGATGGTTGTAATTTACCATGATGTTTTAATGTTCCTGCATTCTGATTGGTTAATGTTTTTGAGCTATTTTGTATAAAATCTCTTTGGTTGTTATTGTTCAGTGCCATGGATGAAATATAACAGGATTGCCAGCTGCGGCCGCGTAATAGAAATTTTGTGACGAGCCAAATGTAGCCGTTTGTGGGAACCGCCATACTGCTCCGAAATTTTCAAGACCATTTGGATCTCGTAATAAATATCGTTTTCTTATGGATTTTTACATGTCAAGTTCACGCCGTGCACGGCACTGCGCTAGTTTTGACGATTCAACTATTTTTACTTACAATACCATATCCGCTCCGAGAACAAAATTGTATATGCCAACGATAACATATATGTAATCTTTGGTATGTGGCAAACTTTATGCAGCTTCCGCTCCGAAACTAGAAAATCAGAACATCGTGTTAATAGAAATATTTACGATCACTTTTTCGAGCTGCTATAGTAGTTTATGTTTCCGCTCCGAACAACCAGTTCAATATGGGCGCCATGGATGACTTCCCATTGGCCAAAATTGGCTACACCCCGTTCGGGTTTCTGGCAATCCTGTTATATTTCATCCATGTTCAGTGCAGTTGTCTTAGTGAGATGTTTCCAGATGAATTAGCCAAAAAGAGGAGAAGAGAAGTTAATACCCCACTCTTCCTAGTGAGTCTGCCTGACTACAGTCGTTTGAGCATTAGGTGGGTGCTCAACTTGTTAGAAGGAATAGAAGGTTGCTCTGGAGTCAAAGTGTTATAGATCTTTGTTTCCTTTGCATTGATAGAAGACAAGCAGAATTAGAAAGGGCATTGGCCCTCAAACTATTGCAATTAACATAAACAACTGTCATAAGTATATTACTTCACTACATATATACCTCTGTATGAGTTGTATGTAGTATATTACTTCACTACATATATACCTCTGTATGAGTTGTATGTAGTACATTACTTCACTACACATATACCTCTGTATGAGTTGTATGTAGTATATTACTTCACTACACATATACCTCTGTATGAGTTGTATGTAGTATATTACTTCACTACACATATACCTCTGTATGAGTTGTATGTAGTATATTACTTCACTACACATATACCTCTGTATGAGTTGTGTGTAGTATATTACTTCACTACACATATACCTCTGTATGAGTTGTATGTAGTATATTACTTCACTACACATATACCTCTGTATGAGTTGTATGTAGTATATTACTTCACTACACACATACCTCTGTATGAGTTGTATGTAGTATATTACTTCACTACACACATACCTCTGTATGAGTTGTATGTAGTATATTACTTCACTACATATATACCTCTGTATGAGTTGTATGTAGTATATTACTTCACTACACATATACCTCTGTATGAGTTGTATGTAGTATATTACTTCACTACACATATACCTCTGTATGAGTTGTATATAGTATATTACTTCACTACACATATACCTCTGTATTAGTTGTATGTAGTATATTACTTCACTACACATATATACCTCTGTATTAGTTGTATGTAGTATATTACTTCACTACACATATACCTCTGTATGAGTTGTATGTAGTATATTACTTCACTACATATATACCTCTGTATGAGTTGTAATGTAGTATATTCCTTCACTACACATATACCTCTGTATGAGTTGTATGTAGTATATTACTTCACTACACATATACCTCTGTATGAGTTGTATGTAGTATATTACTTCACTACATATATACCTCTGTATGAGTTGTATGTAGTATATTACTTCACTACACATATACCTCTGTATGAGTTGTATGTGGTATATTACTTCACTACACATATACCTCTGTATGAGTTGTATGTAGTATATTACTTCACTACACATATACCTCTGTATGAGTTGTATGTAGTATATTACTTCACTACACATGTACCTCTGTATGAGTTGTATGTAGTATATTACTTCACTACACATATACCTCTGTATGAGTTGTATGTAGTATATTACTTCACTACATATATACCTCTGTATGAGTTGTATGTAGTATATTACTTCACTACACATATACCTCTGTATGAGTTGTATGTAGTATCTTACTTCACTACACATATACCTCTGTATGTAGTATATTACTTCACTACACATATACCTCTGTATGAGTTGTATGTAGTATATTACTTCACTACACATCTACCTCTGTATGAGTTGTATGTAGTATATTACTTCACTACACATATACCTCTGTATGTAGTATATTACTTCACTACACATATACCTCTGTATGAGTTGTATGTAGTATATTACTTCACTATACATATACCTCTGTATGAGTTGTGTGTAGTATATTACTTCACTACACATATACCTCTGTATGTAGTATATTACTTCACTACACATATACCTCTGTATGAGTTGTATGTAGTATATTACTTCACTATACATATACCTCTGTATGAGTTGTGTGTAGTATATTACTTCACTACATATATACCTCTGTATGAGTTGTATGTAGTATATTACTTCACTACACATATACCTCTGTATGAGTTGTATGTAGTATATTACTTTACTACATATATACCTCTGTATGAGTTGTATGTAGTATATTACTTCACTACACATATACCTCTGTATGAGTTGTATGTAGTATATTACTTCACTACATATATACCTCTGTATGAGTTGTATGTAGTATATTACTTCACTACACATATACCTCTGTATGAGTTGTATGTAGTATATTACTTCACTACACATATACCTCTGTATGAGTTGTATGTAGTATATTACTTCACTGCACATATATACCTCTGTAGGAGTTGTATGTAGTATATTACTTCACTACATATATACCTCTGTATGAGTTGTATGTAGTACATTACTTCACTACACATATACCTCTGTATGAGTTGTATGTAGTATATTACTTCACTACACATGTACCTCTGTATGAGTTGTATGTAGTATATTACTTCACTACACATATACCTCTGTATGAGTTGTATGTAGTATATTACTTCACTACACATATACCTCTGTATGAGTTGTATGTAGTATATTACTTCACTACACATATACCTCTGTATGAGTTGTATGTAGTATATTACTTCACTACACATATACCTCTGTATGAGTTGTATGTAGTATATTACTTCACTACACATATACCTCTGTATGAGTTGTATGTAGTATATTACTTCACTACACATATACCTCTGTATGAGTTGTAATGTAGTATATTACTTCACTGCACATATACCTCTGTATGAGTTGTATGTAGTATATTACTTCACTACACATGTACCTCTGTATGAGTTGTATGTAGTATATTACTTCACTACACATATATCTCTGTATGAGTTGTATGTAGTATATTACTTCACTACACATATACCTCTGTATGAGTTGTATGTAGTATATTACTTCACTACACATATACCTCTGTATGAGTTGTAATGTAGTATATTCCTTCACTACACATATACCTCTGTATGAGTTGTATATAGTATATTACTTCACTACACATATACCTCTGTATGAGTTGTATGTAGTATATTACTTCACTACACATATACCTCTGTATGAGTTGTATGTAGTATATTACTTCACTACATATATCTCTGTATGAGTTGTATGTAGTATATTACTTCACTACACATATACCTCTGTATGAGTTGTATGTAGTATATTACTTCACTACATATATACCTCTGTATGAGTTGTATGTAGTATATTACTTCACTACACATATACCTCTGTATGAGTTGTATGTAGTATATTACTTCACTACACATATACCTCTGTATGAGTTGTATGTAGTATATTACTTCACTACACATATACCTCTGTATGAGTTGTATGTAGTATATTACTTCACTACACATATACCTCTGTGTGAGTTGTATGTAGTATATTACTTCACTACACATATACCTCTGTATGAGTTGTATGTAGTATATTACTTCACTACCCAAATACCTCTGTAGAAGTTATCTTCCTTAGCACTTGTATAAGATTATTCAGGTATTACAAACTGCTATACTAACTACCAAAATAACAACCTGTAAAATTCTCAATAATACAAGTAATATGGCAAAAAAAAAATTGCGTCAGTCGGGAATCGAACCCGGATCTATTGCTTGGAAGGCAACAATGCTAACCTTTCCACCACCAGCGCTTGATGATTTCATAGGTAGTCCTGGGAACAGCTGACACGATGTCAGACACCTGAGCTGTTAATTTACTCCATGACACAATTTAAGAGCTAGTAACCGTAGAAACAGTTTAAAGAATCATAGAGTAGAAGCCCACTCAAGTAAATCATACAAAAAGTAAAATAAATCTATCTTAAATATTATGATTAACTTGTGAATTGAATAATTGCATTTTTTTATTGACATGATACGGAGCAGAAGAAAAAAATCGATGACAATAAGAACTTCAAAGGTAAAACCATTTTTGTCATAAATCGGATTCTCTCGTTAGACTAAAATACAACAGGAGGCAGAGGTTTATTTGAAAGAATAAAAGTTCAATAATCCGCTTGACGCTTTTTTGTGAAACTGAGTGATAAAACGGAAACATTGTAATGGATCTCAGCCTGGATATGTACAGGAAGTAATTTCAGCCAATCAAACAATACAAATACAACAATAGATACAGTAGTGCACGTGCATAAATAGATTTGGTGCTTGCGGCAATGTAAGAGGCTATTAGACTAGATAGCCTGAGCCATTGACTCACCTCGTGTGAGCAACTTCTACATTGTACCCTGCAGGCTATACTGACCTTGTGATATCTGTGGGAGAGAGAGGTTTTGTTAGGCTGTGCTACAAGGTGTGGACAATTCCTAGTTAGTGGAAGCCCTACAAGCATGCTCCACTACACTACCTCCTCCTAGTGCTGCCTCTAGTGCTGCTGCCTCTAGTGCTGCTGCCTCTAGTGCTGCTGCCTCTAGTGCTGCTGCTATTGTTCCTGTTGCCACCAGCTACATCTCTCCAGTTTGTAGCTAGAAAAACTGGCTTCTATCACGTTCAGTATCCAACTTTCGTAGACAGTCCCACTGCCTGGAACGGTTTGTTTGTATATTATTCCTTATTTACTTTTGGTTTGGTAGATTGAGACCCAAACCAATCATAATCTTGGCAAAGGCCCACTCAACTCAACAGATACTAAAAGCAACACGGATGAAATATATAAGGATTGCCAGCTGCAGCTGCGTAATATAACTTTGTAACGAGCCAAATGCAGCCGTTTGTGGGAGAAGCAATTAGTGCTCCGAACTTTTCAAGACTATTTGAATCTCGTTGTCAATAATGTTTTCTTATTGGTTTTTATACCATAATCCACGCTGGGGGATGATTTAATAGTTTTCGCTATTCAAGTTTTGTTACTTACAATACCATATCCGCTCCGAAACCAACCAGAATATGCCAACAATAATATATATGTAATCTTTGGTATGTGACAGATCCGTTTTCTAAATTTATTGATTCTACCAGTGAGTGTCTGAGGCTTCTTGTACATTTGTATTACTCTATACAATAGTACAACATTACTTGTTATATACTTGTACATCACATGAGCTGGTACCCTTAGACAATAGAGAACAAGTATGTGCAGGTATATTTGTAACACTACTGCATGCTGTTGTAGACTGAGAGAGATAATACACCAAAACTTGTATCCAACGGTAACATGGAATACAGTTCCCTCATCGACTGCATCTCTAGATAATGTGGTAACAATTATAATGCGGTTTTGTTTGCTTTCGCTCCCTGTCATGTGACCAGTTTCTCTCTTATGATTGGCCTATAGGTTTTTGAGCAGACAAACTTTTTGTTGAGCAGACCTTTAAATATAGCTGTTTAGAGTTGGTGATTCAATTCAACCCATATCACGGTTTATTTTTTTTAAATTGCCCAAAACATGAAATGGTGGTCCCCTCTGTCTTCTACTGTTTGGTTTGTGGTTTACAGGAGCTGAGAGGAGACAACTTGGTTAGAGTATCCACAGGATGAGCGGTCAACTTGAAATGGTATAGTGGACGCGATATTTACAAGTTTATAAAATGATAGAAATTATGCTATCAAAATTACAATAAAAAAACAACATCCAAGTGGGCTTTTGTATGTGCCACGCATGTACTGTTATATAGGTCATGTATGTATTGTTATATAGGTCATGTATGTACTTTTATGCTGCATTCTATACTGGTTGCTAATATAGCTACTGCTGAACTTGTAGCCGACAGAGTTACAGTTTCAAGTGGTTGATCCATCCAGATCTGCTCTGTGAGTGCTTTGTGGGCGGAGCCATAGCTTTAGGAGTTGTCTGTCTATTATCTACAGTTCAGAATATTCCATGTTATGTTCAGCGCACTTGTCAGAAACGGAGGGGTAAGAGTAAAACTAACAGGATGTGATGTCACACTTACCAATCAATCTATGCATTGATGAGGTTAGAGACATCAAACTTCTAGGAGTTGTCTCAGATCTGACCCTGAGATCTAAATCAGCTGTTGACTGTTTAGTGAAGTCAGCTGAGCAATAGAGTCATTCATTGTACGAACCAACACTAAAACAGAGAGAAATAGAGTGGTCTAAAGTCAACTCGACCAACTAAGGGATGCAAGAAATATCAAAACAGAAGCAGTTGGTTATCCAGCAGCCAATAGAGTGAAGTAGTAGTGAGGTATAACTTTGTGGGAGAAAATAAAGTTGACCATGTAGCAAACCAATAGACATCTAAGGTGTAGGGTACACAATAGAAGCAAACCAACAGACATCTAAAGTGTGTGATACACAATAGAAGCAAACCAATAGACATCTAAGGTGTGTGATACACAACAGAAGTAAACCAATAGACATCTAAGGTGTACGATACACAATAGAATCAAACCAATAGACATCTAAGGTGTAAGATACACAATAGAAGCAAACCAATAGACATCTAAGGTGTGGGATACACAATAGAAGCAAACCAATAGACACCTAAGGTGTAGGGTACACAATAGAAGCAAACCAATAGACATCTAAGGTTTGCGATACACAACAGAAACACACCAATAGACATCTAAGGTGTGAGATACACAATAGAAGCAAACCAATAGACATCTAAGGTGTGAGATACACAATAGAAGCAAACCAATAGACATCTAAGGTGTAAGATACACAATAGAAGCAAACCAATAGACATCTAAGGTGAGTGATACACAATAGAATCAAACCAATAGACATCTAAGGTGTGCGATACACAATAGAATCAAACCAATAGACATCTAAGGTGTAGGGTACACAATAGAAGCAAACCAATAGACATCTAAGGAGTGAAATTTCATCTAAGTCAAAAACTTTTTATACCCTTAAGCTGTTGTTGACCTTTTGACCTCTTTCATCCTTGTCAGCTTTATGGCACAAAAAATTGAAACTGTAAAAAGACCATCAAACCGTTCGCTAGTTGTCAAAGCCAGTTCTGTTCGCTAGGGGTGTCGGTGGGGATACAAACATAGTAAATGTCACTACTAGCCTGTGGCCATAGGTTTGTGAGTATCAGTGGCCTTAGGCTATTTAGCTTAACAACTTATTTTCCAAAAGGTTGCATTTCATTGAAGAGGTGTTATAAGACATGGCCTGGTGTACTATCCTCCCCTTTAAACCCTATGCGATGTTTTGGTCTTTCAGCTGCCAGGTGTTCTCGCTGAGTTCTGTGCAGTTACGTTTACTGTCATGTTGAAACTTGTTTTTTGGTTTGTGAAGCAAGTCCTAAATGTTGCTTCAGTCCATTCTATGTATGTTTGTGACGGCTCGGTGATGTCTCCTGTGGGTACAGTAGAACATCAGAGATATATAAAGCTAGTGTATCCACAGTAGTGAGTGAGTAAGTAACATGAAAAGCTGCAGGATTTGCTCAAAAATGAACAAAGAAATATAGTAGGTGCCTAGTGGCTTTCTACTGACTGATTAAAGAGGGACATCTTATAACGTTTACATTAGAAGGTAGTCTAAAAAATAGGAAAAAGTAGAAGATAAAAAACCAAAGATTTTGCAAAAGTACAGTCACTACCCTGTCCATCGTAGGAAAACAAATGCATCACAGCTCATCTACCGTCTTGTCTGACAGGGTCAGGCACCAGGACTCCATCGCTGAAAGCACTACAAAGTGTAGCCTCAAGGAATGTACAATTACACTCTACGGAATGGGTGGATAACACTTGTTGCATATGAACATAGACTAAGACTCTTGCAAGGTTCAACTGTCAGGTAGATGGAGCCAAGTGAGCAACTCTATAAGTAGGAGAAGTAGAAAAGAGACAAGTTGGTAACTGGACAAGTGAACAAGTCAGATGATGATCATCAGCTTTCAATGCTGTTTGTAGGCTAGTACTAGTATTACAACTTAGCTATCTATTGTGTAAGCACCAACAAGCACTGGATAATCCTTTAACATAAGCGCTCTGGCACTATATATAAACGCGAGTCCGGACGAGTCGGGCGAGTCGGGCGAGTCCGGACGAGTCGGGCGAGTCCGGACGAGTCGGACGAGTCGGGCGAGTCCGGACGAGTCGGGCGAGTCCGGACGAGTCGGGCGAGTCCGGACGAGTCGGGCGAGTCCGGACGAGTCGGGCGAGTCCGGACGAGTCGGGCGAGTCCGGACGAGTCGGGCGAGTCCGGACGAGTCGGGCGAGTCCGGACGAGTCGGGCGAGTCCGGACGAGTCGGGCGAGTCCGGACGAGTCGGGCGAGTCCGGACGAGTCGGGCGAGTCCGGACGAGTCGGGCGAGTCCGGACGAGTCGGGCGAGTCCGGACGAGTCGGGCGAGTCCGGACGAGTCGGGCGAGTCCGGACGAGTCGGGCGAGTCCGGACGAGTCGGGCGAGTCCGGACGAGTCGGGCGAGTCCGGACGAGTCGGGCGAGTCCGGACGAGTCGGGCGAGTCCGGACGAGTCGGGCGAGTCCGGACGAGTCGGGCGAGTCCGGACGAGTCGGGCGAGTCCGGACGAGTCGGGCGAGTCCGGACGAGTCGGGCGAGTCCGGACGAGTCGGGCGAGTCCGGACGAGTCGGGCGAGTCCGGACGAGTCGGGCGAGTCCGGACGAGTCGGGCGAGTCCGGACGAGTCGGGCGAGTCCGGACGAGTCGGGCGAGTCCGGACGAGTGGACACCGTAACAGTTGATAATCTTCACTCTTCGCCTTGAATCGAGGAAAAAACAGCAGTTGAGTGTGCACTAGGGGTGCATGTGGAAAAATAGTTACAAAGTATGTAGAACAGGTTGCAAATCTAACACACTGACACTTAACATCTGGACAACGACGAACACAGCCAATAAGTTTTGAGCATGTCGTGGGTTAATTTTCTTTGCTGACCAGCTAAGCACAACTGGTTTGTTCCTTCGAGTATATTAACTAACTTACTATTAGCATATCACTTCTTTTGTTTCAAATGTAAAATGTATTTGAGCTTAAATGTGGAAAACATTTTTTCTTTTACCTTCTTGAACTATTGTGTCATAGACAAACTTTCAAGTTAGTTGAAGACGTATCTCTCTAAAAATTCACTAATAGTTTGTTTTGCTTCACCGTCACTGTCTGTTGAACTCTGGCTGATATTGTGAGAGATTTTTGTGATTAAGCTGACCATAACCCTCACATCCCCTTCCACTTCTTTCCACCCTCTTCTACGCTTTGTCTCAATTTCCTTTTACACACGTTTCTCAGGCTCCTAGCTTGACTTTACCGTCGACCCGGTATACCGGGTTTAGACACTCTGTTATACCCGGTCAAGCTTTAACTCTGTATCCTCCATGTAAGTTATAAAGGGCCTATCCCAAATCTAGATCAAACCATTATCCTGACGTAGTGAACTAGAAATATCTGAAAGAGGTAGCCTGAGGTCCAGAATATCAACTACCCATCTTTGGATGGTAGAGAGAAAGTTTGGAATGCCGAGGAACTAAAGCGAAGGAGTTTTACATGCCTTGTAAGGACTTCCAACTTCCACTCACCTGTGATTGGCTGGAGATAGAGCGGTAGCTACCATACCATGTGCATACTGTTTGATTTGGTATTATTGTTTATATGTATTTGTGATTTGTTTTTTCTTTTGTATATTGTTGATTTTTTTGTATGTGATTGGCTCATCCCTAATAAGGGGGTGAGTGTTCCTGGTTTCTCTTATAAAAGGAGACAATGTACATTGTGAGAAATAGAACCTTTGTGAATCTTGTATAGTACACTTATTATATTGATAAATACAATCATGGAATAAAGTACTTTATCTCTAACATCTGTTTAGTGTGTCTGGGTCATGGACCCTGTGGAATTGTTAACGTCTACATTTGGGATGAACCTGGGCGTGTGAGGTAGTGGAGTGTGTGAAGGGAGTACACATGGAGAGTTGGCTGTTGTGTCTGTAGTAGAGGGTGCAAATCTGTTACATCAGTGTGTAAAGTTTTCAGACAGCATATATTGAATAACCTGGAGATTTAATTTTCCTTTATGAAATAGACAATCGAAGGACAAATCAATCAAATAGCTTAATAAATATAGTACAAGTATACAGGTAAAGTTCTTCACACCTCGGCTCCATTATTAGTAGGTTGATAAAGATATTAAATTAGACTAAGTCGCATGTTTATCAAACAAATGACCAAAAGTAATAGAAGACTATTTTGGAAATCAAGATCATTCAATAAATTTTTTCGGAACACTTCATAAAAAGGCTCAAGAAAAAGTGAATCCAACATTATTATGAAGTAATACAGTTTGCAAAGTTGTTTTTTCTATTCTGTATCTTTTCCACACTCATGGTATTCTCATGTATTTTTGAGGATATAAAACCTGTTCTAGTAAAATGATCCGATTAGCCTCGCTCTTCATAACTTATTTAGTGTTCAGTTTCTTGAGTGAATTATGAATAAAGTAAACATTTGTTCGTTGATTAACTTTTTATTTGGTGACTTACTTTTTGTTAACCCACGAGTTACAAAAAGAATGAACATTCTTAAGTAGATTTATGTCCTAATTGTTTTTTTTTTGTTTTATTTGGTTCATCAAGGTTTCTTTGCAAAACCTCTGGATATTTCCATCAACACTAATCTGTCTAAACATAGTCAACTACCATTTGTTTTTATTGACCAAAAATAGACCTTTGATGGATAAGTTGAGTCTCTATTAGCTAAGGTAGACACCCTTTGCTCTCTATCACCGGGTTTGATAATCTTCCCATCAGACTTTTGCACACATCATTGTTGTTACTGATACACTTTTTCACCACCTTCACTTAACAGTGTTTTACATCCATCTTGATTTGTTTTAAGCATGAAACTCAGCACCGCCTTGGTATTTTTTGCAGGTGCAATTTAGCTGCACCTGATTTCATCCAATTATGGCAATAATACAATTTATATATTAGCCAATAATTTTGAACATAACCTTTGTAGGTATATATAGAGGACACAGGTGTGTGAAACAAGAAGCATGGCAAGCCTTCAAATGTTATGGTGAGGCTTATCGTTTGCTTGTTATTGAATCAATGGATGCTGACACTAAGGTGCGTAGATTGTCACCCATAGCATTAAAATCTCTCGAAGGAGATTATGTTGATCTGATTAATGGACCTCAGGACCACGGATGGTGCGCCGGATACACTTGCCAGAAGAGAATATCTACTTTCTGGGCTACTGTTGCAATAGGTAGGTTATGTTTGTTGTTGATGGCAGATTGGTAAAAGACTGATGTTGTTTTATCTAGTTTCTTGTCTAGTCTGGTGAAAAACTCTTTGGTGCAAAAGATAATAAAAAAGTTCAACTTTACAAATTTTTGACTGGTTGAGACTTTTTTCGGTGAATCGAATCAAAAATTAAATATAACAGGCTAATTTATCATTTTCTACACAAGCTCGTTGGAGCGCGCTTTACATTGTGGTAGATTTTCGTGAATGACACCGGTGCAAACCCCCCCCCCCCCCCTTCTTAGCAGAATCACCAACCATGTGTGCGCTAGACGAACCGAAGTGCTACCCTAGCCATAACACAGGGTGCTGAGCCGGTAGTACAACCTGCGGAGCCGATACTGTCCCCTGCTGGTGTTGACCCTTGCTGTGCTGGTATTGGCCCTGGCTGTGCCGGTATTGGCCCTGGCTGTGATTGTATGCACTATACCTGGCTGGCATAAGATGGCCGCCGCAGAAGAGGCACCAGGAAATAGCTAAAAGAACTTCACCAGCGCCGAAGCCGGAAGTACTCATCTTCAGACGGTTGATACCATCAACCTCAGGCTAGCTATAGCCCTAGGAAGTGGAGGTCATAACTCTGCCTCTAAGCCACTTGAAGCGTTATTTATATCACATCACTGCATTACATGATTGATCAACTATTTATATCTTATATTGTATTGGTCGAATTATTTCCAATAGATGTATTCTTTTAAGTTTATGCTAGTTTATCTTTTTGTCAGCCTATTTATACGAAGAATGGATTTCATTGCATTCTTTGCATTTAATCATGTACTGCCAACCTAAAAGATTGCCGACCCAGAACTTGGTAATAATGAATAAAGCCATTTAGCAAGCTTGCACTCTTTGTAGTTTGTCTGAGACATGGGTTCTGTGTTTACCAAGTGATCCGGCATTAAAAGATCAAACAAAAACTGTTTCCTACCCGGGATTAAGTCATACTGATGATTGCCTAGGTTGGAGTTAGGCTGTTCCATCGGATAAGGATGGCCAGAAGTGAGCATCCAGTGTCGGTAGAGCACCTGTAGGCAGCCCAGAACACGCTGTGATGGACATCCTATGACCAAACCCAGGCGATGCAATAGTGATCTTCAAGGCACCCAATTTCAAAGGAAACTGTGATGTTGAATATTCTATTATTCGGTTCATCTAGGTGACGGAAATAAATGAATGGCCGGAGAACTTATGTGATGCACTGGAAGGTAGTGCATTGGGATGTGGCAAACCTTCATAGCTGCAGGTTATTTTTGTTGCACTGAGAGCGCGCTTGGATCTGATGCCAAAGAAGCCATGTTCTGGCCTACCAGCTTCATCAGGCAACACAAAACACCATTTCAGGAGCATGCCGGTGAGATAGAGCATCTGGTAAGCATTGCACATGTGGACCTCCCTCACAAAAGCATGCAGAGAATCGAACTGGAGTGGTTAAGCACCACAGTTTGAAACGCTTATCGGTAACAACATTTATTGACCATGTAGCCTATCTACTTGGGTGATGCCATCCAGGCAGGCAACAAATACCTTTAAACAAAGATTATCTTGGAAAGCGTCATGCTCACTTGAGAATAATTGAAAAAGAAGATGATGAAGAAGAGTGTGTCTCTTCCAAATCTCCAGTACAGCAGGTGTACAGTGCATCAACACCTGCCACCCAGATTCCCTTGAAACTGTCATTAGCATCCTGAAGAACCTAATTAAAGAAGTGATGTGACTTATACAGGACGGAGAGCCTGTTTCCCCACCTCTGAGAGAGACAACAACTACAGCCCCATGCTGGGGTTGCAGCCAGGTCAGTCATATGCTGGGCACCTGCCAACGGATGCAACAGACAGTCATGGCCACCAACCCTACCAACCACACTGGATAGGACGATTGTCTGCAGTGGCAGTTATCTGCAAAGAGGCATTCCAGAAGCCCTCCAAACAGACAGCCCATCCACCAACTATTCTATCTTAAAATTGACAAACCAACCACCCATCCCCCCCCCCTCCCCCTCCCCCAACCCCAAAAGAAAAATGTACAAGTTAGCATCAAGACGATGTCAAAAAATTGGTTGAAGGATTTTCCATTGGTCACAGAGCATGAAGTTTACCCCCTTAATACAGAGAAAGTCTCTATACTAACACCTCCATTAGGATCAGCTGTATGGGAGATCTTCCGTACCGTAGAGAAAACCGTTCCACCATTTTTTATAAAACTGCAGCACAGCTGGGCAAAAGTTTTGCAGGCTTGACAAAACAATATATCTGCTACATCCACTCCCTGGCTGGCTACGCCCCTAAAGAGGAAAGAGGAAAGACAAGACGCCCACATATTACTCTTACTATGTTGTAACTAAAGACAAGGTAGGTCTTTAACGGAGAGAAGTATGTGGTAGATTTTGGTGCAAAAACCCGTTATTACTTTTGAAACAGCAATTGTATATGCATTAGAGGAGCCAGAATACTACCCAGCCGTACAACAGGGTGCTGTGTTGGTAGTACAACCTGCTGGGCAGGTAGCACAGCCTACAGGGTCAGTATCCACCCCTGCTGCGCTGGTATTGATTCCTGTGGTGCTGTTATACACTGTACCAGCACAAGATGGCTGCCTTAGCTAAAGAGCCTGGAAATAGTCCTGGAAACAATCCCCAAAACTGGAAATAACTTCTCTCGGATGGGCGCTATTGTTGAGGTTAGGCTAGCTATAGCCCTAGGACTAGTAAAGGCCATCATAGAGCAATGAGACCAGAACTCCGCCTCTTAGCCACTGGGAACCTTACTTATTTAATATCACTCCATCACATGATTGGTTAACTATTTATATTTTAGATTGTATTAGCAGAATTACTATCTGGTAATGTATTCTAATGTATTTTATACAAATAACTTCCTGTAAGTTTGCCTATATAAAGGCAGTTTTCACCCTTCATTCTTGTACTGCTTCCAACATTAGCCACAACAAAATATTGTTATTATTTATTTTATTTTGCTATATTATTGTGTTGTTGTAGAGCACTAATTAATAACTCATCTATGTTAATCTTCTCATGTATTATTTCAGTAGACTAATGACTGACTACTACAACAGCAGTAGCATTGTTAACTATTTCTGGTACCAACTATTGAGCAGTAGTCAGTCAAAAGTATCAATTAACAACCCTGATAATTAATAATGGTAAATAAATAATTATATAATACATATATAGAGTATTGCATACTCTTGAAAAGTATACATTTGGTCAGTTATATTTCAATAAATACATATACGACTCAAATACCTTTTCAATAAGAGTTATCATACTGGCTGTCACTGATAGTCACTGCTATATATTTCTCATTCATTTCTAATATATCTGCTGCAGCAATACTCTCAAGAAACACCCTTTTTCATTCATTCTGCTACTTCACTGCTCATTATCAGTGTCGGTAGTACTGAGAACCAGTGCAAATCTGGTGGAGGGTCCATGATTATGGAATGATCCTCTATCTAGTACTCAGTACAAACTGACCTCACACACAGTAGTATTAATAATCCACGCTGAGTACTTTTTATTACCCTAAACCACTCCAAATTTCAGCCCACTGGACACAAAACATCATGACCACTCTGGTACTCTTGTAGTGTTTTTCTGTCTTTAGTTACACCACCGACACAACGGCTTCCACGTATTCCTTGTTAGTACTAATAATGTCCAGACAATCGATAAGAGTGTTCCTTGTTAATAATAATATTTTATTACCAACATTCTATTTAGCAAGATACAAGTACAAAGGTTACTCCATCATTACTGCAAGCCATGCACAATAACTCCACAGTAATCCACAATAACTTCTGCCCTCCTGATCTCCAACAATTCCTTTTATAGGAGAGACCGGGAAGGCACACTCCCTTATTAGGGTAAACCAATACAATAGTTTCTTACAAGTTATTAACAAATCATCATAATTAATACATAAATAAACAGTAAACAAGGTGTCATGCATGCACTATTTCAGTTGATTGTCTTAGTAGCTCCAAGGCTCCTCCTCTTTAAGCTTGGTTCCCACTTTGATACTCCTCCTCTTGTATAACTCCATTAGGCTGTTTAGGTTCCTTGTTCACTCATGCTTATCCATTGGTGGCCATATATGTCCGGCTAATCACCGAATGGCGGCCATATATGACCGAGTAAATCCCCGAATGACTCATCAGTATAGTGGGTGGCTGGGCATACATTATAAGTTATAGTAGTTGCACAGCTTAGGTATTTTATGGATGCTTCTAGACAAAGGGGAAGGGGTTCTGTTACACTCTTCTTGGGTGGCAAGGGGTGCAGGGTAGGGGGGGTTGAAGGGGAAGGGCTGGGGTCACTGATTTTACACAAATCTCCCTCATACTCCGCTCCATTAAGGACACCGTCTCTAATTAATGAATCAACAACAAAGATTTGTGGTGTACCTCACCGGGAATAATATATATTTGGTTGAAAGGAATACAGTTAATACAATACAGCCTATTGTACACTGGCAAACAGGTTGCCTCGGACCTCAGTAGCCAAACTGCGGAGGGAGGCAGCTTCAAGTTCTGCGGCTTCGTACTCCATCTTTATATCCCTTTTTGCGGCTGGCAAGGTGTGGGGCTTTAGTAGTGCCTGGCGAAGCGCTCGTAGGTCAGCCTCCAGGTCTGCGACTATTTGATCTAAGACTATAGCTGCACTCTCTCTCTTGACTTGAAAGTCTCCAGTTGGCTGGGGGTACGGGGGGGTGTCTGCGGGGGGGGGGGGGGTGTCTGGGCAAGGGGAGAAGTCTCACGGGGTGGAGAAGGTGTGGAGACAGGGGGGAGGGTGGTGGCAGGGGCTGACTTCTTTGGTATACGGTAATTAGTTAGGCGGACAGACATCAAGCTGGGAATGGGGTTAGAAAGACGCTTGTTGGAAGGTTGGGTGTCACTTGGTGAATGGTCACGTTTGGGGACTTTGGCTGGTGAAGTAAGAGGTGTACCCGTTTGCGTGGGCACGCACTGCTCAAATTTGGGTGGGTCGTTCCACTGTGTAAATTCACAGAAGCGCTCGTAGGACTGCTTATCTACCGCATAAATCATCCCTGTTTTGCCTACGTGTTCAGGCTCTCCGTCATTATCCAACCTACTTTGATGTCCATAAACCGTATCTCTGCTCTCACTTGTAAAGCGGCAGCCGCAGAAATGCTTTATGTAGTGTTGATTCACGTGTACGGCTAGCTGCCGGGTATTGCGGCTCCGGTATCCACATTTAGCACAGGTCAGCTGACTGGATCTCCGCAGCAGGCGCTGGACCTTGTCCTCAGTAGGCTTACTTATCCATTTCAACATTCTCCAACGGGCAAGGTTTCTCCTACCATCAGCTCCAAAGGTGACTGTAGGCTCGTCTTTCAACGTAAGGGGAGAGGGGGGGGGGCAACAGGAACCGTTCGTATCAACCGTACTGATATGCTGGGTAGGTCTGACGGTGTACTCTTTGTCTCTACAACAGACGTAACATGATGACAGTGTCGTTTGTTAGGTGGGGAGGTAGGGGGGGCATCCTGGGGTGGGGTAACTCGAGACGATAGGGGGGATACTATTACTTGACTATTACTAGTTGGAGAAGTGGTATTTGGCCATTCGGTTAATACTTTTTTGCGTTCTAACGCCAGATCTACTCCGTGGGGGTGGTGTGAGGTTCTTTTGAGGGTGGTCCATCTATCCCGAGCCGGGGTAGTGCCGGGGTCACTGGGAAAAGGGGGATTTGGCTTGGGGGTTTCTTCACACATTGGCTGTAGCTATAATCAAGTTTTGTTGGAGGAACGACTGTAGTAGGGACCAGGGGGAGGTTAGTGGGTGGTCGTTTAGCTGGATCAAGGGGTGGAAACTCGTCTAAGTCGGTTGGGGGGGGAAGGCACAAGGGTGGTGAGAGCTAAAGGGTCACTGGCCGTAGCGTTCTCGAGTACCCACTTATCATAGGCATTTTTCAACTCACCAGGTTGACTTGACGTGGCTGCTGGTAGCGTAGTGGATGCTGACTCTCCGGTTATGCCTAGCAGCTGATCCTCGCTGTGGCTAGAGGGTGGCTGATATTCAGCTAGATTAGCTTCGAGCAGGAGGTTGTCGTCGTCATCCTCGAGCTGTAAGCAGGCGGAAGTTTCGGTGTTCATACTTTGCAAGTAGTTCTGAAGGAGCTGTAGTAAGCCAGCGGACTGCTCAGTAAGCAAGTTAGCAGACAAAAGGGCAATATTTTCTTGACTATTCAGCTGCAAACCGGTTTGCACTGCCACTTGGGGGGTATGACTCCTGACAGAGGGGGAAAAGAGGGGTATCTTTGGGGGCTCCTGCAGGGGGGTTGAATGGAGAGAGCCAGATGAAGTTTGGAGGGGGGGTAGGGGAGACTCTAGCAATTCTTTTGAGATTAGGCAAGGGGGGTTGTGGTCCTCAGGCTTAGTGGTGAACGCTTTAACTGTAGCCAATAACTTGGTTCTTTCTTCCTGTAGTGTATCACTTCTTGCAGTGACTTGGTGACACCAAGGTTGGCCATATCGTTGGGGTGGTCCTACATTTCGTCTAGGGCGGCCTGTAGGTGCTGGGGCTAAGGGAGGGGGGCGTGCAACTGGCGGGGGGACAACTTCTTGGTTTGCCGTATGACCTACGGCTCGGCCAGTTCTTGTCCGATTGGATTGATTTTCGCTGGAGAGATTCGGTGAGCACTCTTCTACAGGTTGAGGTGCTCTGGGTGCTGCTTTGCTATAGGTTGACTTGTTCTGGGCGCTGGCCTCTCTACTGGGGGAGAGATTGGAGGGGAGGGGGGCGCCGTATAAGGGGAAGGCATTGGGAGGTCCAGGAGTGGAAAGGGTATTTCTTGTACAGGGGGAGGGGGTTGTGTTCTCCTGCGGGGACCAGCGCCACGCATGTTGGGGCGGTGGACGGGTTCTAAAGCTGCAGGGGCTTGTCCGTACGGCTCCAGGCATGCCCTATATGGTTTCAGGCGACTGCCGTTTTGCACTGACTGTTGGCCGTGTCGATTGATCAGGTATGTGTGGTTACCGTAGGCTTCCTCTATTATATAAGGGCCCACGAACTTGGGTTGGAGTTTGGGGTTCTCTCCCTTTCTTCTCCTCCGGTTCTCCAACCATACTTCATCTCCCGGTTTGAATAGAGACGGCTCCTCTCCTTCGTCTCCTCTTATCTGTTCCTGCTCCATTCGGAGAGTCTCATGAACCTCTTCAAGTCTTTCCTGTAGGGTTTGGGCATATTCGTGTACGGGCACACACTCAACCAAGGGGGGGTGATAAGTTAGTTGGTCGGGGAGCCGTAATTCCCTTCCCTTCATCAAGAAGTTTGGTGTTTTGCCTGTAGTAGAATGGGGGGTGGCACGGAATGCTCTCATTATTTGGGGGAGAATCAAGTCTCATTCTCCGGGCTGTCTCTTCAATAGGAGAGAGCGTAGGGCATCTCCTAATACCCTATTATTGCGCTCTACTAAACCGTTGGATTGGGGGTGGTAGGGAGTGGTTCGAGTCTTTTTTACCCGCCAGAGAGTACAGAGTTCGTGCATGAGACTCGACTCAAACTGGGCACCCTGATCGGTGTGCATCTGCTCGGGTAGTCCGAAGTAGCAGAACACGTGTTCGTCAAGGGCAGTGGCAACAACAGGGGCAGTGGCATCAGGGAGGGGGAGGGCATCTTGCCAACGGGTAAAGTGGTCTGTTAAGACAAGTATCCACTTGTTTCCTCTATCGGTCTCAGGGAGGGGGCCCACCAGGTCTACGGCCAACTTTTGCCAAGAGCGGCCGGCAAACATTCGCTGCCGTGTGGGGTTGGGTTTTGTACCGCCATGTTTAGCCCGCTGACAGGTTTCACAGCTGTTTATGGCTCTCCGTACATCCGCAGTCATACCTGACCAGTACCATGTGAGGCCTATTCTCTTTAATGTCCGTTGTATGCCTTGGTGGGCCAAGACGTGTGTCTCCCACACTACTTTGCTTCTCAGGCTGGGGGGGCACACAGCACACCAGTGGGCTCTATTCTGTCCGGCTTGGTGTACCTCTAGAATACCATCTGGGCGGATCTGCATAGAGTGTTGGCGTTTCTCCAGCTGTCGGAGTTCATTACTTCCGAGTTCCAACTGCTGTGGGGGAATAGGGGTATGGTTCTTTACCGCCTCGTAGATGATGGCTACCGGGTGGCGGCCCGTTTTCTGAGCATCCAGCAGGTCGGTGTCAGGGGGTGAGGGGCGAGTGATAGCTACCACTCGGGGGTGTGACGGGGTGGGGTCAGCTGGGGTGGATGCGGGAGGGGAGAAGGGGTGGGGCAAGGTTTGCCATATTTCTTTCTTCGTGGGTCCGCCGTCTCTGGCTTCAATGTGATTACATTGCTTACAATCGGAGGGACATCGTCTACTAAGGCCGTCAGAATTTCCATGCAAGTGTCCACTCCGGTGTTCGATGGTAAACTGGAACTCTGACAGAGTTTCGAGCCACCTGGCTACTTGGCTGGACGGCTCTTTACGCTTACATAGCCACATGAGGGAGGCATGGTCTGTTCTCACCCGAAAGGTTCGACCCTAGAGGTAGGGTCTGAAGTGCTTTGTGGCTTTGACTACGGCCAGTAGTTCTCTGCGAGTGACACAATAGTTGCGTTCAGGTGGGCTCAGTGTTTTGCTATAATACGCTATCACTCTTTCTTCACCATTCTGTAGTTGGGAGAGGACAGCTCCAACACCGTCATCGCTTGCATCGGTGTCCAATATATACGGGCTATCGGCATCTGGGTAGCCAAGAATGGGGGCAGACAGCAGTCCAGCTTTAAGCTGTACAAAAGCTTCTCTCTGAGGGGTGGTCCATTCCCATGGAACGTCCTTGCAGGTTAACTTGGTCAGGGGCTTGGACGTAGTGGAGAAGCGAGGGAGGTATTGTCGGTAATACCCGACTGTACCGAGGAATGCTTGGAGTTCTTTAAGGCAGGTGGGGGTGGGCCAGTCACAGACTACTGCGATTTTTTCAGGATCAGTGGAAACACCATGCTCACTGACGAGGTGTCCAAGATAGCGGACTTGTGACTGTAGCAGTTCGCATTTTCTGGGCTTTAACTTAAGTCCTGCTGCTTTGAGCCGCTGTAGCACTTCTGCCAGCCGGTGTAGGTGGGTGGGGAAGTCGGGACTGATGACAATAATGTCATCTAGGTATAGGAGGAGTGACTTCCAGTGAAGTCCGTGTAGTACTCGTTCCATGAGTCTTTGGAAGGTGGCTGGGGCAGAGGTGAGACCGAATGGGAGGACCTTCCACTTATATAGGCCTGATCGAGTTGAAAAGGCAGATTTGTCGCTGGCGTCTGCATCGAGGGGCACTTGCCAATACCCGCTCACTAGGTCAAGGGTACTAAAATACCGACTTCCAGACAGCACATCTAGGCTCTCGTCTATACGGGGGAGGGGGTAGGCGTCCTGTTGGGTTACCGCATTTAGACGCCGGTAATCAATACAGAAGCGCCAGGTGCCATCCTTCTTCTTCACCAATACTACGGGGGAACTCCAAGCACCAGTGCTGGGTTCTATCAAACCCCGTTCGAGCAGCTTGGCTACTTGTTCTTCAGCCTCTCTCTCTTTATGAGGCCCTAGCCTGTGGGGATGTTGACGGATGGGTTGTGCGCCAGGTCTCAGGGGAATGCTGTGGGCTACTAGGTTGGTAAGGCCGACGTCGTGGTCACCTTTACTGAATACTTCCTCATACGAGTGCAAGAGTTGTGCCAATTTGAACGCCTCCTTGGGGGTGTGACAGTTGCCTAGTGCTTGGACATACAACTCTTGTAGATGTTCGGGGACGGGGGGAGGAATGGCGGTGGAGGGGGGGGGGGGGAAGTGGGCTCATCTTCTTTTACTGGTGACCCTATATCACCGTTGTGTACTCCAGTGTACCTTCCTGTCGTTTTGCCAGCTTTCAATTCCAGCGGTTGGTTGGTGGGGTTGAGACACCTCACCAATAGCTGATGCCGGTCATTCGGGGTATTAAGACTGGCAGCTAGGGGGGGGGGAGTTGGGGATGCCTTCTACGATACCGAGGGGAAGGTGTATGGAGTGGGTAGTTCGGCACAGTATGGTTGCTTCAGTGTGGGGGGGATCTGAGTGTCTTTAACCACCTGGACTCCAGTAGCCAGTACTCTGCCTTGCTGGTCTGTACACAGCAGTTCTTGGCCATTAACTTCTATCACTGACAGGTCGAACTTCATGCGACACTGATGAGAAGTGAGAAATGGCATGCCCAGAATGGCGTCCTCATTTATTTGGCCTACAACAAAAGTGGCTTCCGTTTTGACATCTTGCAGCCGAAGGGGTAGGCGGATGGTACCAAAGAAGGGGATGTGAGATCCGTCGGCTAACACACCGTGTGAATCACCTTCTTGCAGGGAGCTCTTAGTAGTTGGGGCCAGTCGATTGAACAGGTGTTGCGATAAGAGGTTGGTGGTACATCCAGTATCGGTGAGTACTGACACCGGTTTTCCCTCTACTCGACCGGGTAAGAAGTAGCTTGCATTGTAAGGGCGCTCTGATGGTGGGTAAGTGAGGTCAGCGGGTTTAACTGCTGAGGGTTGGGGGTAGGGGAGCGTCTATGTCGAGTACGAGAGGGTCGCTCAGTGGTCAACAGGGTTGAGGGGGGGAGTAGTTTCTTAGCCAAAGACTGACGAGGTGGGTGTGGCTCGGTGTCCTGTGTAGGGTGGCACACCAGGTGACCGTGGTCAGCAAGACTTTGTCTATGAGAAGGGGTGGGTTGGGTATACAGGTCAGTAGGGTAGTAGTCCGACTCTGCTTCACTGGGTACCGGGGAGTAGGGCTCTTCGTCTCCTATATCTTGGAGGGGGGTATACCGGTTGGTGGTGGGTAGTTGCCAGGGTTCTGAGATGGGTACTACACGCCGTCTCTCTCTCCCTCTGCCATGGGGGAATCTCTAGTACGGGGTTGTACTGTTCTACTCTAGCCAACTTTCTTTGATAACGCCGGGGTGCCCGGGGGCAGTGAGGGGCCGGTTTCCCTACTGCGGGCGGCGCCCGTTTTTTGACTGCTGGTTAGGGGGGGGGGGGCGGGGTAGATGGCCAAGGTTTGACCGGGCAGCTTTTTTGTAAATGGCCAATAGTGCCACATCCCCAACACTGGAGGGGGGCGGATGTAGGGAAAGGGTGGGGGAGGGAGGGGGCAAGGGGTGGGTTGACTTGTTGTTGTAATTGTTGCAATGCGTCGGGCAGGAGCTTAACTGCTTCGGTCAACGTCTGTAGGTTCTTCATCAAGGCACTGAGGGTGTCCTCTGGTAGGGTGGCCGTCTGTTGGACTTGGTTAGGGGGGAGGTTGGGGAGGGCCGGTCACTGGGTGGGGGTAAGTGTTCTTCCTCCTCTTCCACTATTCTCACTCTGGAGGGCCTGTCTTCAAATCCAACTTTGACTTGCAGGAATTCGTTTCCAGCTCTAATAGCCTCCTCAATTGTGTGTGGTTGGACTGCCAGCAGGTGCCGTTGTAGATAGGCATTACCAATAGTGCTGGCGAAAGTCTCTAGCACCATTCGGTCGACTCTTCGGGGGGGGGGGGGGGGGGGTAGGTCATCGTATGCCACACGAACTAATTTCTCCACTTCGTTGGCGTGTTGTTGTAGTGAGGCTTGGGCAGAACGACGCAACACAATTAACTTGGCCTGCGCTTCCTTTGGGGTGAGTCCGAAACGGGCTCGGAGGGCGGCGAAGATACCTTTTACGTGAGGGGGGCGTCCACATTCTAGTGCCTCGTCCTTCAGTGCTGCTCGAGGATGCATCAGGGCTGTAGCTTGGCCCCAGTCATTGGCATCTGCAACCTCGAGGAACCGAGTGACAAAATACTCGATGTCTTCCGTCCCGTCGTACTTTGGGGCCTTGAAGGGTGTCTGTATTGGTCCTCGGGGAGGCTGTACCAACATCTGTGAGTTGCTCCAGCGCTACGGTAGGTTGTGCTCCGACAGGGTTTCTACCGGCACTCCTAGCTCTTTGGGTGGCCATGTTAGATACAATGGCAAGCTAGGGGGGGTTGAGTGACTGTTTTTGGCAAGAGTAAGCTGGTATACAGGGTATACAGGCTCGGTGTGACTTCTGGGGAGGGGGGAAGGTGGTATACAGGGTATACAGGCTCGGTATAGCTTCGGGGTAGGTAGTATATGGCTATACAGGCTCGGTATGACTTCTGGGGAGGGGGGGGAAGGTGGTATACAGGGTATACAGGCTCGGTATAGCTTCGGGGTAGATAGTATATGGGTATACAGGCTCGGTATAGCTTCGGGGTAGGTAGTATACAGAGGGATACTGACACAGAGTAGCTTCTGAAGAGCGGGAAGGTGGTATGCAAGAGATACAGGATTGGTATAGCTCCTAGTTCTTCCTACCTTCTTTTCTCTCTATCCGTTGTGTCTCTCTCGTTCATAGATCCCACTGCTGCCACCAATGTAGTGTTTTTCTATCTTGATTTACACCACCGACACAACGGCTTCCATGTTTTCCTTGTTAATACTAATAATGTCCAGACAATCGACAAGAATGTTCCTTGTTAATAATAATACTTTATTATTAACATTCTATTTAGCAAGACACAAGTACAATAATTACTCCACTATTACTGCAAGTCATGCATAATAACTCCACAGTAATCCACAATAACTTCTGTAATATACTACATACAACTCATACAGAGGTATATGTGTAGTGAAGTAATATACTACATACAACTCATACAGAGGTATATGTGTAGTGAAGTAATATACTACATACAACTCATACACAGGTATACGTGTTGTGAAGTAATATACTACATACAACTCATACAGAGGTATATGTGTAGTGAAGTAATATACTACATACAACTCATACAAAGGTATATGTGTAGTGAAGTAATATACTACATACAACTCATACAGAGGTATATGTGTAGTGAAGTAATATACTACATACCACTCATACAGAGGTATATGTGTAGTGAAGTAATATACTACATACAACTCATACAGAGGTATGTGTGTAGTAAAGTAATATACTACATACAACTCATACAGAGGTATATGTGTAGTGAAGTAATATACTACATACAACTCATACAGAGGTATATATGTAGTGAAGTAATATACTACATACAACTCATACAGAGGTATATATGTAGTGAAGTAATATTCTACATACAACTCATACAGAGGTATATGTGTAGTGAAGTAATATACTACATACAACTCATACAGAGGTATATGTGTAGTGAAGTAATATACTACACACAACTCATACAGAGGTATATGTGTAGTAAAGTAATATACTACATACAACTCATACAGAGGTATATGTGCAGTGAAGTAATATACTACATACAACTCATACAGAGGTATATGTGTAGTGAAGTAATATACTACATACAACTCATACAGAGGTATATCTGTAGTGAAGTAATATACTACATACAACTCATACAGAGGTATATGTGTAGTGAAGTAATATACTACATACAACTCATACAGAGGTATATGTGTAGTGAAGTAATATACTACATACAACTCATCCAGAGGTATATATGTAGTGAAGTAATATACTACATACAACTCATACAGAGGTATATGTGTAGTGAAGTAATATACTACATACAACTCATACAGAGGTATATGTGTAGTGAAGTAATGTACTACATACAACTCATACAGAGGTATATGTGTAGTGAAGTAATATACTACATACAACTCATACAGAGGTATATGTGTAGTGAAGTAATGTACTACATACAACTCATACAGTGTTAATTGCAATAGTTTGAGGGCCAATGCCCTTTCTAATTCTACTTGTGTTGGTTCTGCAGTTCGTGTAGATGAAGCTTCTTTTTCTTTAGGTAGGGTAGAGTCAGGGGAGTTTTCTGACTTGATAAGTTTGTCATTATGTTGGTAAAAATGAACTTCTTGATTTGAGGGCGTCCATTGGCCCTCTTTAAGGGTTGGTGATCTACATAAGCCATTTCTTCTAGCTATTCCTTTCATGTTAGGTCGCCGAATGGGTTCTAGTGCTGCTGGGCTTGTCCTACGGGATTTGTACAAGGTCTATATTGCTTTAACTTCCTTTCATTTTGGACAGATTTTTGACCATTTCTATTGATTAGATAAGTGTGATTGGGGTAGGCTTCCTCAACAGTATATGGACCGACAAATTTTGGTTGCAATTTAGGATTCTCCCCTTTTCGTTTGCGCTTATTTTCAAGCCACACCATGTCTACTGGGGCAAATAAGGAAGGCTCTTCTCCATCTTCCTCTGATTTGTTTCTGTTCTTCTCTTAGAGTTTCATGTAATTCTGCTAATCCGTTCTTTAGGCTTAGGGTATATTCATGTAAGGGTATTTCGTCTGTCAGTGGGGGGTGGTATACTAACTGATCTGGGAGCCTTAGCTCCCTTCCTAACATCAGGTAGTTAGCTGTTTCTCCAGTGGTAGTGTGGGGTGTGCCTCTAAAAGCTCTCATTAGTTGAGGCAACAATAAATCCCAGTCTTCTTGACTTCTGTGCAACAGTAATGAACATAGCGAGTCTCCCTGCACTCGATTATTCCATTCAACAATGCCATTGGCTTGGGGGTTGTATGGTGTTGTTCTAGTTTTTGAAATGCGCCTTTGCACAATTCTCGCATCAACTGACCATAAAACTGGGTACCTTGGTCAAAGTGGATTTGTTCAGGTAAACCGAGGTAACAGAACACTCACTCGTCTAGTGTTGTAGTTACTAATGGTGCAGTAGCATTGGGAATGGGCAAGGCATTTTGGGCAAACTCCACACCATTTTGCACGACATTTGAAAGATAATTGCAGTTCAAGTATTTCATTTGATTGAATTCTCATGGACTCAGAGAATCGATGAAATTTTTTTAGTTCAGGGCTTCCTAAATCTAATTGTTCTCTTGTGAGCGGTGTTTGAATGTTTATTGATCTATAGATTAATGCAAGAGGGTGAATTCCTGTCCTCTGTGCATCTAACAGGTCAGTATCAATTTTCGTAGGGTTTCTCATTGATTTGCAAGCTTCTACTGTTTTCACTTCATGAACATTTAGGAAAGGGGTTTGCTGTGTATGGGAGGAAATAGCCATGGTGAGTTCATATTTTGTGGGGCTACCGTCTCTGTTTTCTATGTGGCTGCATTGTTTACAGTCAACAGCAAATCTGCACTTCCATGTTTAGAGCCGCCCCATGTTCTATTTTGTAACAGATTTCAGATAATATTTCTCACCACCGAGCTACCTGACTACTGGGTTCTTTTCTTCAACACAGCCACATCACAGAGGCATGATCAGTCCGTAGGTGAATCTTTTGGCCGTATAACTAAGGACGGAAATGTTTAATTGCCTTTATCACATGTAACATGTAGATTTTTGTTTTTGATAGGAGGTGAGGGGAAATTGTGTAAGAGAAGAGTTAGTTGAACATGAATTTTCTTTAGCTATTGGAGTTATCTTCTTTTGATTTTCAGGGGGTAACAGCTGTTGTAGAGTAGTGGGTACAAGTCCATTTATTGACATCGGAGGGGGAATGTGACAGTTATTCGCAAATGGATGTTCTTGTTTGTAAGAGGGTATACAATCTGGCTCATTTCTTAGTGGCAAATAGCGGTTGTGGAGGGGTATTGTCCACAAAAAGTCATTTTTTTTATAGTTTCTTCAGTTTTATTTTTCAGCCATTGCTCAGTAGATTTGAGCTGATTTTTGTGATTTTGAGAAGGACCTCTATTTTTTGTTGATGCCCTTGAACACTCAATATGAGGAGTTAATGCTGTGGGCGCCAATCGTTTCCCGGACGTGGTAGTTTGTTATTTGTGGAGGCTTTCCAGGATTGATTTTGACATTTTTGTTGAAAATGTCCAATTTGACCATACCTCCAACATCAAATGGCGGTATTGGTCGTGTCCATATGTTTGGATGCAGGTTTTTCTACGCTGAGTTGAACTAATGTTTCTGCTAATTTGTTTGCAGCTTCTACTAAACTTGCCAAAGACTCTGAAACTAATGAGTTTGCAGTTACAGGATTTAGCATGTTTTTTGGAGCAGTTCATTTGGCCTCTTCATCCTCAGTAGTAATATATGAGCAGATCTCCCTACCAAGTGTTTTTTTGTGGTTCTGGTCTTGGGGGTTATGCAATGAGTTACGACGTTGGGTGAATTCGCCGAGTTTATATTGTATTTCATTTTGAGAGGTACTTGAGTGGCATTTGAGTGGCATTTAAGTGGCATTTGAGTTTTGATTATTTTTTTACTTGATTTGAACTCATATGGCAGCTAGATTTTGAATGTATGGCATTTAAGTTTTGATACTTTTTTCACATAATTTGAACTCATATGGCATCTTGAGAGAGAGGAGAGAGAAGACAGAGAGGAGAGAGGAGAGAGAAAGGAGAGAGGAGTTTTATCTACATTGAATAACTATATTGATCAAAAATGAAACATTATATGATTATATACATTGATTACATAATAAGTAGGGAAAATCTTCCTATATAATATAGCTAGAGTCAGTAAATACTAAGTAATACAAAGCACTACAACTTGTAATGACAATCAATGTATACATACATACATATGGTATCTTGAGAGAAAGAAAGAGAGAGAGGAGAGAGGGAGAGAGAGAGGAGAGAGGAAGAGAGAGAGAGGAGAGAGGAGAGATGAGATATATATGGTATCTTGAGAGAAAGAAAGAGAGAGAGGAGAGAGATTTTTTAGTTTTCTATACATTCATGTATATATGGTTAATTATGTACATATTTATGGGTATATTTATATCTACATAGAGAGAGGAGAGAGGAGATATATCTACATTGAATAAATATATTGATCAAAAATGAATCATTGTATGATTATATACATTTATTACATAATAAGTAGGGAAAATCTTCCTATATAATATAGCTAGAGTCAGTAAATACGCACATGTCCATATTCATGTACATGTGCATAAGTGGACATGAATACGTACATGTCCATATTCATGTCCATATTCATGTCCATATTCATGTCCATATTCATGTCCATTTATGTACATGCCCATATTCATGTCCATCTATGTACATACCTATGTTCATATTTATGTACATGTGCATGTCCAAATTCATGTTCATATTAACATTTTATAGCTATGTACAGAGGAGAGAGAAGAGAGGAGAGAGAGAGATTTCTTAGTTTTTTATACAACCATGTATATATGGATAATTATGTTCATATTTATGGATATATTTATATCTAGATTGAATAATATACATTTATGACATAATAACTATATTGAATGCTACAAAATATGTTGGAAAATCACCAAATTAGTCCTCTAGATGGTTAAAATTTACAGTATTTGGGAAATAACTGCAAGAGAGGGGAGAGGAGTATTTGGTAGAGGAGAGAGGAGAGAGAGGAGGCTTGAGCGTAAATATTTCTTTTAGTTATTTACATAATAAGTATATTGAATACTATAAAATATCTTGGAAAATAGTCAAATTAGACCTCTAGATGGTTAAAAGTTACAGTATTTGGGAAATAACTACAATAAAAAACATTATGAATGTATGGCATTTAAGTATTGATAGTTTTTTACATAATTCGAACTCATATGGTATCTTGAGAGAAAGAAGAGAGGAAAAGAGGAGAGAGGAGGGGAAATAATTGCACTCAAATGAAAAAAATAAATGAAGCTAGATATTCATCTATTTGTATATATCCACAAGAAAACTGGGGTATTAGGTGAAATATTCTTTTATTCCATTCAATTTTCATTAATTTTATTTGAGTTGAAGTATTATTTACAATGGTTAGAAATTATTAAAATTACTGCTCAATCCTTTATCCAACACCTACAATAATTCTTAGTAATAGTAGTGTAATGAGACAGAGTAATAATCTACACACACCTTGTTCACTATGTATGCTGTAGCACATGCTTTTCCTTTAGTTATCTGCAGTTAGTTCAATTGGATCTTATCCAGATGTTTTATAGTCTTTGCTGCTACTGCGTTTTGTCTCAAACAAGAGTCCAAAGTAGGCATTGTGTCTAGAAAATACAAAAAAACTGATTGTTACAATTGATTCATTTTTTTTCATTGGCTTTATCTACATAAAGTAGCGAAGAAAAAGTTTGTGTGAGTATGAAACTATGTAGTAGAGATAAATTTATATCTAGGTTCAATTAGCATTAAATAATCACTTATTATTTTGTTAATAATAAATAATTAGAGTCAGTTACTTTACAGTTTTTTATACAACCATGTATATATGGATAATTATGTACATATTTATGGTTATATTTATATCTAGATTGAATAATATACATTTATGACATAATAACTATATTGAATGCTACAAAATATGTTGGAAAATCACCAAATTAGTCGTCTAGATGGTTAAAATTTACAGTATTTGGGAAATAACTGCAAGAGAGGAGTATTTGGTAGAGGAGAGAGGAGAGAGGAGAGAGGAGGCTTGAGCGTAAATATTTCTTTTAGTTATTTACATAATAAGTATATTGAATACTATAAAATATCTTGGAAAATAGTCATAAAAATAAATAATTAGAGCTTTCTACTAGTGTTAAATGATTATTGATTATTTTTTACCTTATCACCACTTAGAGCCAGATGATTTAATTAACTAAAGACAAAAAATTATTTTAGCGTTTCTTACCTTGATGCTCTCCTAGTAGCTGTAGTAGATGATGCTTCTCCGCTTGCTGTTGAAGAACTGGATGCTTTCTATGTGAAAACAATGGCTCTTAAATAGCTAAAGTTGCACTGATTAAACCCTATGAATCAGCATTTTTTCCAATGCTTTCGCGGGAATAAAAACTGTTTATTCCCGCGAAAGCAACGGTTTCCATTCGCGTGAAAATAAATTATTTATTCCCGCGAAAGCATTGGTTTGTATTCGCGGGAAAATAAAATTTTTATTCCTGCGAAAGCAACAGGTTCCATTCGCAGGAGAATAAATTATTTATTCCCGCGAAAGCATTGGTTTGTATTCGCAGGAAAATAAAATTTTTATTCCCGCGAAAGCAACAGGTTCCATTCGCCGGAAAATAAATTATTTATTCCCGCGAAAGCATTGGTTTGTATTCGCAGGAAAATAAAATTTTTATTCCCGCGAAAGCAACAAGTTCCATTCGCGGGAAAATAAATTATTTATTCCCGCGAAAGCATTGGTTTGTATTCGCGGGAAAATAAACTTTTTATTCCTGCGAAAACATTGGTTTGTATTCGCGGGAAAATAAAATTTTTATTCCTGCGAAAGCAACAGGTTCCATTCGCGGGAAAATAAATTATTTATTCCCGCGAAAGCATTGGTTTGTATTCGCAGGAAAATAAAATTTTTATTCCCGCGAAAGCAACAAGTTCCATTCGCGGGAAAATAAATTATTTATTCCCGCGAAAGCATTGGTTTGTATTCGCGGGAAAATAAATTTTTTATTCCTGCGAAAACATTGGTTTGTATTCGCGGGAAAATAAAATTTTTATTCCTGCGAAAGCAACAGGTTCCATTCGCGGGAAAATAAATTATTCATTCCCGCGAAAGCATTGGTTTGTATTCGCAGGAAAATAAACTTTTTATTCCCGCGAAAGCAACAAGTTCCATTCGCGGGAAAATAAACTATTTATTCCCGCGAAAGCATTGGTTTGTATTCGCGGGAAAATAAAATTTTTATTCCTGCGAAAACATTGATTTGTATCCGCGGGAAAATAAAATTTTTATTCCTGCGAAAGCAACAGGTTCCATTCGCGGGAAAATAAATTATTTATTCCCGCGAAAGCATCGGTTTGTATTCGCAGGAAAATAAAACTTTTATTCCCGCGAAAGCAACAAGTTCAATTCGCGGGAAAATAAATTATTTATTTCCGCGAAAGCATTGGTTTGTATTCGCAAGAAAATAAAATTTTTATTCCTGCGAAAACATTGGTTTGTATTCGCAGGAAAATAAAAATTTTATTCCTGCGAAAGCAACAGGTTCCATTCGCAGGAAAATAAATTATTTATTCCCGCGAAAGCATTGGTTTGTATTCGCAGGAAAATAAAATTTTTATTCCCGCGAAAGCAACAAGTTCCATTCGCGGGAAAATAAATTATTTATTCCCGCGAAAGCATTGGTTTGTATTCGCAGGAAAATAAAATTTTTATTCCCGCGAAAGCAACAAGTTCCATTCGCGGGAAAATAAATTATTTATTCCCGCGAAAGCATTGGTTTGTATTCGCGGGAAAATAAAATTTTTATTCCTGCGAAAACATTGGTTTGTATTCGCGGGAAAATAAAATTTTTATTCCTGCGAAAGCAACAGGTTCCATTCGCGGGAAAATAAATTGCTTATTCCCGCGAAAGCAACAGTTTCTATTCGCATGAAAATAAATTATTTATTCCCGCGAAAGCAACAGTTTCTATTCGCCTGAAAATAAAATATTTATTCCCGCGAAAGCAACAGTTTCTATTCGCGTGAAAATAAATTATTTATTCCCGCGAAAGAAACAGTTTTTACTCGCCTGAAAATAAATTATTTATTCCCGCGAAAGCAACAGTTTCTATTCGCCTGAAAATAAATTATTTATTCCCGCGAAAGCAACAGTTTCTATTCGCCTGAAAAAAAATTATTTGTTCCCGCGAAAGCATTGGAAAAAATGCTGATTCATAGGGTTTTATCAGTGCAACTTTAGCTATTTAAGAGCCACTGTTTTCACACAGAAAGCATCCAGTTCTTCAACAGCAAGCGGAGAAGCATCATCTACTACAGCTACTAGGAGACCATCAAGGTAAGAAATGCTAAAATAATTATTTGTCTTTAGTTAATTAAATCATCTGGCTCTAAGTGGTGATAAGGTAAAAAATAATCAATATCAATAATTATTTAACACTAGTAGAAAGCTCTAATTATTTATTTTTAAATTTTATGCTAATAACATCTAAGCTATTTCTTTGTAACATCACAGACTTTGACATTACCAAAATTGTGTGTTTGCCCGAGCACTAGTAAAGTAACCGACTCTAATTATTTGTTATTACCAAAATAATTATTTAATGCTAGTTGAACCTAGATATAAAGTTATCTCTACTAGATAGCTTCATACTCACACAAACTTTTTCTTCGCTACTTTATGTAGATAAAGCCGATGAAAATAAATGAATCAATTGTAACAATCAATCTTTTGTATTTTGTAGACACAATGCCTACTTTGGACTCTTGTTTGAGACAAAACGCAGTAGCAGCAAAGACTATAAAACATCTGGTCAAGATCTACCAACACCAATGATAGATCTAACACAACATGACCTTTTCTCCTACTTATATGATACCAAACCAATGAAGACTCAAACTACATGGATTTTGAAGACAGCACACTTCTCCAACACAGCAAGAATTCCTTTCAAGATCTACCTCCTACTTAGATGATACCAAACCAATGAAGAGTCAAACCACATGGATTTTGAAGACAGCATACTTCTCCAACACAGCAAAAATTCATTTCAAGATCTACCACCTACTTAGATGATACCAAACCAATGAAGACTCAAACTACATGGATTCTGAAGACAGCACACTTCTCCAACATAGCAAGAATTCCTTTCAAGATCTACCACCTACTTAGATGATACCAAACCAATGAAGACTCAAACTACATGGATTCTGAAGACAGCACACTTCTCCAACATAGCAAGAATTCCTTTCAAGATCTACCACCTACTTAGATGATACCAAACCAATGAAGACTCAAACTACATGGATTCTGAAGACAGCACACTTCTCCAACATAGCAAGAATTCCTTTCAAGATCTACCACCTACTTAGATGATACCAAACAAATGAAGACTCAAACTACATGGATTTTGAAGACAACATACTTCACATGGATTTTGAAGACAACACACTTCTCCAACACAGAAAGAATTCCTTTCAAGATCTACCACCTACTTAGATGATACCAACTCAATGAAGACTCAAACTACATAGATTTTGAAGACAGCACACTTCTTCAACACAGCAAGAATTCCTTTCCCAACACAGCAAGAATTCCTTTCAAGATCTACCACCTACTTAGACAATACCAAACCAATGAAGACTCAAACTACATGGATTTTGAAGACAGCATACTTCTCCAACACAGCAAGAATTCATTTCAAGATCTACCACATACTTAGATAATACCAAACCAATGAAGACTCAAACTACATGAATTTTGAAGACATCACACTTCTCCAACACAGCAAGAATTCCTTTCAAGATCCACCACCTACTTAGATGATACCAATCCAATGAAGACTCAAACTACATGGATTTTGAAGACAGCATACTTCTCCAACACAGCAAGAATTCATTTCAAGATCTACCTCCTACTTAGATGATACCAAACCAATAAAGACTCAAACCACATGGATTTTGAAGAATTCCTTTCAAGATCTACCACCTACTTAGATGATACCAAATCAATGAAGACTCAAACTACATAGATTTTGAAGACAGCACACTTCTCCAACACAGCAAGAATTCCTTTCCCAACACAGCAAGAATTCCTTTCAAGATCTACCACCTACTTAGATGATACCAAACCAATGAAGACTCAAACTACATGGATTTTGAAGACAGCACACTTCTCCAACATAGCAAGAATTCCTTTCAAGATCTACCACCTACTTAGATGATACCAAACCAATGAAAGTAGTAATATATGAGCAGATCTCCCTACCAAGTGTTTTTTTGTGGATTTGATCTTGGAGTTGAGACAATGGGTTACGGCGTTGGATGAATTCGCCGAGTTTATATTGTATTTCATTTGAGGGGTACTTGAGTGGCATTTGAATGGCATTTAAGTGGCATTCGAGTTTTGATTATTTTTTTACTTGATTTGAACTCATATGGCATCTAGATTTTGAATGTATGGCATTTAAGTTTTGATAATTTTTTTACATAACTCGAACTCATATGGCATCTTGAGAGAAAGGAGAGAGGAAAAGAGGAGAGAGAGGAGAGAGGAGATACATCTACATTGAATAAATACATTGATTAAAAATGAAACAATATGTGAATATATACATTTATTGTATAATAAGTAGGGATACATAAAGAGAACATATTAAATATTGTAAGCTTGAAATAGTTCCAATATCATTTCAAATGAAAAAATGGATGATGAGAGATTTTCATCCGTTTGTATGTATCTACATATATCTGATTGAAAATGATATAATAATTCAGTAGTCCATTGTATTGAAATCAATTTTTGAGTGAGCTCTTTATTCCACACTTTTCTTTGAATTTTCTTTAAGTAATCATTAATACTGACAGTTTTTGACATTTTTACAACTGTTTGAAAATTGTTTTTAGTCATAAGCTTAAATATTTCTACTGAATTGTCAACGTATTTATGTGTAGTGTATGGTCGGTATTGTATCGGTGAAAGTTCTCCATGTAAAGAAGCTACAGTTAGCAAATGCTGTGTCATACATAATAATATAGCTTGTAATGTCAAGCGATATCCAATCTTTTCCTGTACTTCAACATTTTCTTTAATATAGCTATGATATATCTTTGGAAGGTAGTCTTTGATTGTGTATCTTTTTGAACTCATAATGAACTAAAATAAAATGTTAAGTATTAGTATATGATGATTAAACAGTGTTGTAAAATAATTACATTTTAACTTTTATTAAGTAATTTTTCTATTAATTCTTACCTTATCACCAAGAAATCAGCTGTAGTAGTTGATGAAATCAGTTGTAGCAGTTGATGAATCAGTTGTAGTAGTTGATGAAATCAGCTGTAGTAGTCGATGTTTTATTGCTGGAGAGAATGATTTCTATGCAGAGAGAGCTGTTCTTATATAGGATAAGCCACTCCTACTCATTTAGCTTATAGCCATTAAAAACACTCACGCGAAAACTCTATCAGAATAGTGTTATTCGCGTGAAATATCCCTGTTTTATTCGCGTGAAAATAAAAAATTTCATTCCCGCGAAAGCAACGGTTTCCATTCGCGTGAAAATAAAGCATATATTCCCGCGAAAGCATTGGTTTGTATTCGCGTGAAAATAAAATTTTTATTCCCGCGAAAGCAATGGTTTCCATTCGCGTGAAAATAAAATTATTTATTCCCGCGAAAACATTGGTTTGTATTCGCGTGAAAATAAAATGTTTATTCCCGCGAAAGCATTGGTTTGTATTCGCGTGAAAATAAATTATTTATTCCCGCGAAAACATTGGTTTGTATTCGCGTAAAAATAAAATGTTTATTCCCGCGAAAGCAACGGTTTCCATTCGCGTGAAAATAAATTATTTATTCCCGCGAAAACATTGGTTTCTATTCGCGTGAAAATAAAATGTTTATTCCCGCGAAAGCAACGGTTTCCATTCGCGTGAAAATAAATTATTTATTCCCGCGAAAACATTGGTTTGTATTTGCGTGAAAATAAAATATTTATTCCCGCGAAAGCAACGGTTTGTATTCGCGTGAAAATAAAGTATTCATTCCCGCGAAAGCAACAGTTTCCATTCGCGTGAAAATTAAATGTTTATTCCCGCGAAAGCATTGGTTTGTATTCGCGTGAAAATAAAATATTTATTCCCGCGAAAGCAACGGTTTGTATTCGCGTGAAAATAAAGTATTCATTCCCGCGAAAGCAACAGTTTCCATTCGCGTGAAAATTAAATGTTTATTCCCGCGAAAGCATTGGTTTGTATTCGCGTGAAAATAAAATATTTATTCCCGCGAAAGCAACGGTTTGTATTCGCGTGAAAATAAAGTATTCATTCCCGCGAAAGCAACAGTTTCCATTCGCGTGAAAATTAAATGTTTATTCCCGCGAAAGCATTGGTTTGTATTCGCGTGAAAATAAAATATTTATTCCCGCGAAAGCATTGGGTTGTATTCGCGTGAAAAAATGTTGATTCATAGGATTTAATCAGTGCAACTTTACCTATTTAAGAGCCACTGTTTTCACACAGAAAGCATCCAGTTCTACAACGACTAGCGGAGAAGCAACATCTACTAAATCTTTCATTGCAACAACTAGGAGCTCATCTTCTTTATAAAGGTAAGAGTAAAAATATTTATTTTTTGTTAGCTAACGCTACTAGCTGAAGGTTTATGACCTTTATGATCTTTTAAAATTAATTACGAAAAATTAAACAAAATGTTTTGTTTTTTTAGAATGAATACTCAAGACGAAGGAAGTCAACCGATGAATGAAGAAGCAGGATCCCAGCAAACCCTTTCCCCATCACCTTCTCCTATCTTTGATATGGCAGAAAGTCAATTGGTGGTTGATGAACCAGAATCCCAACAAGATTTTACTTCATTCACATCTCCTACTAACAAGCTGTCTTCAAAAAGAACATCGATGAGGAAACGATCTTTTATTGATTTGACAAAAGATGAGAATGAAACTGGCTCGAAGTGCAAAAAACTAGTTTTGACGGATGTTGGAGATGAAACGCTTTTTCGTCACACCAGAATACCCTTTCAAGATGCTGGAAGTAATGAACTAACCACTCTCACCTACAAGAGCGCTGGGTTAATAAACTCTCTCTCTCCAGATAGTCTAGAAAAACTTGAAGAATCCATGGAAATCCGAGAACTACCAGTACCAACAGTTATGGAGGTGTTGTCTGTTGAATTTCGTGATGAATCAAAGTGCACCATGATTTACAACTACCGAAAGGATAAGAAGATAACTCGGGTGAAGAGTGATGTTTCAACCGAAATAGGACTGCTTGTTAATAAAGCTAAGCAAACACGTCCAATTGTTTTAATTTATATGGGAGAAGGAAAGACAGGAGATGCGATTTTTCGTACTGCTGAATCTCATGGATGTAATCGAAAGATCAACGATCCATTCAACTCATTGTATGGCAAGAGTTTGAGACAAATACAGGCTTATTTCAGTGTTGCTCACCTACACGATTTTCCGACAGGAAGTGTTATAGCTTATGAGAATCCTGGAATGCTAAGAAAATGTGATACTCGTTGGAACAAGACTGCTGATGTTATAGTGGCTAATTACAGATGTATGGTGAAAGGAGAGCTGTTGATTGGAGATCTTAGCATCCCTGCTCAAATAGCTTCATCTGTGGTGGCGGAAAAAAGTGGTGTAATCGTATTCAGAGGACTGAAACAAAATACGAACAACATGATTTCCTACGACATCATTCTACTCTCAGCTCTTCAAGCTTTCATTCAAGTCTCAGAACTGTTTGATACTTCGCTGCAGCACACCTGTCTCTCCTACTTTGATGAAAATGAAAAAGAGAATTGTCCAGAACAGCATATCAGAGCCTTAATCGATAACACAAAGGATGTGACTCGTCTTCTATGATGGTAAGTTTCATATCTATTTAAAGAAAGATCTGAAGTATTTTTGTAAAATTAATTCATATAACTATGTATGATAGAGTCATTAGTTACTATGTCTTTTAGATATAACTAAAGAGCGCTCCTGAGGAAGAAAATGAGAAGATCTTATTTACTTCTTGCTTGAAACATTACAAAATAATAGTTTTTATAGGTTCTGTAGTGTTTAGCACAAATAATGAGATAAGTTGTATTTTATTCATTATATTTGTTATATCAAATAAAAATCAATTATAATAATTTATTTTAACAATTTACTTAGTAAATTAGTTCCTTGTATATGTACACCATCTATTCCTTCTACTGTATCATCTTCTATGAACTCGAAGTTAGGATAGGTCTGTATGATAAATCTCCGTATTGAGTGATCTCTCATCTCACTATCTCCTATGTCTCGTAAACTTCTAACAATTTCATCCATACTCCATCCTCTACTTCTCAGTAAACAAAAGTATACACAATAGTCGCCACATACAGTTGACAAAAAACTTTGTAGTTGTGTTTCATTACTTCGTATTGTTTCATATCCTCCATGAATACTTAGTATTTCATTTACATCCGGATAAAAGGAAACAGAACGTCCAAACGAGTCAAAAAAATCCACCTCTGAATCATTAGCGTACACAGCCAACCAATGCTCCCCGGGTTGATGAGAATAATGGGTGTTGAATACGAAACATCCTGTTGGAAAATTGCAAATTTGCTTCCAAAACTGTTCTCTAGCTCCAACATGAATCCCTACGCTTTGACATAAAACGTCTGAAGATAAGATCGATCGAATTTGTATGGTATTCATCTGTAACTTTCTGTTTAAAGCACTGCGTCGCCTCCGATAGTTAATTGAAGAATGCTATCCATCTCCAACACACCGTCTTTTACAAAGTATGCTACCAGGGATAATCCATCCGTCGTGTTAGCGCTAAAACGAATTTCCACACTTGTTGTGACATTTTTCATAGAGTGAAAACCTTCTTTAAGAAAATCACCAGTCAAATCAAATCCATAAAGTGTAGTACCATCAAGGTATTGTTCTTTCGTAATACCAAGACTATCGCCTTCAAGCAAAGTTCCGGTAGCGTGTAGAAACTGATGATATTCTCTTCCAAAAATTCCTCTAGCATAATTTGGTTCAAATCTCCTTCCAATTGGACAATCACCAACTCTCAATACAATACTATCAACACCAGCATGCTGCATTCTATATGGATTCAAGGCGAAACGTCCGTTCATTGCGTTGTGATTAACTAAACCTAAATAAATTTGTTTAGGTTTTTGTTTGTTTTCTTCCAAAGTGATGTCGATCTGCGCAACACCAGAACGAATTCCATATAGTTTTATCCGTTTTCGATCAACAGGATAAATGTAGTTGTGGCCTTCCAATGCCAAACTGAGTTGGGAGTTTTGTATTGTAGGATTCACCTTAACTTTACAAAGATGAAGTTCAAATTTATCAATTCTAATCTTTGCCCCTCCTGCAGGCGCCTCATTCGCAGCAAACAAAGCTAGTTTGGCAGAGGCGCGCTCAAACTCCAGCTGCATAGTAGGACCTGGTATTATTAGTTTTTTCTGCTGAAATAATGCGAGATGAGGTTTTCCAGTTAATTCTATTGTCTTTCCACCTATGATTAGAGCTCTCCTCTTTTTCTTATCAGCGGTTTTGTGATGATCACCGTCTTTGCTAGTTGAATCATCATACAACCATCCTTCCATCTTACCTTGATATTTCTTTCTTTCTGCACTGTTTTCGAGTAGTTGTGAAAAGTAGGAGCGTAAACCGTAGTTGTTAGCGTATTCAACGGTGGTTCCTTCTATCGACATTTTCAACTCACTGAATAATGCATGCATTGAATCCCCCATCCACACAACTGCAACATCATCATTACCTGTAATATTGGTTCCATCATCTTGAACAACCGTGGCTTCAACTTGCAGAAACGAGTTGTAAAGATCTGTGTAATGTTCAGTGCTCCCTGACAAGGTTAACTCAATACTACCATAAGGATCTAACCTATCAGGTCTGATGACAACATATTCCGATCTTTCTACCGATATGTTTGTTGGTTCCGTAGCAAATACATCCAACGTTGGATTTATGTTGTAGGAAGAACCTTCCAACTTATTACCTGTTGTTCCATTTAGGCTAGCCATCTTTTGCGAGTGATGAATGCTTGAAGCGTTACCGCTTAATGAATATAGATATCAAGCTCAGCTGTCTTTATACCGGATTCTACTGCTATTAAAATATACCACGATTACCAACACCTCTCCTCTTCTTTCCACCTCTTGTTTTTCTCCTTTTCATTCTATCTGGACGAACTGCATTGAGCACATCTCCCCCCAGATCATTCAACTCTGCCAATCCCCTCTTCTTTGCCGACGCTGCAAAACTTTGACCATCGATGACATCACGCGCTACATTTCCACCTACAGACAATGCTCTTTTCCCCAAACTAATTGCTCCTCTTTTCAGCATTGGTGCTGCAGATTTAAGTAAACTTGAAAAAATACTACCAAGTCCATTTCCTCTCATATTAGGCATCACTCGTCGTCCACTATACACTCCAATTCCATTTCCAGCTTGCATCTTGTAGTACTCATCAAAAAAATCTTTTGAATCCTCAGGGGTGTATCGTACCAAACTCATTTTTTTAATTTTTTCGCTCTATAGTGAACCGTCAACACAACCTTTCCACCATCAAATGGTATTCGTTGACCGTCGTCACTCGTTATAAGTACTTTAATCATATCACTATTTAGTGATGAAGCGGGGATTTTTAAATTCTTGATACACAACACTATTCTTCTTTCCTTGAACTGGAACTACTCTCAATAAAGGTACATTCGTATCTCCTACCATTCTATTATCAACAATGTTGGAATAAACATACAGGGATGTTAAACCGGAATTTATATCAGGGGGTGTGATATTATTGTATCTACCACGAGGGTATGTAGTTTTTGATTCAAATCCAAAAATATATGCTATATCTTTGGAAAAGCTTATGACAGTATCAGGATCACTGTTAGTTAGTAAAGCGGTGTTGGTGATCTTGTTGTAGGAGATGGCGAATTTCTTGTCTAAATCCATTTCATTCATTCTCTTTCGTATAATCTCCTCCAACTCCTCTATACTATCATATCTTCCATTACCGATTAGGATGAAGGACTTTTCGCTTTTACCAGAGACATTAGTCTTTTCTAGATATATTTTCCCTTCGGTAACATTTTTCCAATTATTAGAATAAGTCATATCTAGCAGAGCTAGCTCCCATTTACCGCCATCGATAACCAAATATTTATACAGTCTCACTGTAAATTCGGAATTGTTATTATCAGGAAACTCTTCACCACTAGAGTTTGAGGGTAAAGTTATCAGCATCGACATTTTCCCAACGTATGATGATTATATCAAGCGTTGTTTCCTTATAAACTATTCATCTACCCAGTCATTGAACTTTTCTCCATAACCTAACCACTTAACCAGAATCTGTCTTTTACCTCTTCTCATTCTTCTTCCCAGTATCTTTTCAATTCTGAAAATCGTGGGTTTTTTTACTTTTTGCAACTCTTTTTCGTAAAAGGTACCATCGATCATCTCCTCAGCTAAATCTTTCACCCTATATACAACAGGTTTTTCATCAATAAGTACATCGGTGATTATAAAAATCTCAATCGTCCAATTCGGGGTGTATCCTCTTTCAAACGCTCCTCTTGCCTTACTTATTCTCACATAATCCCCAACCTTTAGTTTTGCTTCTTGAGTTAAACTATGTTCACCTCCTTCATACACACGATTCCATACAAGTTCTTGATTTTGAAAATTCACATCATTTGGTCTCATACCTATAGCACCATGAATTGTGTTGTTGTATGCATTAACCATTTCTGGTAAAACATCAATGTATCTATCATCATCTTTATATGTCAAATATCTATATATCTTCTCTTTTAAAGTTCTGTTAAAACGCTCCACCATCGATGCCTTTATCGTTTCATTTTCGGTTGTAAAGCGCTTGATCTTTTTTTCCGCCAGCAGAGTCTTGACATTGACGTTGTCAAACTCTTTACCTTTATCAGATTGTAAAGCTTTATAGTTTTCCCCTTCTAGTATTCTTCTCAATCCTCTTGCTACTACCGGTCCTGATTTGTTGATGAGCGGCACAGCCCAACCTTTTCTAGATAAAGAATCAATAGCAGTCAGTAAAAATGCTGTATTATTATTTTCATCTCTTCGAGATCGAACATCCATCAAATCTACCTGTAGCTGCTCCCCTATTCCAGCTACAATTGTAGGACGACGCTTAAACTTGGTTACAACTTTTTTATGTAACGTGTAGGCATCCTCACCACTCAACCATTCACGGATTCTTTTTTCTCCCTCTCGTTTTCTACGAGCTTTCAGTAAAGCTCTAGCTCCTCGTAGAGATGTATGTAATGCAGGATTGTAATACAACTCTTTTAGCGTGTCGATGTCCATGAATTAGTACCGGGAACGACCAACTTTTTCTTCTGAGTCTTACGTGTTCGATGCGGGGATTTTCTGACAGTTGTGATTCCTTCATCAGTTAGCAGGCTTTTAAATCTACTGTAATTGGTATTTCCCGATTGTATTTTACCTCCTTCGGTTAGAACGTCTCGTAGTAAAGTTTTGGAAGTCCTAGGATTCAACCAATGTTCTCCAATTT
The DNA here is from genome assembly GCA_945261195.1 of Cryptosula pallasiana. NCBI lineage: Eukaryota > Metazoa > Bryozoa > Gymnolaemata > Cheilostomatida > Cryptosulidae > Cryptosula > Cryptosula pallasiana. The sequence goes on along the minus strand of OX183134.1, from coordinate 4,922,450 downwards.
TCAGTCTGTTCTTCTCCGAGTCGTATCTACCAATTTTACTCAGATTATTCAACATTCTGACAGCGATCGTTTGATCACTCTTTTTTGTTGTTAAATCAGCTGCTTTTTTTTCAAAACCTTTTAAATTTCCGCTTTCACTATCGTGCTCATCATCTCCATCAGTAAGAAATGTACTTCCTAGTAAGGTTGTGTCTTCAGTATCAAACAACCTTCCTTTTATTAATTCCATCCCAATATCATCATCATCATCAACCACTTTCACTGATTCTAACTCATTGTCTTTATCAACATTTGGTGAAAAGACATTAGGTTTATTATCGATAACTGTGCTATTGGCCAAAGGAAAAGTAGACTCTGTCTTTTTTTTCTTAATGAGATTCCAACTATCCTTTTGTGTCTGGTTTTGGTTATTTTTAATCTTTTTGACATCAGACAAATACCTACGTAGGTTTTCAACATTTTCATCTAACTTTTCGTATGAGGATAAGTCAGAATCATAAGCCGTTTCCAGTAGTTCATTTCGCTTTCGCTTCATATTTCTCACTGTTATAGCTTCCATAGGATTATAATACAATGGAGGTCTGGTTTTCTCTTCCTTTACCACTGTTTTATCATCCTTTCTTTCCGTTAATCTATAGTATTCATCTTCAGTGAGTATAAAATTACGTCTGGAGAATGTTAAAGGCTGACGATTCATCTTTTTATTGATGATAAAACAGATACAATAGGTGTTATAATAGCATCCAAAAGATTCCCTCTACCACTCTGAATCAAAATTTTACGCTTATCATCAACTCTCCCTCTACCACTAAGTTTATGTAGCTCCTTCTTGTAACGCTGCAACTCAATAAACTGCTCAGAATCAAGAGGAACATTACCTAATATAATATTTTTAACACTTTCTATCAATGATTGAAACAAATCTGAGTTAGCCTTTTCGACTATAGCGATTTTTCCTTTCTTACTCAGATCATCCAGAGCTAAAATCGCCATTCTATTTCGCATCATTCGTGTTGAGAGTTTCATCTTTATCTTCTCCCTCCGCCTAGCACACTTTTAAGTAACCCAGGAACTATATTGCTGATGATAGGTCCTAGTAGAGCACCTAAAAATCCTCCTTTTTGCAATACAGCTTTCTTATCATCTAACGTTGATTTTCTTACTAAAGCGCTAATATCCTTCACGTTTCGCTGCAACTCATTATACTGAGATGATGTCAATGGTATCGTTCCATTTATAATAGCTTTAGCACATTCCATTAGAGTCATAATAAACTCCTTTTTGGCTTTGGCTATAACAGACTTTTGAATAGCAAAGGTTGTATTGTTGAGTGATAACAACACAGCTGCATTTTTTGTTAATTTTTTCTCCAAAGCTTTAGACATTATAATGCTTTCGTGTTGCGTCGTTGAATAACAAAATACGATTGAGGTGAAGTGAATAGTAATTGTATTTATATCCTTTTACTTGGGTACATATAATATCATAGGGAGAACTGATGTAAAATTTCCCAATAGTCTATATTGATCATTCGTTTGTTGAGTCGTATCTATTCGTAAATAAGAGTATGGTTTCTTTGTCGCATCTTCAAAAGCCTCTTGTACATACTTTATTTTTGATGGAAAACATTGTCGAGCCAAATAGGAAATAGAAGAAGCATCTCTAGGGTTTTTAAAAAGAAAAAAATAATGACTATTCAAGGAAATTGTACGATTTCCTTTTAAAAACAGATTCTGAACAATAAAAAACACACTTATGTTCAAATGATGACTATGTTTTGTATACAAAGCATTAGCATCAGCTTTACCAGAAACTTCATCCATGAGATCATCAATTATCAGCCATCGATTTTTACCATCTCTGGGAAAACTCACTGTTATATCTATCATGCCTTCATGAAAAATCACTCCTGATACATCATCAAAGGCTTTTTGGTAGGCTCCATAACAGTAGTGAATCTCTGTTGGTGGAGGGTGTGCTATAGTCTGACTAGCTTCAATCATTCGAAAAATCGCTTGCGTCTTTCCCGATCCAGTTGGTCCTGCAATCATTGCTGTAAAAGGAGATCGCATCGTCGGGTCATAATCTTCAGGTTTCCCATTCATCATAAAAAGATGTTCATCAATCAACAGTAGTTTCATTTATGATTCCAACAGGAGAGTTTCTCGCTTTTTGTATTTTTTCCATAGCTTCTTCATACATACTAAACTCAGTAACACCTCCAAAAGTGGAAAGCCCTACGACAAATACCAAAATTATCATAATTATCAACGCTTTACGCTTCATACTCGGTAAAACATCTATCATATCACGTTCAGCACCATCAATAGTATCAACTTCATTCATCGGTCTCATCTCAACATCATCCTCCGTCGACATCTTAACTTCCAATAACCATACAATCTTATCACGTTTTCATTTATATACAATGTTAAAACTATCAAAAAAATCAAATGCCATACATGCAAAATCTATATGCCATATAAGTTCAAAATAAGTAAAAAAATAATCAAAAACTCAAATGCCACTTAAATGCCACTCAAATGCCACTCAAGTACCCCTCAAGTAAAATACAATATAAACTCGGCGAATTCATCCAACGTCGTAACCCATTGCATAACCTCCAAGGTCTAATCCACAAAAAAACACTTGGTAGGGAGATCTGCTCATATATTACTACTAATGAAGACTCAAACTACATGGATTTTGAAGACAGCATACTTCTCCAACACAGCAAGAATTCATTTCAAGATCTACCACCTACTTAGATGATAAAAACCAATGAAGACTCAAACTACATGGATTTTGAAGACAGCACACTTCTCCAACGCAGCAAGAATTCCTTTCAAGATCTACCACCTACTTAGATGATACCAAATCAATGAAGACTCAAACTACATGGATTTTGAAGACAGCACACTTCTAAAACACAGCAAGAATTCCTTTCAAGATCTACCACCTACTTAGATGATGCCAAACCAATGAATACTCAAACTACATGAATTTTGAAGACAGCACACTTCTCCAACACAGCAAGAATTCATTTCAAGATCTACCACCTACTTAGATGATACCAAACCAATGAAGACTCAAACTACATGGATTTTGAAGACAGCATATCTCTCCAACACTGCAAGAATTCCTTTCAAGATCTACCACCTACTTAGATGATACCAAACCAATGAAGACTCAAACTACATGGATTTTGAAGACAGCATACTTCTCCAACACAGCAAGAATTCCTTTCAAGATCTACCACCTACTTAGATGATTCCAAACCAATGAAGACTCAAACTACATGGATTTTGAAGACAAGATGATACCAAGCCAATGAAGAGTCAATGTTACACAACATTACTTTCTCTCCGACTTAGATGATACCAAACCAATGAAGACTCAAACTACATGGATTATACTTCGATGATGCTGAAAAAACTGTCCAGAACAAGAGCTCAAGAAGCTAATCTATAACTCAAGACAATCATATCACTATAGGTGAGTTTTACTAATTTTTACCATAAATTAAACAAAATGCTGAATCTATACATTTTCCAAGTGAAAAACAGACTTTTTTGGTGAAATTAGTGTATTTTTTACAACAAAATGCTGAATATATACATTTTCCATGTGAAAAAAGGACGGTTTTGGTGTAAATAATGTCATTTTTTACAACAAAATGCTGAATATATACATTTTCCAGGTGAAAAAGGGACTTTTTTGATGTAATTAGTGTATTTTTTACAACAAAATGCTGAATATATACATTTTTCCAGGTGAAAAAAGGACTTTTTTGGTGTAAATAATGTATTTTTTTACAACAAAATGCTTAATATATGCATTTTCCAGGTGAAAAAAGGACTTTTTTGATGTAATTAGTGTATTTTTTTACAACAAAATCCTGAATATATACATTTTCCAGGTGAAAAAAGGACTGTTTTGGTGTAAATAATGTATTTTTTTACAACAAAATGCTGAATATATACCTTTTCCAGGTGAAAAAAGGACTTTTTTTGATGTAATTAGTGTATTATTTACAACAAAACGCTGAATATATACATTTTTAAGGTGAAAATAGGACTTTTTTGATGTAATTAGTGTATTTTTTTACAACAAAATGCTGAATATATACATTTTCCAAGTGAAAAAAGGACTTTTTTGGTGTAAATAATGTATTTTTTACAACAAAATGTTGAATATATACATTTTTCCAGGTAAAAAAAAGCACTTTTTTGGTTAATTAGTGTATTTTTTACAACATATTTATAAAACAAGTATTTTTTGTTTTGTTTTAGATAGATGAAAGAGAATCAAAAGCACTTGGTGAAAATAATGCTCAAGAAAAAACAAGTTGAACAATGTAACTTGGTGAGTTATTTCCCTTTTCTAATAATGTAAACTATCCAATGTGACTAGAACTATAATTCAAATTCATGTAATTATTTTACATTTTTGCTTAATCATTCTATACTAATACACAACTTTTTTATTTTAGTTCATTACGAAATTAAAAGCACATAGAACAGAAGTCTTCCTTCCTAAGATATAGCATCAGTACATCAAAGACAACATTGTAAAGGAACAAACTATGCATTAACTGTTATTACTCTGTATTTATTACAAGTTGTAGTGCTTTGTATTACTTAGTATTTACTGACTCTAGCTATATTATATGGGGAGATTTTCCTTACTCATTATGTAATAAATGTATATAATCATACAATGATTCATTTTTAATCAATGTTATTATTCAATTTAGATATATCTCCTCTCTCCTCTCTCTATGTAGATATAAATATACCCATAACTATGTACATAATTGACCATATATACATTAATGTATAGAGAACTAAAAGATCTCTCTCTCCTCTCTCTCTTTCTCTCTTTCAAGATACCATATGTATGTGTGTATGAATGCATTGATTGTCATTACAAGTTGTAGTGCTTTGTATTATTTAGTATTTACTGACTCTAGCTATATTATATGGGAAGATTTTCCCTACTTATTATGTAATCAGCTATATAACCATAAAATGTTTCATTTTTGATCAATATATTTATTCAATGTAGATATATATCCTCTCTCTCTATGTAGATATAAATATAGCCATAAATATGTACATAATTAACCATATATACATTAATGTATAGAAAACTAAAAAATCTCTCTCCTCTCTCTCCTTTCTCTCCTCTCTCTCTCTCCTCTCTCATCTCCCATCTCTCCTCTCTCCTCTCCCCTCTCTCTCAAGATACCATATGAGTTCGAGTTATGTAAAAAAATTATCAAAACTTGAATGCCATACATTCAAAATCTATATGCCATATAAGTTCAAATTAAGTAAAAAAAATAATCAAAACTCAAATGCCACTTAAATGCCACTCAAATGCCACTCAAGTACCCCTCAAATGAAATACAATATAAACTCGGCGAATTCATCCAACGTCGTAACCCATTGCATAACCTCCAAGATCTAATCCACAAAAAAACACTTGGTAGGGAGATCTGCTCATATATTACTACTATCCTCTACTGTACGAATGTTTGTAGATCTTTCATCCGTTAATGTTTTAACTTGGAGAAATTCGCCTCCAGCTCTAACTGCTTCACTTAGAGTTTGGGGTTGGACTGCTAGGAGGTGATGTTGCAAATATGCATGGCCCAAAGTAGTACAAAAAGTGTTTAAGGCTATTCTCTCTCTATGTTGGGGGGGGGAGGGGGTAAATCTTCATAAGCAATATCTATTAGGCGCTCCGTCTGGTTTGCGTGGTCTTCTAAAGGGGTTTTGAAAAGTATTTTTAGTTGGCTCAATTTGGCACTAGCCTCTCTTCCAGAAAGTCCAAATCTTGATCTAAGTGCTGTTAGTACACCTTCAATAGATTGGCTCGGCCTCAATCTAGTGCATCATCTTTCAATGCTTCTTTTAATTGTAGTAAGGTGGTGTTTTCATTCCAGCAATTATTGTCAGCTATTGTCAAAACACGGTTAATATAGTATTCAACATCACCTCTTCCATCAAAGGGTGGGGCCTTCAATGGAGTTGGTTGCCGTGCTCGGGGTTCTTGAAGAACATTTTGAATTTAAAAGTAATGGATAATTATGGTCGAGGTTATGATAAATTAATTAGGTTTGGGTCAAGGCTAGATATTCAAACCAGGAAAGGGTGAAGAATAACGGGGTCAGGGATTAGTGAATTCTTTAGGACAAGGACAGAGTGAATGAATTCTTAGGTTTAGAGACAGGGTGAATGAGTTATTGGGTCAGGGACAGGGTGAGTGAGTTATTGGGTCAGGGACAGGGTGAATGAGTTATTGGGTCAGGGACAGAGTGAATGAGCTATTGGGTCAGGGACAGGGTGAATGAGTTACTGGGTCAGGGACAGGGTGAGTGAGTTATTGGGTCAGGGACAGGGTGAATGAGTTATTGGGTCAAGGACAGGGTGAATGAGTTATTTGGTCAGAGACAGGTGAATGAGTTATTGGGTCAAGGACAGGGTGAATGAGTTATTAGGTCAGGGACAGGGTGAATGAGTTATTGGGTCAGGGACAGGTGATGAGTTATTGGGTCAGGGACAGGGTGAATGAGTTACTGGGTCAGGGACAGGGTGAATGAGTTATTGGGTCAGGGACAGGGTGAGTGAGTTATTGGGTCAGGGACAGGGTGAATGAGTTATTGAGTCAGGGACAGGGTGAATGAGTTATTGGGTCAGGGACAGGGTGAATGAGTCATTGGGTCAGGGACAGGTGAATGAGTTATTGGGTCAGGGACAGGGTGAATGAGTTATTGGGTCAGGGACAGGGTGAATGAGTCATTGGGTCAGGGTGAATGAGTTATTGGGTCAGGGACAGGGTGAATGAGTCATTGGGTCAGGGTGAATGAGTTATTGGGTCAGGGACAGGTGAATGAGTTATTGGGTCAGGGACAGGGTGAATGAGTTATTGGGTCAGGGACAGGGTGAATGAGTCATTGGGTCAGGGTGAATGAGTTATTGGGTCAGGGACAGGTGAATGAGTCATTGGGTCAGGGACAGGGTGAATGAGTTACTGGGTCAGGGACAGGGTGAATGAGTTATTGGGTCAGGGACAGGGTGAGTGAGTTATTGGGTCAGGGACAGGGTGAATGAGTTATTGGGTCAGGGACAGGGTGAATGAGTTATTGGGTCAGGGTGAATGAGTTATTGGGTCAGGGACAGGGTGAGTGAGTTATTGGGTCAGGGACAGGGTGAATGAGTTATTGGGTCAGGGACAGGGTGAATGAGTTATTGGGTCAAAGACAGGATGAATGAGTTATTTGGTCAAGGACAGGGTGAATGAGTTATTGGGTCAGGGACAGGGTGAATGAGTTATTGGGTCAGGGACAGGGTGAATGAGTCATTGGGTCAGGGACAGGGTGGATGAGTTACTGGGTCAGCGACAGGTGAATGAGTCATTGGGTCAGGGTGAATGAGTTATTGGGTCAGGGACAGGTGAATGAGTTATTGGGTCAGGGACAGGGTGAATGAGTCATTGGGTCAGGGACAGGGTGGATGAGTTACTGGGTCAGCGACAGGTGAATGAGTCATTGGGTCAGGGACAGGTGAATGAGTTATTGGGTCAGGGACAGGTGAATGAGTTATTGGGTCAGGGACAGGGTGAATGAGTCATTGAGTCAGGGACAGGGTGAATGAGTTAATGGGTCAGGGTGAATGAGTTATTGGGTCAGGAACAGGGTGAATGAGTTATGGGGTCAGGGAAAGGGTGAATGAGTTATTGGGTCAGAGACAGGGTGAATGAGTTATGGGGTCAGGGACAGGGTGAATGAGTTATTGGGTCAGCGACAGGGTGAATGAGTTACTGGGTCAGGGTGAATGAGTTGTTGGGTCAAGGACAGGGTGAATGAGTTATTGGGTCAGGGACAGGGTGAATGAGTTATTGGGTCAGGGACAGGGTGAATGAGTTATTGGGTCAGGGACAGGGTGAATGAGTTATTGGGTCAGGGACAGGGTGAATGAGTTATTGGGTCAGGGACAGGGTGAATGATTTGTTGAGTCAGGGACAGGGTGAATGAGTTATTGGGTCAGGGAAAGGGTGAATGAGTTATTGGGTCAGGGACAGTGTGAATGAGTTATTGGGTCAGGGACAGGGTGAATGAGTTATTGGGTCAGGGACAGGGTGAATGAGTTATTGGGTCAGGGACAGGGTGAATGAGTTATTGTGATGGAGTTGCGCGAGCGATTGTGTGCGGCTAGATGCTCCAGGAGTTACCTTACTTTATTTACTGAAGCAGATGTTACCTTGGATGCCTAGAAACCAGAGGAGCCTGCGTTCCTACAGATCGTGGAGACATGGTAGCCAAGTCAAGCAAAGAACTCGTACTAGGATCATTCTGGTAGCCTTCTTGCATTTATTATTGTCATTGTGTTGCGTAGTTTGTAATGCGTCTGTTTATATTATATGTATGTCTATGCTTGGCGCTATTGTGCTTGAATGTAGTGCCCTAGTTTTGTCTGCCAATCATATTATGTTATTTTTATCCAATCGCGTGTTTTAGTTTTCAACTGCTTTATTTGCATATTATTTTAATAAGTATTAGGGCAGATCGCCCAGCAGTCAGAGTTCTTGTAGTAGTTGTGTTGAGCTGATCACTGGAAGCGTAAGGGTAACGTTCTGCATCCTCATAGTCTTGATTGGAAGTATTAGTGGGTTCTAATATTGTCGACTATTTACACACTTTGAAACACCTCTCCTTGTAAGTTTTGTATTTTTACATTGAATATATTGTTGCTGATAACTACAACTCTCCTTGTGCTGTGTGAGTTTGCTAAGCAGAATAACTTTGTCAATAATTACACTCTTAGATATTACGTACACTCTTTGGAATTGTCACAAGTCTTACCTTACACGATTGCTCAAAATTATACACGTGCTTGCTAAGCAAATTTGAGAAGTAAGTGAAACCGGATTTGTGTGTGTTATGTAACGGATCCCCGTATTAGGAAACAGGAAGTCTCCATATTGAAAGAGTGAGATTTACCGGTTAGTAGATAATGTATAACGGGTTGTGCCTTGACACTAGTAGGCTACGCTACCGACACAGCTCTAGTGCTCAATAGTTTAGGACAGCTAATCTCGACAGTGGTCCGGTGAAGGTACTGTGGTAAAACAAGGGCAGATCCTTTGAGTCAGGGACAGGGTGAATGAATTAATGGGTCAGGGTGAATGAATAATTGTATTAACCAATCAAATCGTACTAGGGGTTTTTTCTGATAAGGCAATCCCACCGCTGCCACCAGTGTTGAGGGCCGTGGGCATACTTCGTTAGTTTTGACGATTCAAGTATTGTTACTTACAATAGCATATCCGCTCCGAGAACCAAACCGAATATGCCAACGATAACATATATGTAATCTTTGGTATGTGACAAACTCGGTCACAAAATTTATGGATTTTACGCAGCTTCCCCTCCGAAGCTAAACAAGCTCTTGTCGGGTGGCAAAAATCAGACGGTTGCCTCACTAGATAGTGACGATTATTTTGCGAACTACTATGGTAGTTTATGTTTCCGCTCCGAACAACCAATTCAATATGGGCGCCATGGATGACTTCCCATTGGCCAAAATTGGCTACACCCTTTGCCGCAGCTGGCAATCCTGGTATATTTCATCCATGGATTTTGATACATTGTATCTGAAGATGAGAAAAGCAGACAACCATGTTGTTACAAAACGAGTTCAATTATGTTTTTGTTAAATATTGGGTAGCCAACTCCAATAATACAGTATGAGTACATGAATGAGTAGACAACTCTGATTGACAAGGCAATACCGTACATCTCTCTTCTGAGAGCAAAACTATACTACAAAATTATCGAGTACAAAAAAAATTTAGAACGGACAATAAAATGCTAATTACTCTACAGTTAAGGATACCGCAAATTTGAACCTCTCTGTCCACTCGTACATGATACTTTAAAAACACCAAAATCTAACACTCCTCAATTAAGCATCGAGGTGGTCGATGTTCTCGGCGTGGTCGGCTGTTATGCGGGATATTGACAGCCTGTGTAGGATCGCTGCCCGTCCCAGGTGTAGGCTCAGTGTCAATGTCACTAGGAGTATTGTCATTAGAAGCAGTTTGTCCATCTAGTAATGCACTACGTTACGTCGTACATCTTTATCAGCGTCAAGTATGTAAGTTCTATCCGGTAGTGTTTGCTCCACAGCTCCATATAGGCTGAGATCACAAATATATATGGAGTTGCCTCTACGTAGAGTGGGCAACTCCTGAACCCACTCACACCGGTCATGCTGCTCTTTCATTTCAACCTTGTACAAATCATTACTGCTCTGAAAGTTCTTATGATCTTCCACTATTGTAACGGGGTAGTTCAGTTGAACAGCACTATGACTTAGCCGTCTGTTCATCAGGAGGTCAGCTGGAGACAATCCACCGTGTATAGGTGCTGCACGGTACGCTAACAATCCTAGATAGGATAGATAGAATGTCGACGCATGGCATTAGCGTTGCTGGATGAGGATAGCCTTCTACTTCATCTACTAATTGAATGTCTCGTTCATTTCGGGAATCACATGGATATGGTGACACGGCATCTGCAGAACTGTTCTTTTTGCTGAGTCACAGCAAGCGCTTACTTCTCCATAGCAGTATATCTACTTTGGGCCTCTGACAATGACCTACCTGTAGCTGCGGCTGTCTTTGACTCAACATTGCTCCTAGACCGTAGTCTGATGCATCCGTCGACAAATACATCACTCTCTTTGGATCATATGCAGCTGGAATCGCCATTTGCTGAAGTTCTCTTTTCAGATTCATAAACGCTTGTTGCTGCGGTTCATCCCATAACCAGGACACCTACTGCTGGGCTAAATCTACCATACCCATTCGCTACACCCAAAAAGCCGCGTAAATCATGTACACATGTCGGCGTTGGAAAGTCTAGTAGGGTAGATATACGATCACCCGCATGTATACCAACGGTGTCAATTCTGTGCCCCAAGTACTTGACTGATGTCTAGTTAAAAGCACACTTACTATGATTTAATGTCAACCCTGCCTCTTGTATATGACGTAGCATAATGGTAAGTCTGCAGTTGTGTTTTTGTTAATCAGCTCCAATCACTAGTATGTCATCCATGTGTACAACTATGCCCTCCACATGGATCCTTAGAGATAGCATTTGAAGAATGCCTGTTGTGTGGACATAGTCTGTGTTGTGAGGCTTTACTGTTAGCATGAACATCTACAGCAGTTTGCCCTCTGACCACTGGAAAATTTAAACAAATAAGGCGCCAAATATCTAATAGGCTAGTCCCAGGTGAGTGTCCAGTGCTGTCTCTACACATGTTTCTCAGGCTACAGCTGGTCTGGGGGTCGATGGTTTAACTCTTCACCGGAAGGCATTCTTGTGCACATGTCTTGGTACCTGCAATGGTAAGTATATATAATGGCTGGTTTCTACAGGTATCCAATACCATACCTGCCACAACATGTTCAACCACCTACCAACACCCAGGTTTGTTGTACAACAAGCCATGTGTGGTTGCAGAGTATAGAGATCATGGTGAAGACTTCATATAAAGTTTGTGACACTTTCTCTAGCGGTTGCCAAAGACTGTTTTAGACAAAAACACGATAACCAAATGAAACCTTCTACCAAATTGATGGTATATGGTTTGTTTTTTTTCTGGAGAATGTGGTTTTTGACTCATGAGTTTGATTTTGAGCATTTTGTGTTGACTTTGGGACTTTCACTACACTTGCACATTTGTTGTCATCAACAGCTGAATGACTATCTTTGGTCAGTGTTAGAATATTCACCGATGGTGCTATGGTAAAAATCAAGTTAACTTTTGTACCAAGTTAGGGAAAACTCATCAAGAAAACGATGGTGGTTTCTGCAAGGCTATAACAGAGACTCACCAAAGTCATCCAACAAGTAACTGCTGCTGGCACCAAACACATTGCCTATCTCCTCATCTGACTGTGTGCACTGCTTGTGTCTATCCTCCTCAACAAATGTTACCTTAGTGGAGGACTTCTGTGGGCTCACAGGCTATAGAACACGCATCTTGTATCAGTTATAAAATATAAAGCATCAACCGAGGGCTGTAACAATTACAGTGGACACAAAAGGCAGTAACTTACTGAATTAGAAATCTGATTTTGTAAGAGAAACATATTATACTAGTTTTACATACATATATATATATATATAGATGTATATACCATTGTATACTGTATATACTTGTACACTACACATACATATATATATAGATGTATATACCATTGTATACTGTATATACTTGTACACTACACATACATATATAGATGTATATACCATTGTATACTGTATATACTTGTACACTGCACATACATATATATAGATGTATATACCATTGTATACTGTATATACTTGTACACTACACATACATATATATAGATGTATATACCATTGTATACTGTATATACTTGTACACTACACATACATATATATAGATGTATATACCATTGTATACTGTATATACTTGTACACTACACATACATATATATAGATGTATATACCATTGTATACTGTATATACTTGTACACTACACATACATATATATATAGATGTATATACCATTGTATACTGTATATACTTGTACACTACCCATACATATATATAGATGTATATACCATTGTATACTGTATATACTTGTACACTACACATACATATATATAGATGTATATACTATTGTATATTGTATATACTTGTACACTGCACATACATATATATAGATGTATATACCACTGTATACTGTATATACTTGTACACTACACATACATATATATAGATGTATATACTATTGTATATTGTATATACTTGTACACTGCACATACATATATATAGATGTATATACCACTGTATACTGTATATACTTGTACACTACACATACATATATAGATGTATATACCATTGTATACTGTATATACTTGTACACTGCACATACATATATATAGATGTATATACCATTGTATACTGTATATACTTGTACACTGCACATACATATATATAGATGTATATACCATTGTATACTGTATATACTTGTACACTACACATACATATATATAGATGTATATACTATTGTATATTGTATATACTTGTACACTGCACATACATATATATAGATGTATATACCACTGTATACTGTATATACTTGTACACTACACATACATATATATAGATGTATATACCATTGTATACTGTATATACTTGTACACTACACATACATATATATAGATGTATATACCATTGTATACTGTATATACTTGTACACTACACACAAATATTTATAGATGTATATACCATTGTATTCTGGTCTACAGACAGCAATAAACTGTAGTAAATCTAAGGCTTACCTGCGACCTGATGAGAGAATTGGAAGCAGATAACACATGGCTACACGCTACCGACTCATTTGCTGACATATCTTTCTGCATCTCCTTCTGCATTCTACGGATATCGTCTTCGTAGTACTAAACAGTTAGTATATACAATATTATATATATACTACAGACATAGTATACAAGTTAGTATATACAATATTATATATATACTACAGATATAGTATACAAGTTAGTATATACAATATTATATATATATATACTACAGACATAGTATACAAGTTAGTATATACAATATTATATATATACTACAGATATAGTATACAAGTTAGTATATACAATATTATATATATATATACTACAGACATAGTATACAAGTTAGTATATACAATATTATATATATACTACAGATATAGTATACAAGTTAGTATATACAATATTATATATATATATACTACAGACATAGTATACAAGTTAGTATATACAATATTATATATATACTACAGATATAGTATACAAGTTAGTATATACAATATTATATATATATATATACTACAGACATAGTATATAAGTTAGTATATACAATATTATATATATACTACAGACATAGTATACAAGTTAGTATATACAATATTATATATTTACTACAGACATAGTATACAAGTTAGTATATACAATATTATATATATACTACAGACATAGTATACAAGTTAGTATATACAATATTATATATATACTACAGACATAGTATACAAGTTAGTATATACAATATTATATATATATATACTACAGACATAGTATACAAGTTAGTATATACAATATTATATATTTACTACAGACATAGTATACAAGTTAGTATATACAATATTATATATATACTACAGACATAGTATACAAGTTAGTATATACAATATTATATATTTACTACAGACATAGTATACAAGTTAGTATATACAATATTATATATATACTACAGACATAGTATACAAGTTAGTATATACAATATTATATATATACTACAGACATAGTATATAAGTTAGTATATACAATATTATACATATACTACAGAAATAGTATACAAGTTAGTATATACAATATTATATATATACTACAGACATAGTATATAAGTTAGTATATACAATATTATATAGATACTACAGACATAGTATATAAGTTAGTATATACAATATTATATATATACTACAGACATAGTATATAAGTTAGTATATACAATATTATATATATACTACAGAGATAGTACATAAGTTAGTATATACAATATTATATATATACTACAGACATAGTACATAAGTTAGTATATACAATATTATATATACTACAGACATAGTATACAATTTAGTGTATACAATATTATATATATACTACAGACATACTATACAAGTTAGTATATACAATATTATATATATACTACAGACATAGTATATAAGTTAGTATATACAATATTATATATATACTACAGACATAGTATACAAGTTAGTATATACAATATTGTATATATACTACAGACATAGTATATAAGTTAGTATATACAATATTATATATATACTACAGGCATAGTATATAAGTTAGTATATACAATATTATATATATACTACAGACAGAGTATACAAGTTAGTATATACAATATTATATATATACTACAGACATAGTATACAAGTTAGTATATACAATATTATATATAAACTACAGACACAATATAACATATAACTCATTGTATACAATGTTATATACCTTTATCTGCTTCCTGTAAGCATCTCTCTTAATCTCAAACTCTAACCTCTTTTTAGCCTTCTTCATCAGAGAGTGCCTTTTCTTCACTTCTTCTAACTGTTGTTGCAGCGCTGTCAGCTCCTCAGTGTCTGCCGATGACTCTGTCAACCAATCAAAGCATTCGGTAGTAGACAAAGTCTATGTATACTTTACCCTCTAGTGACATCACTGCATTTACTGGCAGCTAGCTGAACCGTCAGCAGTGAATACCTCTATTTATACACTACATACATAATGCTGCTGCAGCGCATAACAAGTACGTTTCCATGGCTCGAAGTTGTTTGGTCTGAACGTTCACTCGAGTTGAATGGAACTGCTAACATTCCTGTAGTTTCAGTTCCGTGAACAAACCATAAAAACCTTATAATTTTGCTGTTATTGAGTTTGCAAAAGTCAACATATAATTGTAGAAACACTGCAGTGAGAAACAAACAGACAATGATGAATGTTTTCAAGTAATTTACAGACAAAACACAAACATACAATAACCATGACAAACATAGTATATATATCGTCACACAAACAGTTACATAACATATTCCCTCATACATTCCACTACATAAAACACACAAACATAAATAAGCACATAAATAAATGGCTATGGCATTCACCCTTGTAACAACAAAGTAAAATCCTTCACAAGGTTCCATCACATAAAACCACTTCTCAATCAGTGTTTTACTTTCGCTGATAAAATGATCCAACCATTAACAGAAAAGTTTACTCAGATGACTCATCCACAACGCAACAGAAAGAGCAGTGCCTACCTGTTGTACTGTCTGATTCACTCCTGACGCTGTCAATGGAATAGTTGGAGGTTGATCTCGGAACTACAGGTGGTGCCAAGCTGTTTTCACTTACAGCGTTAAATGCAAACTTAAGCAAATCCCGAAACTGTTCGGATTGTATTTGAGCCAATGAATAGTCCTGAAATAAAGTGTAGGACCTGTTGAAACATGCCATACATAGTGTCAGTCACACATGTGCCTGCTTATAGATGCCACACACAGTGTCAGTGATACAAGCACCTGCTGATACATATCACACAAAATATGAATCACACAAGCACTTGCTGATACATACAACACACACAGTGACAGTAATTATGCAGTACACCACCTGTTGATACATATCACAAGCAATGACAGTAATACAAGCACCTGTTGACACATACCACACACAGTGTAAGGGATACAAGCACCAGCTGATACATACCACACACAGTGACAGTAGTACAAGCACCTCCTGATATATACCACACACAGTGCTAGTGGCGCAAACACCTGGTGACACAGATCACATAAATTCCAGTGCGATTGGAAAATGATCTTTTACCTGAAACACTTCCTGAACTGCACACAATGCCACTTTTTGTATAGTACGGTTGCAAGGTGGGGACGTGTCATACGCAGGTAGAGGATCAAAGGACAACTCGTCAGGTGCCAAGTCATTGTTGTAGGTCATAGCGGATGACATTTGTATTGCCTCCTCAGTTGGTGTGTAAGAGGTAGGTCTAACATTAGAACTAAAACAGGAAGTAATAATTCCAATGTCTCTAGCGGGCACTGATGCGCAGAAGTGAAATAATAAATAATAGTAATGAATTATTGATACTAATAATCTTTATTATTGTCATTCATACAATCCCAGACTGTAACTTTTTAACAAACCACACATGACATGATATAAACCACTATATATATATTGTCACAATGCCACTTCGCATAAATACAGATTGAATAGTGGATTTGACTGAATATCACACCAATAAAACTAGTTATACCATGCCATACATCAATTTGAAGCTTCTAGCTGGCTTTTTCAGTTGACAAAAAATACCTATGTTAGTAACAACCTTTAAAATAGAGCTCAAAAACTCGCTTTCAAGTGTTGACTGTGCATCTGATTTGGGTTTTGACTGTACACTTAGCTAATCAAATCAATGAACTGGTTCACTAGTCCAATCAAAGTGAAAGCTCAGTGCGCACAAACCTCATCGGTGTCCATATAGTAGGAGGCAACTCCACACACCATGCAATAGCTCATAAATAAAGCAATTTTTGTATAAATGAAATACACAGAAATACCTGACTGATTGAGATGAAACTTTGAGGTTATGTTCTGTTAACCTAATTCTTTCATCATATCAAAAATAATTTAAATCTTTTAATATCAAAATGTCTACGCACAAGGGCTTTAACCATTTACGCAACAAAGAAAACAAGGCTAGTCACTGTGTGAGTTGGAACTGTCTTATTTCACATAGGTAAGTAACTCCAAATTTATTATTGGGTATAACTTGCGTCTAAATAATTTTTCATTCAAGACAAACCAGGCACAAGTCTTTAAAACTTTGTTTAACAAATAACTACCCTAAACAATAGGACTACATCGCATATAAAGTCTTGTTTTAGTATAATGAAACTTCATCTGTACAATATATTCTGGTGAGCTATAGATAATATATTTATTAAACTCTGTAGTACTTCAAATCTAATCTTATTCTGTAAACTTATGAAATCACAAGAGTAATTAGCTCAACCAACACTCTCTAGCTTGAGATACTCAGATATTACATACCTTACAGACATAATCTGATGTTCCTGCCTTTCCCTATCACACGTCGGGACCTGAGCTAAGGCTACCGGCTGGGACAGAATAGAGAACCTGGTGCACTCTACATCATAGGAGGGCTTGTGTGCCAGTTGGTGCCTGACTTGCTCTCTTAGAGTCAAGCAATTATTCATTGCAGCGATGAAGCAGCTAAACCCTCTACTGGTTGACCTTGACATCGCCAAGTTTGCAAGGTCAGCTTGCACCATAGTCATTCTAATTACCAACTTAGGATTTGGTTGAGCAGGACCAACGAATCCGAGAGAAGTTAACCTTAAAAATACAAACAAATAGGATGAAGGCAGGTACAAAGCAGGTATTGGACGCAACCAAAATATCAAATTGCAAACAGTTTTACTTGAGAGAGAATATAAATAAACAGATTTTTAAGAATTAAATGTACAGGCCATGCTATTCTCTTTCAAAGCATAGCTTTAATGGCTACATGAGTGTGCATTTAATATTAAAAGATTTCTAACAAAAACCCTCTTTAAAACTATAGCTGTCACTACATTGCGATAAGAAAACAGGTCACTCAAAATGGACATCACAAAATAATGCAAAGCATGTAAAAAGGCTCATAATTTAACTTGTTTTGAAATCAGCAATTCCTAAACTGCAGAAAAAACAACTGTCGTACAAAACGCGAATTTTCACAGAATATACTAACAAGAGAATGCCTGTAAACGTTTAAATAATTTTAGGAGCTTAGAGAAAAGCAAGCTATGATACTAAACTATGAATTACCAACTGATTGAGGAGTTGTCTACTCAATGCCTCAGTTAGACTAACGGTGTGGCTACACTGCACCGATGTTTTGATACCGATGTGAATATGCGATGGTTCGTGGCTATGTGAAGGTGGCTACACAGGCCGAAGTAGCGTGACGATGTACACGAGCACATCAGTGAGCTGCAACTGAACTAGCCAATCATACGGCACAAAGTGTGGGTTTTTGCCCGTTTCATTTCCGACAACGAATTATTTGTTTCCCTAATAATTATCATCACAATAAATACAATAAGAATTGAAAAACAATTTCATTGTGATGTATGGCTGGTCTTGTTCACCATGAAAACATTGCTTTCAATATTTCTTTTTGGTTCTGTTTGTTAATAATTCTTCTAGATATTATTGTGATTATTCATTAGTTATAATAATAAAAATAATAAATAAATAAATGATGATGTAATAATGAATTTTATTTCAATGTACTTGTTATTAATTTTACTTATTAATATCTTTATACTCAGTAATTTTGAAATTGTCAATTACCACTATTCTATGAGCCTTGTAAAGTTAATTCACTCAAATTTTATTATTATAACGTAATAGTTCCTTTGGAGTTTGCAGTGGATGCTCATTGTTGACAAAAATTCTAACGGAAATGCGTTGTAATTGGTTAAAATTGACGAGCTTGACAAAATAGTTCGTTTCAATCAATCAGAGAACCCGATGTTTGTTCGGCATCGGGCATAGACCAACATGTTGGTTATGCCCACGAACAGGCCACAGGATGTGCCAAAGTGGGCACGCCCATTGGGAACGCCCACCGCAAGGCCTTTCGATGCAAAACATCGGCCTGTGTAGCCACTCCATAACTCGATGAGAAATGGTCAGTTATTAAGCTATACAAACAACATGTAGCAGTCCACAATGGTGATGAAAGGATTTTGTATACCTTTGAAGGAGGCAGGGAGACGTACATCTGAACTGGTGGTTGCATAGGGTAGTGAAGTCAATGGGCATTGCTTCAGTGCATACTAGATGTCTTGTTGTAGTAGACTGTTCTTTTATTTCCTTCTCCGTGGCCTTAGTACAAGACATTAAGGAAGAGCCCCGCCTACTGCTCATGGTAGCACTAGGGCTATAAAGTATATAAAAAAGCACAATTCAAACTAGAGAGATAAAATGGTCATTAAGTTATGTAATGGTGGACGAATGACCTTTGCTGAGGTGCATTAGTAAGTAAATACAAAAATGTTTGAAGTTTTCTGTCCATGAAAAGGGAATATAATTATATAGTTGTTAGCGGCAACCAACAGTTTTCAGCTAAAGAGTGCAAATCATGAATAGAAGGAGTTGCTAAAAAAGGTTTTGTGGAGCTTTTTTGATTTTAGCTGCAGAACATAATAACTAGAGTGATAACAATGTAAGGGTATGTGGCACATGTATCAACACATGTACCAACACATGTACCAACACATGTATCAACACATGTATCAACACATGTACCAACACATGTAACAACACATGTTTCAACACATGTACCAACACATGTATCAACACATGTACCAACACATGCACCAACACATGTACCAACACATGTATCAACACATGTACCAACACATGTACCAACACATGTATCAACACATGTACCAACACATGCACCAACACATGTACCAACACATGTATCAACACATGTACCAACACCGGCATCAACACATGTACCAACACATGTATCAACACATATACCAACACATGTATCAACACATGTACCAACACATGCACCAACACATGTACCAACACATGTATCAACACATGTACCAACACATGTACCAACACATGTACCAACACATGTATCAACACATGTATCAACACATGTACCAACACATGTACCAACACATGTACCAACACATGTATCAGCACATGTACCAACACATGTATCAACACATGTACCAACACATGCACCAACACATGTACCAACACATGTACCTACACATGTACCAACACATGTACCAACACATGTATCAACACATGTACCAACACATGCACCAACACATGTACCAACACATGTATCAACACATGTACCAACACATGTACCAACACATGTATCAACACATGTACCAACACATGCACCAACACATGTACCAACACATGTATCAACACATGTACCAACACATGTACCAACACATGTACCAACACATGTACCAACACATGTACCAACACATGTACCAACACATGTACCTACACATGTACCAACACATGTATCAACACATGTACCAACACATGTACCAACACATGTACCTACACATGTACCTACACATGTACTTACACATGTACCAACACATGTACCAACACATGTACCAACACATGTACCAACACATATACCAACACATGTACCAACACACGTACCAACACATGTACTTACACACGTACCAGCACAATTTACCATCAAATGAAACCAACGCAGAGTTCTAGTGAGAAGTACAAGCCAAACCCTCCAGCAACACTAGAAACTAAATAAACATTCTCTTCAACAAACTAGTGACAAATCTGTATTACCCACCTGGAATCATGTTTAAGAGTTTGTACTTGTAGGTTAGCTTCAGCAAGGCTTGTGTCACCATCCTGAATGCCACCGTTTAGACTGTGGTCCTCTGCAATACACAGGAGCACTGGGACCTCTACAGCTACAGAGATAAATCAAATGGAATAGATAACATTCAACCAGCCAACAGCAATGCACAATGAAACAGTGGAAGTAGGAATATGAGCTAAAAGACCCACTCACCAGCCTCAGTACTAACAGTACAGGCGTTGCTATTTACATCGGGTGTCCACAGGCCCTTCTCAGGAGGACCAGGTTGTGGAGCTACAGCTATGCATGCAGAAGTTGCAGAGATTGCTGCTTCTGCTACTCTAGCTTGTGAGGTAGGCTTACGAGACCTGCGGCTCACCAGTTTCTTACAGCGCTCATCCAAACTCTAAGAAAGTTTTACAACAGAAAACTTATAATGAGAGCTATCTAGTTCCAACAGCTAATGATGGCACAACATACAAGGTTATAGAGATAGCTAACAAGATCTAACAGGCAGTGATAACACAACATACAAAGTTATAGAGATAGCTAACAAGATCTAACAGCCAGCGATAACACAACATACAAAGTTATAGAGATAGCTAACAAGATCTAACAGCCAGCGATAACACAACATACAAACTTATAGAGACAGCTAACAAGATCTAACAGCCAGTGATAACACAACATACAAAGTTATAGAGATAGCTAACAAGATCTAACAGCCAGTGATAACACAACATACAAAGTTATAGAGACAGCTAACAAGATCTAACAGCCAGCGATAACACAATATACAAAGTTATAGAGACAGCTAACAAGATCTAACAGGCAGTGATAACACAACATACAAAGTTATAGAGACAGCTAACAAGATCTAACAGGCAGTGATAACACAACATACAAAGTTATAGAGATAGCTAACAAGATCTAACAGGCAGTGATAACACAACATACAAGGTTATAGAGATAGCTAACAAGATCTAACAGGCAGTGATAACACAACATACAAAGTTATAGAGATAGCTAACAAGATCTAACAGCCAGCGATAACATAACATACAAAGTTATAGAGACAGCTAACAAGATCTAACAGCCAGCGATAACACAACATACAAAGTTACAAACCTTTAGCTTCTCTTTCCTTTCCATCTTCTGCTGTAGTTGACTTCTCTTCTCTTCTAGTTCACGCATTCGTACTTGACGCCTCTCTTTCTTCTTTCTCGCCATGAACCTTTAGTGTGTAATACATACAGGGTCATGTGACATACAGGGTCATGTGACATACAGGGTCATGTGACATACAGGGTCATGTGACATACAGGGTCATGTGACATACAGGGTCGTGTGACATACAAAGTATTGTATGATACATTGTCAACTAACATACAGTTGCGTACATTGGCATGTGACATACATTATACAAAGGCATGTGACATACATTATACAAAATACATGTGACATACATTATACAAAGGCATGCGACATACGTTATACAAAAACATGTGACATATGTTATACAAAATCATATGACATAGGTTATACAAAAACATGTGACATACGTTATACAAAAGCATGCGACATACGTTATACAAAGGGATGTGACATACGTTATACAAAAACATGTGACATACGTTATACAAAAGCATGTGACATACATTATAGAAAAGCATGTGACATACGTTATACAAAGGGATGTGACATACGTTATACAAAAGCATGCGACATACATTATACAAAAGTAACGACACACAGTGCCACTTGACATCTATAAGACATACAACACTTACTCCTGTACAGACTTGGAGTCATGTCTGTGCTTAGACTTTGGTTTAACAGTTTCATCAGCTTTAGTCATGCTTTGACTAGGTAGGGTGCCCCGTACACCACCATCTCCTACAATACCAACACACATCACTTGTACAACATGTGTTCAGCATCGATTGCTGCCAGCTTTTCATTGGATCGTTACAGGAAATCCAAAAGTTGGACTCTGCCTCTTTGAGTTCTTCAGAAATAAAGGTATTTCTAGCCGCTGCAGCTCAATTTACAACTTTGATTTAAGTAAACAACTTTGGTACCAAATTGTAGTGAAGCTTCTGGCGTAATTATTTTTATGAGTGACGTTTTAAAGCCTCAAGTAAACATTTTAATAAAAACGTTAATAGAAACAGCTATTGGTGTATCTATGGATTTGTCGCAAACGATCGCCTAAAAGACCCTCAACCTTATTTGGCCAAAACATTAGGCAGTTTGTGATGACCCCCGTAAGTACTGGATGATTGTAGAACTAAGTTATCGCATATTCATACACCACTCAGAAGTTTCTAGTTGGCACTTTGAAAACAATTTTAATTATAAATAATAAAATAAAGCCACAAAAGAGGATGTCAGTGAGTGGATAGGCCACTGTTGGTGAGGTTGTAATGGTCAAAGACTCTTCTAATGACAGGGGATTTGGTAAAACTGCTCAAATGTTTGGTAGTTGCTATGACTAGTTGCTAATGGGGAGAACACTTTCACAACTCTGTGGACAGACAATCATACACGAAATCTGATTGGCCATTTGGAGAACAAACTGTTTTTTTCTTCAGTGGATTGGTTGCTGAGTTGTTATCAAAAACTTAAGACGCGATTTCGGAATTGCATTGAAGACAGAACCATCTAGGAAACCTTTTACTGCATCAACTGATAAATATTGGTCGGCTGTAGTGGGTAATTATTAGAACAATCTAAAATTGTGAGACAAAAGGCAACATTAATATGAACAAATGAGAGAAGTAGTGCTCACCAATGGAATGTGATTTGAAAATTAAATTATCTGAACTTTTCAACTTATCTGACCAAACTACAATATTTACCAGTAAATATTCATTTAATGATGGAGTTGTGGCCCCTTGAGTAGCTAGTAAAATAAAACACTCCTCTCTGGATACCCTTGACCTCTTTTTACATGATCGCCATAAAAATGAAATCTAAACTGGTAATAATAAAAGCAGCATATTTTCCATAGACTCAAATGAGACCAAATCAGAGTAGAGTCAGACAAAGGATTATTAGAAAATATTGGTGGAGAGAGAAGGCAGAGTAGAGAAAGGTAGTATAATATTAACATCTATTTACAATACTCACTAAACAGTATAAAGTTAAATCACACTGCACAGATATACACTATACACATATGAGCTAAGTAAGCCAGCACTTTTAGTCTGAGAAAAGCAAGAGAGACAACTACATAGGCTGAGAGTATACCAGACAGAACTAAATTAACTTTGGGCTCACCGTCAGATTGTCCTAATCTTTGTGGGGCAATAGATTCTCTTGGTGACAGCTCCGACTGAGCAGAGCAGACGCAACAGTTTACTGAGCTTACAAGTCCCATCGCTAATTGTGCCGTTACGTAATACTGCATGCCCGAAGGTATTGTTGCTCATCATGCCTGTGTATGTTAACAAGATATGCCCATGTAGGGATGGCTACTAATTCTAAAAGTAATATTCTCTCTAACAATAGGGTTTGTACAGATAGAAGTACAAACACAAGGAATCATATGTACTTCCAGGAGCGAAGGAATAATACAAAAGTTTCTTTCCCTCCAGATAGAAGACAAGTCAAAACTTCTAACTTATAGGTTACTTCATAGAGAGTAGAAAACTCAGGCTAAAACTGCTGTTATTGCTGTAATTATTACTTATACCTGGTTTCAGGAAAAATTGAACATTATTGATGGTTTCTTAGGCAGTACCAATACAAGCTTTCTCCCATATTGTCTCCAGGCCCAACGGTGACATTCAATGTCAAGATTAAAAAGAGGGCAGATAAATAAACTAAAGTCGTTGGCATTTATCTTACAATCATACAACTATTGAAAACTTTCAAAGTCTGTGGTCATGGTATCTAGGGATGTGGACTTGCTTTTAAAAACACAGAAATTATTGTCACTTTTTTATCAGTTCAGATTGCCAATTTAAACCTTTCAACAGGAAACTGTGTTAATTTCCAAACAATGTGTTTTCTTCCTTTTGAATGCATTTTAAAATAAAAAAGAGGATATAAAAACAAAATAAATAACAAACATGAAACAAACACCTGTATATATTTCCATCCGGTGACAAACTGTTTCAGGTAAAAGAATCGCTTGAGAAAGACAGTCACTATCCCGACTAAGGTCCAATCTAATAGCCATACACTTGTGGTCTCAGAGAGATCCTAAGCAACCATTTGCACGTAAATGGTCTCCATCTCAAGTGATAACAAAAAGTAACAAAGATGATACAAATAATGTTAGTTTAAAAGATGAATATCTTTGGTAGGTAGGACTCTTGTGTGGGCCACTATTATACTAGTAGTTGTGCTTGAGAGAACTACAGAGTTGGTTACATTGAAACTTGAACTTGTGGGTGTGCCAATGGCTTCCATATACATACAGTGGATATCTAGTATATATACAGTGTACATAGTGTACATAGGATATACATACAGTGGATATCTAGTATATATACGGTGTACATACAGTGTACATAGGATATACATACGGTGGATATCTAGTATACATACAGTGTACATACAGTGTACATAGGATATACATACGGTGGATATCTAGTATACATACAGTGTATATACAGTGTACATAGGATATACATACAGTGGATATCTAGTATATATACTGTATATATACAGGGCTCATACAAATAACGTACAAGAGAAACACAGATGGAGTACAATCTACATCAAATGGACATTAGATGAATCATCTCATCTATAAAACTAGCATTCTTCAATGTCATCCTTTGGTTCTGCTGTCGGAGGGTGGAACGTGGAAGCCCATGTCAATATTATTGTTCTTCTGGAAACCATTGCGGATGTCATCTGTTTTGTTTGGCACATTCAGCCTGGGAACTGTAGGTGTCACTGTGCTTACCTGTAGGTACGACTTGTCTGCTGTGGGATGAGAGTTTCTGGGCTTTTGGGTGCTTTTGTGGACCGAGTTTAGGCATTTTAGCTGAACACATTGTTCTCTACACAAAAACAAAACTTAGTTGATAATAATTGTGTTGTTGTACCCCAGACAGTAAAATGGTATGAACTATTTACATTTGTAATTTATATGAAACAGGATAGTGACACGTTCAACCAGGGATTAACGGAAGTCACAAACAAATTTATAACAAATTTTTATTATCAATCATTTCGTAACTTTCAAGCGCTTTCGGGTGTAAAGCTTATTTGGTAGTTTTAAAGCATTGCTCTTTAAGTTTATACACAAATATATTCACTGATTGAAGAACAACATTTGGTTAAACCACAATTATATTTCATTAAAGTGGTATGCCAGCACCAACAAACAGAGACTTCAATAAAAATAGAATAAATTTTTATTAGTACTACAATCATGTTTATTGTAGCACCAAGAGTTCTTGATGATGATGGGTGAAATGTAATTTGCTAGTATAACGATTCCTTGACTTTTATAAATGAGCTCGTCTCGCTCAGTTATTTCATCTCTAAACGTCCGGAAGTCTTTACCTGCCTTTTGACACTTATTCCTTTTTGTCAGCCAGCCTTCATTCACTACTTTCTTCAGCGTGCAGTATCTTTTGTCATCCATTACATTGGTGTTTATTTGCAGATGCCTTTCAACTGAGATGTCTGTAGCCTCCTCAGGTTCACTATCATCGATGTCATAAAGGAGTGTCTCAATTTTAGACTTCTGTTAATCAGCAGCCGAATTGATCTCTTTTGCAGAGGCACTCGATACCATATCTGCTACTATATGCTCCTTTACTGGCTTGTATTCCACGTCGAATCCATATCTCTGCAGGGATAATAGCATTTTCTGTAGTCTTAGCGGGGACTTCTCCATCCTCTTCTTGAATATGGATTTCAGTGGTGAGTTGCTCAGAATACCCATAGATCTTTCTTGTCGTATATGTACCGGTCAAACTTGCTGTACACAAATATCACTGCAAGTCATTCAATCTCCAATAGATGATACTTCTCCTCTGTCAAGTAAGTGTTCTGGATGCAAAGTTTATCGGTTTGTCTCCTTGAGTTGGTACTGCTACCTGTCCTTTAGTGCTTGCATCACATTATATGACAGCAGGTTTGCTTGAGGCTTAGTATCGTAGGAGAGTGTCCTCACTAATGGCGTCCTTCAGGTCATTGTAGGCTTTTCTTTCCTCCTCACCAAACTAAAAATCTTTATCTTCTATCCGCTCCTTAGCGACTTCTCTTAACTTCTTGGCTAGGGATGAAAGGTGTGACACAAAGTTAGAGATATAGTTGGCTGGTCCAATGAATCTCTTGACTTCTGTCGGCTCAGTTGGCTTAGCATGTCCTTCAGGCTGTGAACCTTGTCTGGATCTGGCTTGATACCCGCTTTTGTCAATATTTGTTCCATGCAATTGATCTCAGCTAGATGAAGCTTTATTTTTTCTCTGTTGATCTTCACTCCTGGTTTTCTGATTCTTTTTATCAAGTATAAGAGCTTTTCTTCATGATTAGTCCTTGCATCTTCTTCTTCTTCGCCAACCCCATCTATCAAGATGTCGTCTGCAATCACTTCAACTCTCTCTAATCCATCTAGAACCAAATCTAGCCTCCTCTGATATTCTTCACCGCTTGAAGATAAACCTACAGGAAAGTGGTTCCAGCAGTATCGCCCCAGTGGAGTCAAAAATGTTGTTAGCTTTCAGCAGCTTTTAACAAGTTTTACTTGAAAAAGTTCATCGTTCTCACCCAGCAGGGAGACATTTGGGTTTTGTCAGCTTTGGCACGACCTTTTCCAGGGTGTGCACAGGGTTGTGATTCCAAATGATGGCTTTATTCAGGTTTTTGGGATCGATGCAAAGGCGTATAGTACTGTTGGGTTTCCTCATTTCAACTCGCAAAGATATCCGTTCAGTTGGTTCATTGACTTATGATAGCACTTCTGCTTTCTCGAATTTTTAGACTTTCTTCATGACATCCTCTCTCATCATAACATGGGTTCTTCTTGGTCTATGCTGGATAGAGGGTACTGATTTATCAATCATAGTGTTGTATTATACTGGCATCAGTTCAAATCCCTTGAAGGCACAACCATAGTTCTGTGTTAGCCACTCTCTGGTGACTCTGGGGGCTATCTGTACCGCATGAACGGTGTTGTCTATTCTTCTCATACCAATATTCAAGCATGCATCGACTCCTATGAGTGGGTATGGTTGGCTGTTGGTCTTCACTATTTCAAACTTGATTGGTCCAGATAGTTCTTCAAAATTGATAGCTGCTTTTCCGTAGCTAGGCATCGGCATTCCATCATAATACGTCACAACCAGTTCACTGGGGTTCAACGTTCGTCTTCCAAGTTTCTCATAGTCACCATATGTCGTCACATTTCGAGCCGCTACAGTATCGAGTTGATAATCCAGCTTGTGTTGTCCATGAGTCAGCAGTATCAACAGTCTTTTTTCAACTTTGCTCACAGTAGGTTGTTCAATTGAAAGTAGCTCCTCATACATTATGGGGTTGTGTGGTCCACTAGACATCAGTTGGACGTCAGCTTTTGACACATCCGCTTTCTTCCACTCGCAGGCTCTCTCGAAGTAATTTTTCCTCTGACAATATCTGCATATGGCCCCATGAGCTGGAGAGTTGTATTGGCATCAGGTTCTCTGGGTCTTCTGTTTGACGGGTGCTCCTTGCGCTCATACAAACTCATCTAAAGTACTGTCTCTGAAACTGATGCATCTCCTAACTCATTCATGAGTGAGGCTGCTACAGCACTTTTCCTCACCATTTTGATAGCTAAATCAAGTATGAGGGATTCTTCACATGCTTTCAGAGGCAATTTGTCTCTCAAGTTCATATCATCCAGTGCCCGTACCAATGCATGGCAGGTTAATTCATCGGTGTGAGCATCAAATTTACATAATCTAGCTTGGGTTATTTTATTGACCCGGGAAAGCCATATTCAAAGAAAAAGAGCTTCTATACCTCACCATTAGCTACTTTCCACCACGCATGGTCATAGGACACCGCAAAGTAGCCGATGGTGCGGTATAGAAGATTTTTGTATTTATTCGAATATGACTCTTCAGTAAAACTATTTTTTGTCTACATAATGTGATTGCTTTATGATAAATAGTATACCACTGGGTCAATAAAATAACAGAGAATCTGAATGACATATACTGAAACATTACGGGCCCATCGCGCAATAGGAAATTGGAGATTTACAATGCATTTTCAACCCGTTATCTTTCAAATCCACAGCTATTTAGGCAGTGCAATGATTGGCTAAGCCTGTGCGGTAAATGGTGCCCATTTGACACCTTTTTCAATTTTGTTTCTAGCATCTTCTGTTGCAAAGTTATTAAAAAATTGGTTATTATGAGTTTTCTACACGCTATTAGCTACACTATTCATTGGTGATTACTAAATGAAATTACCTCTCAAAGTAAGTAACAATGTATAGGAAATGACTCCAGCTAGCCCAAGTTTTGTGAGAGGAGAAACCACTTACAACAAAAAGCTTGAGCTGAAAGATCAGCACACACACAGATATAGAATAACAAGGAGAGTAAGGGTGAACAACTCAAAAGAAAATGGCAAAGTGTTGTACACAAACAGAATTGCAAATTGCTGACAAGCTTGGAAACTTGGAAAATTGGGAATCCAAGTTAATTTTAGATAAAATTGATGACAGACAATGCAACTTTCATCCAATAGAAACAGGTTACAAAAACCATATATAAGGAGCAGCTCAGCTACATTAAAAGGGAGTTCAACTCAAGAGAGCATTAAGTGAGGAGCTTTTATAAGCGCTGGAATCTCAGGAGAGGAAGAGACTGCTGGGTTTTCTCAATTGGAATTAAGAGAGCAACAGTAAAGGAGCTACAGTTTTGACGGGATTGGAAGGAGAAACAGGAGCTACAGAATTACACATAGAGGAACGGAACACATTAGTGGTAAGCGGATTTCATTTTGACATTAGCCTTAGATAGCTGTAGCGCATAGACACACTAGTTGAATAGTGCCAATAGCAAGCATTAGTTTGTGAAGGAAGTGGTAGACATGTGAAACAAATTGATATAGGTATTTGGTACTTCAAAGCTGACAGTTGGATTGATTGTTTTAACTGCTTGCAGTGTATACGGGTGTCTAGATTGTACCATAAGTTCTCGAAAAAAGTATTGTGTTTTTTATTATACGCAAATAAACTTTTCGATCAAAGGATACGTTTACTTACTTCGGTTTTTTTTTGTAAGGCGCGCTTGTGTACATACGGTAGATAGCAAAGGGTAGCTCACTCATAGCGATATATACCTATTATATAGAGAAGCTTGAATAGGGTAAAAATCAGCAATTACACGCAGGAGCGAGTTCTTGGGATATATTTGGTAAAACTTTGGAAGACATTAGCGCAATCGACTTTTCTTTTATTGTTTACATTTTTTTTATTGTTGTATTGAATAGACATCGTACATACCCCAATTATTGATATACTGTTTGTTTAGGTACAGCCTTTACGATCAAGCATTTATTTTCATAAAACAACAGTAACTGACACCAAACTCCTTTACGGTTTGGTGGGGTTGTGGTGGCAAATAGCTATATTTTTGGTTTGGCTGGCCATTTGGGGTAAACTCCTTTTTGAACGTGGGTTTGCTTGGGCTCAACTATAAATAATAATATTAATTCAATTACAATCATATCATATTAACACATTTATAAATAAATAATATTGATTTCATCTTTGAATATTTGCATTGAACAAACTATAAATAGTAAAGCAATCAGAAAACCATAAAAAAGATTTTATTTATTTATCAGTTTAAACTCGTTTACATATTAACTTCACCGATATTATTGATATTGACTAGTCAGTCAGACAGGTGGTTTTGACAACCAAAAATTAATATTAGAGGACAACCAAAGAGAATATTTTACTTTAGTTTTCAGTTTAATGTTAGTTTACAAATTAATCTTATTGGTGTTATTGATACTGGCGAGTCAGTCAGACAAGTTGTTTTGACAACCATCTGCAGCGGACTGTGTATAGCGCTGATAGAAACGTCACAGCTGTTCATTGTTTACGAATTGTTTTGTTTATATTTATATTTTCAGGAGGGTAGGGACAGGCCACATACTCGTAACCTATTAGTCTCAGTCTCGGACTGTTACAAACGGCTACTGAGTGCGTGTAACAAATTAGAAATACAGTCCTCTGGCTTACGATCTCATCAGTTAGCAGTTTGACTTATTACTGTTTACCAAATTTTATTATTATTTAGTTTTTTATTAATTTTCGTTTCATCATATTTATTGATTTTACCCAATCTACCCTCTGACAGTTTAACCGTTGTATGCTGCGCAGCTCTATTACCAGAGAACGACCGTAATTGGCAGAGATCAACTCCCAGTTCACGACCTACAGGAAGAACAACAAAGGCAATGAACATTGCTCTTTGTGATGAGCTATCCAATATCTTATATAATCAGGCTATTGTTACACCTATTTATGTTGTCCTGCATTAGCCACCCTTCTTTCATATATAATACGAAGGCTATTATATGCAAACAAAGGATGTTATGTAATCTTTCATTGAAATACTGGCTGCTGCTGCCTCACAACTCAGAGGAGTTGGAGGAGCACAGGCAAAAGTAACGAAGAATACAAGCTATACTACTCTCACACACTCTCTTTCTCTCTTATTGCTTACATGAAGACATTAATACCTACTGCAACAATAAGAGTCTTGCAATAGATTACAAGCCTGCAAAGCACGCAGTCCAGCACTTAATCCAGCAAGAAGGCCAGCACCCACCCAGCACAAAGTCCAGCTATGCCTGGCTATTAAACTGAAGCCTGCAGTCTATTCTGGTACCTGGGGGAGGTGTAGGTGCCTGCTTCCTAGTGAACTGCACATCACTACAAAATCCTGCACAATAAACAATAATAAAAAACAACAAAAAAATAGTCATTATCATTTTTTATTAATAATAATAATAATAATTAAGAAAGGATTAAAAAAACTTTTAAAGGTGCTGATGATGATGAGCGTGATGGTCACGATTCATGTCGTTGTTGTACAACAACAGTTGGCTACACAAAAGTGGAATAATAATAACTAACTAATAAATTATAATATACATAACTACTTTATAATAATATATGTATATATCAATTTGATCAATCAAATTTTAATAATAATAAATAAATAATAATAATAATAATAATAATAATAATAATAACTTAATAATAAAAGGTTTCAATTGATTTCCCAAACAAGAGTTTTCATTTGTAAGTTATGACTATTAATAAATAAGTTTACACCATAAACAATTTCAGCCATCATAATCATCATCAATATAGGATCATTCATTCAAAGTCATAATCAATCAATGCTGATTGGCATAAAATTCTTTTAGTCACCAACAAATATTATTTTCTGGTCGAAACTGCAACTATTAGGACCTTGACCTCAAAAATATTGCCTGGCTTCAATAACCAGTTAGGAAATCAAGGTATTGACTAGCTAATCAGTTTTTTGAATTCATTCAGTCAGCCAATGAAAACATTCTGTCACCTTTTGTCTGCACAACTTTGCTTGCTGCCGGTCACTCAGGCTATAGGCAGTATGGTTTGTGGTGAAAAATATTTTCAAACGTTTTCAACAAAATGGCGGGTAGACTTAAAACTTTAATAAGTTTTGAGTTGTCTCCTTTTCACCATTATGTTGACCAGCTTTTGTTGATAACCAACGATTAATCGCTGGTTTATAAAAATTATTAGTGAAGTTGAATTATTCATCAAGCTGTGAATGAACAAAACTTGGTGGAAGTAGCAATGGCAGGGTTGGTAGTGGTGAATCATCAAGGTGTAATATTGTAAACCAATATTCACTTTTATTAGTTATCTGTCACTGCAACATAATAATTACCACTGATCTAGACATTGGCTACTTTTATGGAAGTAGACAACTCCTCAAATGAGCATAAAGATGATGTTATGAAACACATGCAATGAGTGTTGTTAAAATGGATGTCAACATAATTACTTTCAGCTGGTTGCAAACATTTCTTTCAGGTTTGTTGACTTTTGTTTTAAGAAATGTCTATTTTAGTTGAAGGTTTCTCAGTGTTTATTTCTTGCCCTTTCTAAGCATTGATTTCCAATAAAATTAGTGACCTTAACTGACAGCATCATGTATCAACTTTTTTACTACAGCAATTAGTTGCACCATATTTCTCCAATTCATATAAAGTGAATGAGGAAGTAAAAACGTACAGATAACTATGGAAAATTAGCGATCAGTAAAAATAAATTTTAAAAAGAAATGTTTATGTTCAGATTGCACAAATGTATAGAATGCATAAACTGGTCATAATCTGTTACCATTAGTTCTCTTCCCCCTTCACCTCTCTCACTTCTTGCATGGCACTGTGTATTTATAGGTTTTTTTAGTGTTTTATTTTTACAAAACAATATAATTACCGTTTTTGAAAGATATGCACACACGCTCATGTTTCTCATTGAAGAAATAACTTTCTAGCGTTGAAATGATTGATAAGTTTGTTACACAAATTGTTTTATTTCACACAAGTATGAAGAGTTCATCAACAATTAATTGCGAAGTTTCGTGTAGACAAATAACTTCTGAGAACATTTTCATAGTTATCACTCATAAGGAGCTTCAACTTTCGAATAATTTAATTGTAAGCTTATTGGCGGTCTTCCAAAATCAGCGTAAGTGAAAGTGTGAAGAAGGTTGTTTTTAGGTTTTGCTTCACCCAAAAATACTCTGAATTGATTTAAATACTATTCATGGGTGACAGAACCATTATCCTCTAAGTAAACTTTTCTGTGTTTTATTAAAAATTCATGATTATTGTAAAACGTTGTAACAAAGATATGTAGAATACTGCAAGAAACATCCACAATCAGTTCAATTTTTCATATATATTGTTGTGGATATTCATAGCATACACTCCTGGCCACCTTATTATTATCAAGCCTACTAATGACTAGGCTCAGAAGCAATCATATCGGTCAATACCGAACTGACCGACCCTGTATAGGACCATACCGACCCTGTATAGGACTGTGCCGACCTCACCGAATCGGCAGGAAGTGAATCATCATAGACTGAGGACCGTAAAATATCCTAAAAGCCTCAGGAGGATGGATCCAGGACTTAACCACCCCTAAACCAGAGGAGGAGCAGATACAAAGGCTGCTAAAGCGGGACAGGAAGTGGATAAGCCATTGATTGGACAATTGCCTTATAATCCCTCCTACATTCTATGGGACCATATCTATCTTAGTGTTGTGATTCGTTGTTTATTATTATTAGCTTTTGTATTGGTTAATCAAGTATTGTTATCTTGTGATTGGTGGTGACAAAGATCACTTCCTGTCACTTCCTGTGAGATGCCTATAAAAGGCAGAACACTTGTTATTTACCTTCAGTTATTGTTTAGAGTTTCACCTTTTACTAACTCACCTTTATTCTGGATGAATAAATGGCTTATTACTCGATAGCACTGTAGTAATGCGTTTGAGCCGAGGGCTTTGTTTCGGTCGTAGAGTTGAGACTCTATCTCGGTGGCATACCGACCCTGCTGTTGTAGCAGGTGAAATATAACAACTGGTGGCAGCAAGCTAACAACCTCAGCTAGTGGGTTTCAGCCCCCAAAAATCCACTAAATTGGTGGCAGCGGTGGGATCGACTGCACACCCTACTCAGCTACGTTACCCTGGCTCTGCTCTAAACAGAACCAGCCATCCCGATCCTGTATTCACTGTACAGGACAAAACGGACACTCCTGCGAAAGTCGTTGACTCTCTTCCGACTGCAGCAGTGCTCTCCTACCACGTGAGCAATACAACTTTGCGAAAGGCGTTGACTCTCTTCCGCCTGCAACAGTTCTGCCACAGCAATCGACGTCGAGCCCAGACTCCGTCTTGCGAATTCATGCACATCATATTTTGAGACTACACGGACAATTTCTTGACAGATCGACCCTGCATACTCTTGGTACTGACCCTGCATCAGTCTATACCGACCCTGCATCAGTCGATACCGACCCTGCACTGTCTATACCGACCCTGTATATTATCTATACAGGCCCTGCATCGTTCACTACTAACCCTGCGACCGCTAAGACCGGCGCAGCAACCTGTTTTTCAGCCCCACTTGTAGACTATCGAGTTGATTATTCCTCTAGTTGCAGCAATGGCGGCCAACAGAACGCGTAGCACAAGACAATCATCAGCTCTTACGGTTCAGTGTCTGTGACCACTGGTATAGCTGATCTTAGTTCAGTTCACTGTTAGACTAGAGTTGACTTGCTCCTCTATATCGCAGCAATGGCTGATCTACGAACTCGCAGTGCTAACATAGCACCTGCTGACAACTTGGAATTAAATGCCACGGATCGCTTGGTGCAAGCTTTGCAAGCTTTCATGCAACCGGGTAATGCTAATCCCAAGTTCAAGGCGCCTCGATACGAAGGTGAAGGCGACATTGAGTATTTTATCGCACGCTTCACTGAGGTGGCCAAAGTAAATGAGTGGACGGAACGAACTGCCATGCTGCACCTGCGTGCATCTTTGAAAGGCAGGGCACTAGAGTGTGGAAAGCCTCCACACGTCAAAGGGATCTTCACAGCGTTACGAGCACGCTTTGGTGTTACTCCCAGGGAGGCGATGTCAAAGCTGACTAACCTTCGTAGGTCCTACAAGACCTCGCTGCAAGAGCACGCTTTTGAGGAGGAGCGTCTGATTCATTTGGCATACGAAGACCTCCCACCTAGAACGGTGCAACGCATAGCGCTGGACACTTTCAGCTCCACAATTGGTGACGCATACCTGCAGAGGCACCTCCTGGCTGTGCAGCCAGCAGACCTGGCAGATGCGGTGAGAGCAGGCAATGAGTACCTGCAAATTGAGACTGCACGCTATGAGCGCTCTACTCATGTGCAAGCGGTAGGAGACGAGACGGACTCAGAGGACGAGTACGGAGGCATTACCCCTCTGCTACCATCCGCTCCAGCTCCCCCAGCTCACCAGTACAGCAAGATAGCAGTACGCCACCCAGCGATGGAAGAATGGGGACCATACAAGAAATAATGGAGACCGTACAAACCTTGGCGCAGGAGATAAAGTCGCTAAGAAAGAACCATTTTTTAACTGTTACACCTTCCGTAAAGACTACACCCATGCCGCCATGTTTAGGCTGTGGCAAAAGCGGGCACATGCTGGGAACTTGTCCCAGAACACAGCGGACTACCAAACCTGTCATCGTTCAACAGAACATTTGCGTGAGCAGACAACC
Organism: Cryptosula pallasiana; assembly: GCA_945261195.1. NCBI lineage: Eukaryota > Metazoa > Bryozoa > Gymnolaemata > Cheilostomatida > Cryptosulidae > Cryptosula > Cryptosula pallasiana. The sequence goes on along the minus strand of OX183134.1, from coordinate 4,886,048 downwards.
ACAGAGAGACAGTGTACGACTGTTACTAGCAGGGTATGATTTCGAGCCTTTTTCAAGCAATACCCCCTTTGTAGGGATGGATATCCCCCTACAACATCTTCATTGGCAGAGCGGGCCACTAGGAAAGCCCCCCAGACACTGGAAGATTCCATGTTGAGATCTTCCCCTACTATGAAGAATCTCACCCCGATGTTTTCCTGCATGATGCAGCAAGACCCATTCACAACTCAGGCTTGTGAAGAGAAGAGTGAATCCACTACTTCCAGCCCTCTGTCAGTTGTTGAACGACAGAGTTCCCTCAGAACAGAAACAAGGGAGCCAATAACGGATGCTCTGGAACCACCAGGGAGTGGTGAGCATGTCCGGCCGTCACCTGATGGAGAGAGGACAACTCCATGTGATGCCGAAGTGGCAGAGACAAGTGAAAACTGTCTACCTGGCTTAAGGGTCGTGGTCACTCTTACTCCATTGACGGTGTCATCAATGGAAGAGTCAGGGATCCTACAACCTTCCCCCTGTAAACTGGTGGAGACCGACCCCCCTACACAGGCACAAGAGGAGCAACCGCTGGATGTGCCAAGCAAGGAGTTTTCATCAGATGCACACGGTCATTGGTTCTCTGGAACTGCCAAACTCGGCGGCGGAGCTTCTGTGTGTCAGAACCAACCATCAGTTGGGCCTCTTTTCGAAGAGCCAACAGTAAAGATGGACTACACCCCTGGTATAGCAGTTACCAGCCTCCCAGACAGGAGAAGTTACCAGCACGGTGAAGCTGACCCTTCCCCCTTTCTGCAGCAGATGCTACGGCAGCACTCTGTGCAACGAAACCTGTTCTCAGGTTTCCCTATGACCCCGGGGGAAGTGCACCCAGAGAAGTCACTCCGCAGTCCTTTACGAGTGAAGGACTGCAGTGGTATCAGCACTGCCCAAATATGTTGTGGATCGAGAATCGCACACTTGGTGTGCAGACGGCCACACATCTTGGTATATGTTTGTTATTAAAGACATCCGTCATTAATGTCTTTAATGGAGGGGAGTGTGTTGTGGATTTTCATAGCATACACTCCTGCGCACCTTATCATTATCAAGCCTACTAATGACTAGGCTCAGAAGCAAATCATATCGGTCAATACCGAACTGACCGACCCTGCATGGTAGGACCATACCGACCCTGTATAGGACCATACCGACCCTGTATAGAACCATACCGACCCTGTATAGGACTGTGCCGACCTCCCCGAATCGGCTGGAAGTGAATCATCATAGACTGAGGACCATAAAATATCCTAAAAGCCTCAGGAGGATGGATCCAGGACTTAACCACCCCTAAACCAGAGGAGGAGCAGATACAAAGGCTGCTAAGGCGGGACAGGAAGTGGATAAGCCATCGATTGGACAATTGCCTTATAATCCCTCCTACATTCTATGGGACCATATCTATCTTAGTGTTGTGATTCGTTGTTTATTATTATAAGCTTTTGTATTGGTTAATCAAGTATTGTTATCTTGTGATTGGTGGTGACAAAGATCACTTCCTGTCACTTCCTGTGAGATGCCTATAAAAGGCAGAACACTTGTTATTTACCTTCAGTTATTGTTTAGAGTTTCACCTTTTACTAACTCACCTTTATTCTGGATGAATAAATGGCTTATTACTCGATAGCACTGTAGTAATGCGTTTGAGCCGAGGGCTTTGTTTCGGTCGTAGAGTTGAGACTCTATCTCGGTGGCATACCGACCCTGCTGTTGTAGCAGGTGAAATATAACAACTGGTGGCAGCAAGCTACCAACCTCAGCTAGTGGGTTTCAGCCCCCCAAAATCCACTACAATATTACATAACAAACACTCTCTGTTCTTGAGTGAAAACTATAGCAAATGCAGAAAGTAGGAGAACAATACAACAGCTTATTGTCTATTACATCCCAGACACGTACTTCTAACTTGATTGATTTAAGGATTGATAGAAAGAGAAATAATTTATTGGTTGCTAGAGCTTTAGTAGGCATTCCAATCAGTAAATGGGCTTTGCTCAAACATTGCTAAAAATAACATTGCTTTGGTCAGCGTTACCCAGCACTGTTACCCTCCATTTATGGGTTTTTTTTATAATAAAACAGATTACTTGAAACTGGTTTCTACAATGAGGCAAAGAACTAAGACATGACCAGTAGATGTGCAGCCCGAGGATTGACTTTACTCTAGTCCCAAATAAATTGTGGTAACAAATTGAAACATTTATAATTGAGAAGAGGAACAGCACGACAGTGATTGAGCAGACAACTGGTTCTGTGATGTGAACTTTACCCAGTGGTGTAATAGGATTGGATATGTAACAGCTATGTTGATGATTATTGTGATGATGGGTTACTTTAAAATATTAAAATCTGAGATTATCCTTTTATGTAAGCTTCATGCAATTTAAAAGACTGTCTGTTCAAGTAAAAATGCTCCAACCAACCGGACTCAAGAATGTTACTGCCCTTTCTTATTGAATAGCAAAACAATTAAACAATTTAAATTATCTGGTTTTGGCTGTAAGTTACAAATTATCTGTATATGGTTTGAAGTACGATGCATCTAGTTAGATTGATATAAAATCATAGGCTACTATATAGGTAATGTATGAAGTTATGTTTACCTGCATTATCTATGTACGATAGAATTATTTTTACTCAGCTATTTGTGTTTGTGATTATCTCAAGATGTCCAGGTTAATATAAGTATAGGTTGATTTGTCTGAGTCCATTTATTTATTTAAAGTTGGAATCATTCGAATAGAAGGAAACGTGTAAAGTTGAATTATCAGCACTCAGTCTACAAGCGTGCAAATCTAAAGCTAGGTAAATGCATAAAATTGAAATCATTTCATTTTAGTTACAATCATGAAGTTGAAATGATCCGAGTGTATCCATATTTTTGTGCAATTGCTGATTTTGTGGAGTTTTTAAATCTTCTGAATCTAGCCATATTTGCATTCATTTAGGATAATAAATGGAAGTTGTCTGCACCTATTTAGATGACAATGTCAATTTATCGGAATGTAGATGTCTGAAGTTGAAATCATTTGAATCTACATGCATTGGGCATTTACCTGAAAGCTTTAAGTCTTTAGGAAACTGTTGTTTCAGAATTATCTTCAATTAGCTTCATTAGCTCAATTTAAAATCAAAACCTCTCAGCACTTTTTTAATGATCTCAAAACCTACCCGGGGATTCCCAAAATTGAGAACTCAGTATAGAGTTGTTTCCTCTTGGATAAAACAACAGTTTTCTATTGGCTATTTTGCTAACTTCTGATTGGCGAAAACTGTCACTTGAGAATAGACAGCACCATTAATCGCGGGTACGGCAATGAGAGCACAACTCCTGTTTACTATGGGTTGTTTTTCACTAACGGTAACTATGGCAGGTGAATAATATCAAATAAAAACCAACATCATTGCCACCCACCACACTATCCTACCAGTGACTAAATGTCACCAGCTCTATTAGAGGCCACCAATAGTTAAATGTCCTTTTGGCAGTCTGGTTTTATTTGTCCTCCAACAGAACTTCAAAGTTGGAAACTGAAGAGTTTTTGTACTATTATTCGATTGGTTAAATCTGGGAGCATTTCTAATCCAGGTTTTAATGTTCATCAGTAGGAAGCTTTGTTGGCTTGCAGGTATTTCTACTACTGCTGAAACTAACTAGCACCTGTCAACTGCCTGAGTGGATACATATGCACTTACCTGGATGCTGTTTTCCAAGGAATTATAATGCGATTACTGATTTGTGCCAATGCAATAATCGACAAAATACCAAATAAACGGAAATAGCTTTCAAGGCGTAAGAAAGTTATACAAAAGTAGCAGTCGCCCATTTTGTGCTAGCCTTTCCTCCCAACAAATCATATCAACAATACTGATGCACCATCTCCTCCAATGTATCAGCTTAACATTGAAAAGGTAAACTCTGGATAAAAGATGCTCTCATTTTTGTAGGTTTTTTTGGCTTCTTTTATGATCGATGACGATGCGGAAATAGGTGAATTAATGAAACATCATTATGGTATAACTAAGCAACACCGTAATAACACAAATTGTTGTATTGTATTACTTTCTCAGACTTTTGCAATTGTTTTTTTATGATTCCTTTTCTGTAGAAATGATTTCAATCATCTAAGGTATATACTTTCCTCAGTTAACTCCCCAGGGTGCAAAGTTTGTTTAATATATATATCTATTGTTGATCTTTGTTTGTGTCTGTGGTTGTAGAAAAGGTTACATGTACTCTCCACATTGGAGAGATGTCATTCACAGTATCGCAGCAAACGCTGACCGTTGAGGTCACACTTGTTAGGAAATCACATCAGACATTAGTTTGATAGCTTATCACAAAATACGGAGCAAAAGGCTCTCTCAGTCTAATAGCCTATAAACCATCAAGGGCACCTGCAGTTTTACTCACGCAGTTGGTTGTTTTCATCTGACCAACAACGATGCTGAGATGGATAGATAAAACAGCATTCTATGAATATATTAAGGATACAGCAAATTTGAACCTCTCTGTCCACTCGTACATGATACTTTAAAAGCACCAAAATCTAACACTTCTCAATCAAGCGTCGAGGTAGTCGATGTTCTCGGCGTGGTCGGCTGTTATGGGAGGTATTGACAGCCTGTGTAGGATCGCTGCCCGTCCAAGGTGTAGGCTCAGTGTCAATGTCACTAGGAGTATTGTCATTAGAAGCAGTTTGTCCATCTAGTAATGCACTACGTTACGTCGTACATCTTCATTAGCGTCAAGTATGTAAGTTCTACCCGGTAGTGTTTGCTCCACGGCTCCATATCGGCTGAGATCACAAATATATATGGAGTTGCCTATACGTAGAGGGGGCAACTCCTGAACCCGCTTACACCGGTCATGCTGCTCTTTTATTTTAACCTTGTACAAATCATTACTGCTCTGAAAGACAATCCACCGTGTATAGGTGATGTACGGTACGCTAACAATCCTAGATAGGATAGATAGAATGTCGACGCATGGCATTAGCGTTGCTGGATGAGAATAGCCTTCTACTTCATCTACTAATTGAATGTCTCGTTCATTTCGGGAATCACACTGATATGGTGACACGGCATCTGCAGAACTGTTCTTTTTGCTGAGTCACAGCAAGCGCTTACTTCTCCATAGCAGTATATCTACTTTGGGCCTCTGACAATGATCTACCTGTAGCTGCGGCTGTCTTTGACTCAACATTGCTCCTAGACCGTAGTCTGATGCATCCGTCGACAGATACATCACTCTCTTTGGATCATACGCAGCTAGAATCGCCGTTTGCTGAAATTCTCTTTTCAGATTCATAAACGCTTGTTGCTGCGGTTCATCCCATAACCAGGGCACCTACTGCTGGGCTAAATCTACCATACCGATTTGCTACACCCAAAAAGCCGCATAAATCATGTACACATGTCGGCGTTGGAAAGTCTAGTAGGGTAGATATACGATCACCCGCATGTATACCAACGGTGTCAATTCTGTGCCCCAAGTACTTGACTGATGTCTAGTTAAAAGCACACTCACTATGATTTAATGTCAACCCTGCCTCTTGTATATGACGTAGCACAATGGTAAGTGTGCAGTTGTGTTTTTGTTAATCAGCTCCAATCACTAGTATGTCATCAATGTGTACAACTATGCCCTCCACATGGATCCTTAGAGATAGCATTTGAAGAATACTTGTTGTGTGGACATAGTCTGTGTTGTGAGGCTTTACCGTTAGCATGAACATCTACAGCAGTTTGCCCTCTGACCACTGGAAAATTTAAATAAATAAGGCGCCAAATGTCTAATAGGCTAGTCCCAGGTGAATGTCCAGTGCTGTCTCTACACATGTTTCTCAGGCTACAGCTGGTCTGGGGGTCGATGGTTTAACTCTTCACCGGAAGGCATTCTTGTGCACATGTCTTGGTACCTGCAATGGTAAGTATATATAATGGCTGGTTTCTACAGGTATCCAACACCATACCTGCCACAACATGTTCAACCACCTACCAACACCTGGGTTTGTTGTACAACAAGCCATGTGTGTTTGCAAGGAGTATAGAGATCATTGTGAAGACTTCATTTAAAGTTTGTGACACTTTCTCTAGCGGTTGACAAAGACTGTTTTAGACAAAAACGCGATAAACAAATGAAACTTTCTACCATATTGATGGTATATGGTTTGTTTTTCTCTGGAGAATGTGGTTTTTGACTCATGAGTTTGATTTTGAGCATTTTGTGTTGACCTTGGGACTTTCATTACACTTGCACATTTGTTGTCATCAACAGCTGAATGACTATCTTTGGTCAGTGTTAGAATATTCACCGATAGTGCTATGGTAAAAATCAAGTTAACTTTTGTACCAAGTTAGGGAAAACTCATCAAGAAAATGATGGTGGTTTCTGCAAGGCTAAAACAGAGACTCACCAAAGTCATCCAACAAGTAACTGTTGCTGGCACCAAACACATTGCCTATCTCCTCATTTGACTGTGTGCACTGCTCGTGTCTATCCTCCTCAACAAATGCTAGCTCAGTGGAGGACTTCTGGGGGCTCACAGGCTATAAAACACGCGGCTTGTATCAGTTATAAAATATAAAGCATCAACCGAGGGCTGTAATAATTACAGTGGACACAAAAGGCAGTAGCTTACTGAATTAGAAATCTGATTTTGTAAAAGAAACATTTTATACTAGTTTTACATACATATAAATGTATATATCATTGTATACTGTATATACTTGTACACTACACATACATATATATAGATACATATACCAATGTATACTGTATATACTTGTACACTGCACATACATATATATAGATGTATACCATTGTATACTGTATATACTTGTACACTACACATACATATATATAGATGTATATACCATTGTATACTGTATATACTTGTACACTACACATACATATATATAGATGTATATACCATTGTATACTGTATATACTTGTACACTGCACATACATATATATAGATGTATATACCATTGTATACTGTATATACATGTACACTACACATACATATATATAGATGTATATACCATTGTATACTGTATATACTTGTACACTACAGATACATATATATAGATGTATATACCATTGTATACTGTATATACTTGTACACTACACATACATATATATAGATGTATATACCATTGTATACTGTATATACTTGTACACTACACATACATATATATAGATGTATATACCATTGTATACTGTATATACTTGTACACTACACGTACATATATATAGATGTATATACCATTGTATGCTGTATATACTTGTACACTGCACATACATATATATAGATGTATATACCATTGTATACTGTATATACTTGTACACTACACATACATATATATAGATGTATATACCATTGTATACTGTATATACTTGTACACTGCACATATATATAGATGTATATACCATTGTATACTATATATACTTGTACACTACACATACATATATATATATGTATATACCATTGTATACTGTATATACTTGTACACTACACATACATATATATATAGATGTATATACCATTGTATACTGTATATACTTGTACACTACACATACATATATATAGATGTATATACCATTGTATACTGTATATACTTGTACACTACACATACATATATAGATGTATATACCATTGTATACTGTATATACTTGTACACTACACATACATATATATAGATGTATATACCACTGTATACTGTATATACTTGTACACTACACATACATATATATAGATGTATATACCATTGTATACTGTATATACTTGTACATTACACATACATATATATAGATGTATATACCATTGTATACTGTATATACTTGTACACTACACATACATATATATATATGTATATACCATTGTATTCTGGTCTACAGACAGCAATAAACTGTAGTAAATCTAAGGCTTACCTGCGACCTGATGAGAGAATTGGAGGTAGATAACACACGGCTACACGTTGCCGACTCATTTTCTGACATATCTTTCTGCATCTCCTTCTGCATTCTACGGATATCGTCTTCGTAGTACTAAATAGTTAGTATATACAATATTATATATATACTACAGACAGTATACAAGTTAGTATATACAATATTATATATATACTACAGACATAGTATATAAGTTAGTATATACAATATTATATATATACTACAGACATAGTATACAAGTTAGTATATACAATATTATATATATACTACAGACATAGTATACAAGTTAGTATATACAATATTATATATATACTACAGACATAGTATATAAGTTAGTATATACAATATTATATATATACTACAGACATAGTATATAAGTTAGTATATACAATATTATATATACTACAGACACAATACAACATATAACTTGTTGTATACAATGTTACATACCTTTATCTGCTTCCTGTAAGCATCTCTCTTAATCTCAAACTCTAACCTCTTTTTAGCCTTCTTCATCAAAGAGTGCCTCTTCTTCACTCCTTCTAACTGTTGTTGCAGTGCTGTCAGCTCCTCAGTGTCTGCCGATGACTCTGTCAACCAATCAAAGCATTCGGTAGTAGACAAAATCTATGTATACTTTACCCTATTGTGACATCACTGCATTTACTGGCAGCTAGCTGAACCGTCAGCATTGAATACCTCTATTTATACACTACATACATAATGCTGCTACAGCGCATGACAAATACGTTTCTATGGCTCGAAGTTGTTTGGTCTGAACGTTCACTCGAGTTGAAAGGAACTGCTAACATTCCTGTAGTTTCAGTTTCGTGAACAAACCATAAAAACCTTATAATTTTGCTGTTATTGAGTTTGCAAAAGTCAACATATAATTGTAGAAACACTGCAGTGAGAAACAAACAGACAATGATGAGTGCTTTCAAGTAATTTACAGACAAAACACAAACATACAATAACCATGACAAACATAATATATAAATCGTCACACAAACAGTTACATAACATATTCCCTCATACATTCCACTACATAAAACACACAAACATAAATAAGCACATAAATAAATGGCTAGCATTCACCCTTGTAACAACAAAGTAAAATCCATCACAAGGTTCCACCACATAAAACCACTTCTCAATCATTGTTTTACTTTCGCTGATAAAATGATCCAACCATTAACAGAAAAGTTTACTCAGATGACTCATCTACAACGCAACAGAAAGAGCAGTACCTACCTGTTGTACTGTCTGACTCACTGCTGATGCTGTCAATGGAATAGTTGGAGGTTGATCTAGGAACTACAGGTGGTGCCAAGCTGCTTTCACTTACAGCGTTAAATGCATTCCTCAGCAAATCACGAAACTGTTCGGATTGTATTTGAGCCGCTGAATAATCCTGAAATAAAGTGTAGCACCTGTTGAAACATGCCGTACATAGTGTCAGTCACACATGCGCCTGCTTGTAGATGCCACACACAGTGTCAGTGATACAAGCACCTGCTGATACATGTCACACAAAATATGAATCACACAAGCACTTGCTGATACATACAACACACACAGTGACAGTAATTATGCAGTACACGACCTGTTGATACATATCACACGCAATGACATTAATACAAACACCTGTTGATACATGCCATACACAATGTAAGTGATACAAACACCTGCTGATACATATCATACATACCACACACAGTGACAATAATACATGCACACATCTGTTGACACATACCACACACAGTGTAAGGGATACAAGCACCAACTGATACATACCACACACAGTGACAGTAGTACAAGCACTTGCTGATACATACCACACACACAGTGTAAGGGATACAAGCATCAGCTGATACATACCACACACAGTGTAAGGGATACAAGCACCAGCTGATACATACCACACACAGTGACAATAGTACAAGCACCTCCTGATATATACCACACACAGTGCTAGTGGCGCAAGCACCTGATGACACAGATCACATAAATTCCAGTGCGATTGGAAAATGATCTTTTACCTGAAACACTTCCTGAACTGCACACAATGCCACTTTTTGTAGAGTACGGTTGCAAGGTGGGGACAAGTCATACGCAGGTAAAGGATCAAAGGACAACTCGTCAGGTGCCAAGTCATTGTTGTAGGTCATAGCGGATGACATTTGTATTGCCTCCTCATTTGGTGTGTAAGAGGTAGGTCTAACATTAGAACTAAAACAGGAAGTAATAATTCCAATGTCTCTAGCATACACTGATGCGCAGAAGTGAAATAATAAATAATAGTAATGAATTATTGATACTAATGATCTTTATTATTGTCGTTCATACAATCCCAGACTGTAACTTTTTAACAAACCGCACATGACATGATATAAACCACTATATATATATATTGTCACAATGCCACTTCGCATAAATACAGATTGAATAGTGGATTTGACTGAATATCACACCAATATAACTAGTTATACCATGCCACACATTAATTTGAAGCTTCTAGTAAGCCTTTTCAGTTGACAAAAAAATACCTCTGTTTAGTAACAACCTTTAAAATAGAGCTCAAAAGCTCGCTTTCAAGTGTTGACTGTGCATCTGATTTGGGTTTTGACTGTACACTTAGCTAATCAAATCAATGAACTGGTACACTAGTCCAATCAAAGTGAAAGCTCAGTGCGCACAAACCTCATCGGTGTCCATATAGTAGGAGGCAACTCCACACACCGTGCAATAGCTCATAAATAAAGCAATATTTGTATAAGTGAAACACACAGAAATACCCGACTAATTGAGATGAAACTTTGAGGTTATGATCTGTCAACATAACCCTTTCATCATATCAAAAATAATTTAAATCTTTTACTATCAAAATGCCTACGCACAAGGGCTTTAACCATTTACGCAACAAAGAAAACAAGGCTAGTCACTGTGTGAGTTGGAACTGTCTTATTTCACATAGGTAAGTAACTCCAAATGTATTATTGGGTATAACTTGCGTCTAAATCATTTTTCATCCAAGACAAACCAGGCACAAGTTTTCAAAACTTTGTTTAACAACTAACTACCCTAAACAATAGGACTACATCGCATATAAAGTCTTGTTTTAGTATAATGAAACTTCATCTGTACAATATATTCTGGTTAGCTATAGATAATATATTTATTAAACTCTGTAGTACTTCAAATCTAATCTTATTCTGTAAACTTATGAAATCACAAAAGTAATTACCTCAACCAACACTCTCTAGCCTGAGATACTCAAATATTACATACCTTACAGACATAATCTGATGCTCCTGCCTTTCCCTATCACACGTCAGTACCTGAGCTAAGGCTACCGGCTGGGACAGAATAGAGAACCTGGTGCACTCTACATCATAGGAGGGCTTGTGTGCCAGTTGGTGCCTGACTTGCTCTCTGAGAGTCAAGCAATTATTCATTGCAGCAACAAAGCAGCCAAACCCTCTACCGCTTGACCTTGACATTGCCAAGTTTGCAAGGTCAGCTTGCACCATAGTCGTTCTAATTACCAACTTAGGATTTGGTTGAGCAGGACCAATGAATCTGAGAGAAGTTAACCTTAAAAATACAAGCAAATAAAATGAAGGCAGGTACAAAGCAGGTATTGGACGCAACCAAAATATCAAATTGCAAACAGTTTTACTTGAGAGAGAATATAAATGATCATTTTTCTAACAATTAAATGTACAAGCCATGCTATTCTCTTTCAAAGCATAGCTTTAATGGCTACACGAGTGTGCATTTAATATTAAAAGATTTCTAACAAAAAACCCTCTTTAAAACTATAGCTGTCACTACATTGCGATAAGAAAACAGGACTCAAAATGGACATCACAAAATAATGCAAAGCATGTAAAAAAGCTCATAATTTAACTTGTTTTAAAATCAGCAATCCCTCAACTGCAGGAAAAACAACTGTCATACAAAACAAGAATTTTCACAGAATATGCTAACAAGAGAATGCCTGTAAACGTTTAAATAATTTTAGGAACTTAGAGAAAAGCAAGTTATGATATTAACCTATGAATTACCAACTGATTGAGGAGTTGTCTACTCAATGCCTTGGTTAGACTAACGGTGTGGCTACACTGCACCGATGTTTTGATACCGATGTGACTATGCGATGGTTCGTGGCTATGTGAAGGTGGCTACACAGGCCGAAGTAGCGTGACGATGTACACGAGCACAACGGTGAGCTGCAACTGAACTAGCCAATCATACGGCACAAAGTGTGGGTTTTTGCCCGTTTCATTTCCGACAACGAATTATTTGTTTCCCTAATAACTATCATCACAATAAATACAATAATAATTGAAAAACAATTTCATTGTGATGTATGGCTGGTCTTGCTCACCATGAAAACATTGCTTTCAATATTTCTTTTTGGTTCTGTTTGTTAATAATTCTTCCAGATATCATTGTGATTATTCATTAGTTATAATAATAAAAATAATAAATAAATAAATGATGATGTAATAATGAATTTTATTTCAATGTACTAGTTATTAATTTTACTTATTAATATATTTATACTCAGTAATTTTTAAATTGTCAATTACCACTATTCTATGAGCCTTGTAAAGTTAATTCATTATTCAAATTTTATTATTATAACATAATAATTCCTTTGGAGTTTGCAGTGGATGCTCATTGTTGACAAAAATTCTAACGGAAATGCGTTGTAATTGGTTAAAATTGATGAGCTTGACAAAATATTTTGTTTCAACCAGTCAGAGAACGCCGATGTTTGTTCGTCATCAGGCATAGACCAACATGTTGGTTATGCCCACGAACAGGCCACACGATGATGTGCCGAAGTGGGCACGCCCATTGGGAACGCCCATCGCAAGGCCTTCCGATGCAAAACATCGGCCTGTGTAGCCACTCCTTAACTCGATGAGAAATGGTCAGTTAATAAGCTATACAAACAACATGTAGCAGTCCACAATGGTGATGAAAGGATTTTATATACCTTTGAAGGATGCTGGGAGATGTACATGTGAACTGGCTGGATAGGGTGGTGAAGTCAATGGGCATTGCTTGAGTGCATACGAGATGTCTTGTTGTAGTAGACTGTTCTTTTACTTCCTTCTCCGTGGCCTTAGTACAAGACATTAAGGAAGAGCCCCGCCTACTGCTCATGGTAGCGCTAGGGCTAGAAATAATATAAAAAAGCGCAATTGAAACTAGAGAGATAAGATTGTCATTAAGTTATGTAATGGTGGACGAATGACCTTTGCTGAGGTGCATTTGTAAGTAAATACAAAAGTGTTTGAAGTTATCTGTCCATGAAAAGGGAATATATTTATATAGTTGTTAGCGGCAACCAACAGTTTTCAGCTAAAGAGTGCAAATCATGAATAGAAGGAGTTGCTAAAAAAGGTTTTGTGGAGCTTTTTCGATTTTAGCTGCAGAACATAATAACTAGAGTGATAACAATGTAAGGGTATGTGGCACTTGGAATAATGTATCAACACATGTACCAACACATGTACCAACACATGTACCAATGCATGTATCAACACATGTACCAACACATGTACCAGCACATGTACCAACACATGTACCAACACATGTACCAACACATGTATCAACAAATGTACCAACACATGTATCAACACATGTACCAACACATGTACCAACACATGTACCAACACATGTACCTACACATGTATCAACACATGTACCAACACATGTACCAACACATGAACCAACACATGTACCTACACAAGGAACCAACACATGTACCAACACATGTACCAACACATGTACCAACACAATGTATCAACACACGTACCAACACATGTACTTACACACGTACCAGCACAACTTACCATCAAATGAAACCAACGCAGAGTCCTAGTGAGAAGTACAAACCAAACCCTCCAGCAACACTAGAGACTAAATAAACATTCTCTTCAACAAACTAGTGACAAATCTGTATCACCCACCTGGAATCATGTTTAAGAGTTTGTACTTGTAGGTTAGCTTCAGCAAGGCTAGTGTCACCATCCTGAATGCCACCGTTTAGACTGTGGTCCTCTGCAATACACAGAAGCAATGGGACCTCTACAGCTACAGAGATAAATCAAATTGAACAGTTAACATTCAACCAGCTAACAGCAATGCACAATGAAACAGTGGAAGTAGTAATGTAAGTTAAAAGACCCACTCACCAGCCTCAGTACTAACAGTACAGGTGTCACTATTTACATCGGGTGTCCACAGACCCTTCTCAGGAGGACCAGGTTGTGGAGCTACAGCTATGCCTGCAGAAGTTGCAGGGATTGCTGCTTCTGCTACTCTAGCTTGTAGGGTAGGTTTACGAGACCTGCGGCTCACCATTTTCTTACAGCGCTCATCCAAACTCTAAGAAAGTTTTACAACAGCAAACTTATAATGAGAGCTATCTAGTTCCAACAGCTAATGATGGCACAACATACAAAGTTATAGAGACAGCTAACAAGATCTAACAGGCAGTGATAACACAACATAAAAAGTTATAGAGACAGCTAACAAGATCTAACTGCCGGTGATAACACAATATACAAAGTTACAGAGATAGCTAACAAGATCTAACAGGCAGTGATAACACAACATACAAAGTTATAGAGACAGCTAACAAGATCTAACAGCCAGCAATAACACAACATACAAAGTTATAGATATAGCTAACAAGATCTAACAGGCAGCGATAACACAACATACAAAGTTATAGAGACAGCTAACAAGATCTAACAGCCAGTGATAACACAACATACAAAGTTATAGAGACAGCTAACAAGATCTAACAGCCAGTGATAACACAACATACAAAGTTATAGAGACAGCTAACAAGATCTAACAGCCAGCGATAACACAACATACTAAGTTACAAACCTTTAGCTTCTCTTTCCTTTCCATCTTCTGCTGTAGTTGACTTCTCTTCTCTTCTAGTTCACGCATTCGCACTTCATGCCTCTCTTTCTTCTTTCTCGCCAGGAACCTTTAGTGTGTAATACATACAGGGTCATGTGACATACAGGGTCATGTGACATACAGGGTCATGTGACATACAGGGTCATGTGACATACAGGGTCATGTGACATACAGGGTCATGTGACATACAGGGTCATGTGACATACAGGGTCATGTGACATACAAAGTATTGTATGATACATTGTCAACTAACATACAGTTGTGTACATTGGCTTGTGACATACTTTATACAAAATACATGTGACATACATTATACAAAATGCATGTGACATACATTATACAAAGGCATGCGACATATGTTACACAAAAACATGTGACATACATTATACAAAATACATGTGACATACATTATACAAAGGCATGTGACATACGTTATACAAAGGGATGTGACATACTTTATACAAAAGCATGTGACATACGTTATACAAAGGCATGTGACATACGTTATACAAAGGCATGTGACATACGTTATACAAAGGCATGTGACATACGTTATACAAAGGGATGTGACATACGTTATACAAAAACATGTGACATACATTATACAAAGGGATGTGACATACGTTATACAAAAACATGTGACATACATTATACAAAGGGATGTGACATACGTTATACAAAGGCATGCGACATACGTTATACAAAAGCATATGACATACAGAGCTACTTGACATCTATAAGACATACAACACTTACTCCTGTACAGACTTGGAGTCATGTCTGTGCTTAGACTTTGGTTTAACAGTTTCATCAGCTTTAGTCATGCTTTGTCTAGGTAGGGTGCCCCGTACACCACCATCTCCTACAATACCAACACACATTACTTGTACAACATGTGTTCAGCATCGATTGCTGCCAGCTTTTCATTGGATCGTTACAGGAAATCCAAAATTTGGACTCTACCTCTTTGAGTTCTTCAGAAATAAAGGTATATTTAGCCGCTGCAGCTCAATTTACAACTTTGATTTCAGTAAACAACTTTGGTACCAAATTGTAGTGAAGCTTCTGGCGTAATTATTTGTATGAGTGACTTTTTAAAGCCTCAACAAGTAGACATTTTAATAAAAAATGTTGATAGAAACGGCTATTGGCGTATCTATGGATTTTTCGCAAACGATCGCCTAAAAGACCCTCAACCTTATTTGGCCAAAACATTGGGGAGTTTGTGATGACCCCCGTAAGTACTGGATGATTGTAGAACTAAGTTATCGCATACTCATACACAGCTCAGAAGTTTCTAGTTGGCACTTTGAAAACCATTCTAATTATAAATAATAAAATAAATGCACAAAACAGGATGTCAGTGAGTGGATAGGCCACTGTTGGTGAGGTTGTAATGGTCAAAGACTCTTCTACTGTCAGGAGGAGTTGGTAAAACTGCGCAAATGTTTGGTAGTTGCTATGACTATGTAGTTGCACTGCACAGATATACACTATTATACACATATGAGCTAAGTAGTAAGCCAGCACTTTTAGTCTGAGAAAAGCAAGAGAGACAACTACATAGGCTGAGAGTATACCAGACAGAACTAAATTAACTTTGGGCTCACCGTCAGACTGCCCTAATCTTTGTGGGGTGATAGATTCTCTTGGTGTCAGCTCCGACTGAGCAGAGCAGACGCAACAGTTTACTGAGCTTACAAGTCCCATCGCTAATTGTGCCGTTACGTAATACTGCATGCCCGAAGGTATTGTTGCTCATCATACCTGTGTATGTTAACAAGATATGCCCATGTAGGGATGGCTACTAATACTAACAGTAATATTCTCTCTAACAATAGGGTCTGCACAGATAAGAGTACATACACAGGGAACCATATGCATTTCCAGGAGCGAAAGAATAATACAAAAGTTTCTTTCCCTCGAGATAGAAGACAAGTCAGAACTTCTAACTTATAGGGTACTTCATAGAGAGCAGACAACTCAGCCTAAAACTGTTGTTATTGCTGTAATTATTACTAATACCTGGTTTCAGGAAAAATCAAACATTACTGATGGTTTCTAAGGCAGTACCAAAACAAGCTTTCTCCCATATTGTCTCCAGGCCCAACGGTGACATTCAATGTCAAGATTAAAAAGAGGGCAGATAAATAAACTAAAGTTGTTGGAATTTATCTTACAATCATACAACTATTGAAAACTTTCAAAGTCTGTGGTCATGGTATCTAGGGATGTGGTTTTGTTTTTTAAAAACACAGAAATTATTGTCACCTTTTTATTAGTTCAGATTGCTAATTTAAACCTTTCAACAGGAAACTGTCTTAATTTCCAATTTTCAAACAATGTGTTTTCTTCCTTCTGAATGCATTTTAGAATAAAAAAGAGGATGTAAAAACAAATTAAATAACAAACATGAAATAAACACCTGTATATAATTCCATCCGGTGACAAACAGTTTCAGGCAAAAGAATCGCTTGAGAAAGACAGTCACTATCCCCACTAAAGTCCAATCTAATAGCCATAGACTTGTGGTCTCAGAGAGATCCTAAGCAACCATTTGCACGTAAATGGTCTCCATCTCAAGTGATAACGAAAAGTAACAAAGATGGTACAAGTAATGTTAGTTTAAAAGATGAATATCTTTGGTAGGCAGGACTCTTGTGTATGCCACTATTATACTAGTAGTAGCGCTTGAGAGAACTACAGAGTTGGTTACATTGAAACTTGAACTTGTGGGTGTGCCAATGGCTTCCGTATACATACAGTGGATATCTAGTATATATACAATGTACATAGGATATACATACAGTGGATATCTAGTATATATACAGTGTACATAGTGTACATAGGATATACATACAGTGGATATCTAGTATATATATAGTGTACGTACAGTGTACATAGGATATACATACAGTGGATATCTAGTATATATACAGTGTACATACAGTGTACATAGGATATACATACAGTGTACATAGGATATACATACAGTGTACATAGGATATACATACAGAGGATATCTAGTATATATACGGTGTACATAGGATATACATACAGTGGATATATATTATATATGCTGTGTATATACAGGGCTCATACAAAGAACGTACAGGAGAAACACAGATGGAGTACAATCTACATCAGATGGACATTAGATGAATCATCTCATCTATAAAACTAGCATTCTTCAATGACATCCTTTGGTTCTGCTGTCGAAGGGTGGAACGTGGAAGCCCATATCGATATTATAGTTCTTCTGGAAGCCATTGCGGATGTCATGTGTTTTGTTTGGCACATTCAGCCTGGGAACAGTAGGTATCACTGTGCTTACCTGTAGGTACTACTTGTCTGCTGTGGGACGAGAGTTTCTGGGCTTTTGGGTGCTTTTGCGAACCGAGTTTAGGTTTTTTAGCTGAACATATTGTTCTCTATACAAAAACAAAACTTAGTTGATAACAATTGTGTCGTTGTACCCCAGACAGTAAAATGGTATGAACTAATTACTTGTAACTTATATGAAACAGGATAGTGACACGTTCAACCAGGGATTAACGGAGGTCACAAACAAATTTATAACAAATTTTTGTTATTAATTATTTCGTAACTTTCAAGCGCTTTCAGGTGTAAGGCTTATTTGGTAGTTGTAAAGTATTGCTCTTTAAATCTATACACAAATATATTCACTGATTGAAGAACAACATTTGGTTAAACCACAATTATATTACATTAAAGTGGTATGCCAGCACCAACAAACAGAGACTTCAATAAAAATAGAACAAATTTTTATTATTACACAATCATCTTTATTGTAGCACCAAGAGTTCCTGATGATGATGGGTGAAATGTAATTTGCTAGTATAACGATTCCTTGACTTTTATAAATGAGCTCGTCTCGCTCAGTTAGTTCATCTCTAAACGTCTGAAAGTCTTTACCTGCATTTTGACACTTATTCCTTTTTGTCAGCCAGCCTTCATTCACCACTTTCTTCAGCATGCAGTATATTTCGTCATACATTACATTGGTGTTTATTTGCAGAAGCCTTTCAACTGGGATGTCTGTAGCCTCCTCAGGTTCACTATCATCGATGTCAGCAAGGAGCGTCTCAATTTTAGAGTTCTGTTAATCAGCAGCCGAATTGATCTCTTTTGCAGAGGCCCTCGATACCATATCTGCTAATATATGCTCCTTTCCTGACTTGTATTCCACGTCGAATCCATATCTCTGCAGGGACAATAGCATTTTCTGTAGTCTGAGCGGGGACTTCTCCATCCTTTTCTTGAATACGGATTTCAGTGGTAAGTTGCTCAGAATACCCATAGATCTTTCTTGTCGTATATGTACCGGTCAAACTTGCTGTACACAAATATCACTGCAAGTCATTCAATCTCCAATAGATGATACTTCTCCTCTGTCACGTAAGTGTTCTGGATGCAAAGTTTATAGGTTTGCCTCCTTGAGTTGGTACTGCTATCTGTCCTTTAGTGCTTGCATCACATTCTATGACAGCAGGTTTGCTTGAGTCTTAGTATCGTAGGAGAGTGTCTTCACTAATGGCGTCCTTCGGGTCATTGTAGGTTTTTCTTTCCTCCTCACCAAACTAAAAGTCTTCATCTTCTATCCGCTCTTTAACGACTTCTCTTAGCTTCTTGGCTACGGTTGAAAAGTGTTTCACAAAATTAGAGATATAGTTTGCTGGTCCAATGAATCTCTTGACTTCTGTAGGATCAGTTGGCTTAGCATGTCCTTCAGGCTGTGAACCTTGTCTGGATCTAGATTGATACCCGCTTTTGTCAATATATTTTCCATCCAATTGATCTAAGCTAGATGAAGCTTTATTTTTTCTCTGTTGATCTTCACTCCTGGTTTTCTGATTCTTTTTATCAAGTATAGGAGCTTTTCTTCATGATTAGTCCTTGCATCTTCTTCTTCTTCTTCTTCTTCGCCAACCCCCTCTATCAAAATGTCGTCTGCAATCACTCCAACTCTCTCTAATCCATCTAGCACCAAATCTAGCCTTATCTGATGTTCTTCACCTTTTGAAGATAAACCTACAGGAAGGTGGTTCCAGCAGTATCGCCCCAGTGGAGTCAAAAATGTTGTTAGCTTTCAGCAGCTTTTACCAAGTTTCACTTGAAAATGTTCATCGTTCTCACCCAGCAGTGAGACACATTTGGGTTTTGTCAGCTTTGGCACGACCTTTTCCAGGGTGTGCACAGGGTTATGATTCCAAACGATGGCTTTATTCAGGTTTTTGGGATCGATGCAAAGGCGTATAGTACTGTTGGGTTTCCTCATTTCAACTCGCAAAGATATCCGTTCAGTTGGTTCATTGACTTAGATGGCACTTCTGCTTTCTCGAGTTTTTAGACTTTCTTCATGACATCCTCTCTCATCATAACATGGGTTCTTCTTGGTCTATGTTGGATAGAGGGTACTGATTTATCAATCATAGTGTTGTATTATACTAGCATCAGTTCAAATCGTTTGAAGGCACAACCATAGTTCTGTGTTAGCCGCTCTCTGGTGACTCTGGGGGCTATCTGTACCGAATGAACGGCGTTGTCTATTCTTCTCATACCAATATTCAAGCATGCATTGACTCCTATGAGTGGGATGGTCAGCTGTTGGTCTTCACTGTTTCAAACTTGATTGGTTCAGATAGTTCTTCAAAATGGATAGCTGCTTTTCCGTAGCTAGGCATCGGCATTCCATCATAATATTCCACAACCAGTTCACTGGGTTCAACGTTCGTCTTCCAAGTTTCTCATAGTCACCATATGTCGTCACATTTTGAGCCGCTACAGTATCGAGTTGATAATCCAGCTTGTGCTGTCCATGAGTCAGCAGTATCAACAGTCTTTTTTCAACTTTGCTCACAGTGGGTTGTTCAATTGAAAGTAGCTCCTCATACATTATGGGGTTGTGTGGTCCACTAGACATCAGTTGGATGTCAGCTTTTGACACAACCGCTTTCTTCCACTCGCAGGCTATCTCGAAGTAATTTTTCCTCTGACAATATCTGCATATGGCCCCATGAGCTAGAGAGTTGTATTGGCATCAGGTTCTCTGGGTCTTCTGTTTGACGGGTGCTCCTTGCGCTCATACAAACTCATCTTATGCACTGTCTCTGAAACTGATGCATCTCCTAACTCATTCATGACTGAGGCTACTTCAGCACTTTTCCTTGCAATTTTGACAGCTAAATCAAGTGTGAAAGACTCTGCACATGCTTTCAGCGGCAATTTGTCTCTCAAGTTCATATCATGCAGTCCCCGTACCAATGCATGGCAGGTTAATTCGTCGGTGGGAGCATCAAATTTACATAATCTAGCTTGGGTTATTTTATTGACCCAGGGAAAGCCATATTCAAAGAAAAAGAACTTCCATACCTCACCATTAGCTACTTTCCGCCACGCATTTTCATAGGACACCGCAAAGTAGTCAATGGTGCGGGATGGAAGATTTTTGTATTTATTTGAATATGACTTTTCAGTAAAACTATTTTTTGTCTAGATGTGATTGCTTTATGATAAATAGTATACCACTGGGTCAATAAAATAACAGAGAATTTGAATGACATATAATAAAACCTTACGGGCCCGTCGCGCAATAGGAAATTGCAGATTCACCATGCATTTTCAACCCGTTATCTTTCAAGTCCACAGCTATTTAGGCAGTGCAATGATTGGCTAAGCCTGTGCGGTAAATGGTGTCCATTTGACACCTTTTTCAATTTTGTTTCTAGCATCTTCTGTTGCAAAGCTATTAAAAAATTGGTTATTATGAGTTTTTTACAAGCTACTAGCTATACTAATTATTATTAAATGAAATTACCTCTCAAAGTAAGTAACAATGTATAGGAAATGACTCCAGCTAGCCCAAGTTTGTGAGAGGAGAAACAACTTACAACAAAAAGCTTGAGCTGAAAGATCAGCACACACACATATAGAATAACAAGGAGAGTAAGGGTGAACAACTCAAAAGAAAAAGGCAAAGTGTTGTACACAAACAGAATTGCAAATTGCTGACAAGCTTGGAAACTTGGGAATCCAAGTTAATTTTAGATAAAATTGATGACAGACAATGCAACTTTCATCCAACAGAAACAGGGTACAAAAACTATATATGAGGAGCAGCTCAGCTACATTGAAAGGGAGTTCAACTCAAGAGAGCATTAAGTGAGGAGCTTTCATAAGCGCTGGAATCTCAGGAGAGGAAGAGACTGCTGGATTTTCTCAATTGGACTTAAGAGAGCAACAGTAAAGGAGCTACAGTTTTGACGGGATTGGAAGGAGAAACAGGAGCTACAGAACTACACATAGAGAAACGGAACACATTAGTGGTAAGCGGATTTTATTTTGACATTAGCTTTAGATAGCTGTAGCGCATAGACACACTAGTTGAATACTGCCGATAGCAAGCATTAGTTTGTGAAGGAAGTGGTAGACATATAGGTATTGGGTACTTCAAAGCTGACAGTTGGATTGATTGTTTTAACTGCTTGCAGTGTATACCGGTGTTTAGATTGTACCATAAGTTCTCGAAAAAAGTATTGTGTTTTTTATTATAGGCAAATAAACTTTTGGATCAAAGGATACGTTTACTTATTTCGGTTTTCTTTGAAAGGCGCGTTTGTGTACATACGGTAGATAGCAACAGGTAGCTCACTCATAGCGATATATACCTATTATATAGAGAAGCTTGAATAGGGTAAAAATCAGCAATTACATGCAGGAGCGAGTTCTTGGGATATATTTGGTAAAACATTGGAAGACATTAGCGCAATCGACTTTTCTTTTATTGTTTACATTTTTTTTATTGTTGTATTGAATAGACATCGTACATACCCCAATTATTGATATACTGTTTGTTTAGATACAGCCTTTACGATCAAGCATTTATTTTCATAAAACAACAGTAACTGACATCAAACTCCTTTACGGTTTGGTGGGGTTGTGGTGGCAAATAGCTATATTTTTGGTTTGGCTGGCTATTTGGGGTAAACTCACTTTATGAACGTGGGTTTGTTTGGGCTCAACTATAAATAATAATATTATTTCAATTACAATCATACCATATTAACACATTTATAAATAAATAATATTGATTTCATCTTTGAATATTTGCATTGAACAAACTATAAATAGTAAAGCAATCAGAAAACCATAAAAAAGATTTTATTTATTTATCAGTTTAAACTTGTTTACATATTGTACAGGAATTTGTGTCTGGGTGGTAGCCACCTGTACACTCTCCCGACGTGCTCTGTCTCGACCCTAAGTCAGCGCTCAATAACGTGCTATTATTGTTTAGGGTGCGTACATTGGCTAGTGCAATTCTGGGTGCGGCCGAATCTGGCGTGGAGTGAGTGCAATAATTATCTGATAATTATTGGCTGCATCCGAACATGTCTATGTTCGACAATAATTGCGCTGTAATCATTGTTTAGTTCATAGTTTGTTGCGAACTGTAGCTCTGACAATAATTTTGCTGGGATTATTGTCTAGTTTATAGTTTGTTACGAACTGTTGCCACCGACAATAATTGTGCTGGAGTTATTTGGTGTCGAATCTGACTCAGTCGAGATCGACAATAATTGCACTGGAATTATTGGTGTACTATCTGGTCCCGAACTCTCAGAGTTCGTACTTGTTGTGAGTTGAACTATTAGGGCACTAGGGGTTTGCGTCGTATTTCTCACCTCAGGTGAGGGAACAGGCAGTGATAGGGCGAACCGTTAGCACTTTCCACAGAGCTTCGTGCTTGCTAATAGTCGACCAGGTCAGCGCTTGTAGTTTTGCTGCTTCTAGCTGTGCTTGCTTCTTGAGAGAAAGAATCTTCTGAGAGCCAGGCTAACTCTGAACTTTATTGTACAAACATGAAATTATATACAGAGTAGGCGGGTGCAAGTTACTAACCACGCCTGGGGAAAAACATTGGTGCAAGCCACGCCTTGCCCTTACATCAGCTCCAAAATGTAATAATTAAAACCGTGGAAAAATATAATATACAGTAATAATAATTATTTGGGTACGAGATAGAACGTACTAAATAGACTCCAGTAGCATAGGCACAGGTAAACAATAGAACGCTGACACAGACATAGACAATGCGTAGTGAGTAAGTATTGAGATATAAACGTAGACATTGCGTAGACAGAGAGTTACTTGTGAGTCAAAAGCTTAATTCTTGCACAATAGAATACACAATGAGAGAAGGGCTTAGTCGATAATTGTGAGAGACTGTCTTAGAGTAAATAATAAAATACGAGAGAGTACTGGCGTCCCTCACAATATTAACTTCACCGATATTGTACAGGAATTTTGGGGGTAGTGGTAGCTGTCACCTGTACAGCGGCCCACTCCCAGTGCGTGTGTAGTAGCAGTATTGCAAGTGCTTTCTAGCGAGCCCCAAGGTCGGCAGACTACTCTGTTTGAACAGGATTTGCAGTGTTGGAAATCCGAAGACTGTACACAGTGAGGAGTTGTCTGAACTACCTTACTTTCCACTGAGTTCTTGCTCGGGCAGAATAGCTACACCGGGTCGAACCAACAGGTTGAACAATTGTTCCAGTATCACACTCCCGAAGGTAGTGTGCAGTGTAAGTCTCGTAGACTGACCACTTTATACTGACTATTGCTCTTGCTGTTGGTCGACTGTCCAAGTTGCTGCCAATTAATTATTTGCTAAGTGCTTATGCTTGTTCGCTTGCTGGTATGCTTGTTCTTGTGCTTGCATCTAGTTACTGGTTCTTTATGTCTTTGCTGTGCAGAGAGAATCATGAAGAAGTGAGAGTGCCAGGTTAACTCTGATTTTATTATGGAATTGCAGCAGTATAAATACACAGTAGGCGGGTATGCTACAGGCAGCAGTAAAACCAAGACAATAGGTAGCTCCGCCTTGTGGCCTAATTGGCCCATAGACAAAGGAAGGCGGTAAAAATATCAATAATAAGGCTGTCTCTATAAACGCTTGGTTGCACAGCGGCACATGGTTGGCAATACAAGATAAGATAATAATTAGACAAGGTAAAATGTGAATAATGTAATGAGTGAGTAATAAGAGTAAATAGATTGTACATAGAGTTCGGTACTGTTCAGGTCGACTGGGGGTGTGCTGCCTACATTTCCCTGCAATATTATTGATATTGACTAGTCAGTCAGATAGGTTGTTTTGACAAACAAAAATTAATATTAGAGGACAACCAAAGGGAATATCTTACTTTAGTTTTCAGTTTAATTTTTGTTTACAAATTAATCTTATTGGTGTTACTGATATTGGCGAGTCAGTCAAACAAGTTGTTTTGACAACCATCTGCAGCGGACTGTGTATAGCGCTTATAGAGACGTCACAGCTGTTCATTGTTTACAAATTGTTTTGTTTATATTTTCAGGAGGGTAGGAACAGGCCACATACTCGTAACCTATTAGTCTCAGTCTCGGACTGTTACAAACGGCTACTGAGTGTGTGTAACAAATTGAAAATACAGTCCTCTGGCTTACGATCTCATCAGTTAGCAGTATGACTTATTACTGTTTACCAAATTTTATTATTATTTAGTTTTTATTAATTCTCGTTTAATCATATTTATTGATTTTACCCCATCTACCCTCTGACAGTTTAACCGTTGTATGCTGCGCAGCTGTATTACCAGAGAACGACCGTAATTGGCAGAGGACAACTCCCAGTTCATGACCTACAGGAAGAACAACAAAGGTGACAAACATTGCTCTTCGTGATGAGCTATCCAATATCTTATATAATCAGGCTATTGTTACACCTATTTATGTTGTCCTGCATTAGCCACCCTTCTTTCATATATAATATGAAGGCTATATTATGGTGGCTCAGAACGTTTTGTGTTTTGCATTTTAAAACGTTGAACGCTTTCCAAACCGTTCAAACGAATTTGAAATAATCTGAACTTTTGCAAAACTCCTGAACGCTTAGTGAAATCGTTCGTGGGCTTTAAAAATCCGAGCCGATTTGCTGGTTCGCTCTATTGATCATAAATCTATAGCTAATTTATGGTTGATAATGTTTTTACCACAGTGATATAATGTATTATATATTATATCACTGTGTTAAAAACATGTGTATTATATATTATATCACTGTGGTTTTTACTAAACACCGAACAGTTGAATTTTCTGTAAATAAATAAGAAAAATTGTTTTTCTTCAATAAATATTATTTGATTTAATTTATTTTAAATAATAAACACAATCTAATTATAAATGTAAAAATAAATTTTAGAGATTATAGTCAACAGAAATTTTATACAGTTAATTAATTTGCTCTATGTTTTTTGATCTATGTCTATGTTGATAATGTTGCATAGAGGCTATAAATAAAACGATGACGATCGCTTTTGGTTCGAAAGCCATGTGCTTTGCAAACTTTTCCAACTATTTAAAAATAGTTTGGACTATTTTAAAACAGTTCAGCTAATTTCAAAATAGTCCATATGGTTTGTAAATAGTTCATACTCTCTCTAAAGCGTCCATACGGTTTGTAATTTTCTAAATCATCTGAATCATTTCTAAACCGTCTGAATTATTTGCAAGACAACTAAATGGTTTGCAGAATTTACAATTTTTAGACAGGAAATACAGTTTTATAGCATGAATCCCACAATTGCTGAGGCCGACGATTAATTTATTAAAACCAACAAGTCCGTTTTTAAACATAGTGTCTTGGGCTATTTTACTACAATTACCCGATTATTTTCGATGCAAAATGCGCTTTGCAAACCGTCTGGACTACTTCAAATCCGTACGCTTTGAAAACGAAACCGTCTAACGTTATGAGCCACCATACTATATGCAGACAAAGAATGTTATGTAATCTTTCATAAAAATACTGGCTGCTGCTGCCTCACAACTCAGAGGAGTTGGAGGAGCACAGGCAGAAGTAAAGAAGAATACATGCTATACTACTCTCACACACTCTCTTTTTATCGTATTGCTTACATGAAGACATCAATACCTACTGCAACAATAAGAGTCTTGCAATAGATTACAAGCCTGCAAAGCACGCAGTCCAGCACTTAATCCAGCAAGAAGTCCAGCACCCACCCAGCACTAAGTCCAGCTATGCCTGGCTATTAAACTGAAGCAGCCTGCAGTCTATTCTGGTACCTGGGGGAGGTGTAGGTTAGGTGTCTGCTGCCTAGTGAACTGCACATCACTACAAAATTCTGCACAATAAACAATAATAAAAAACAACAAAAAAATAGTCATTATTATTACTTTTTACTAATAATAATAATTAAGAAAGGATTAAAAAAAACTTTTAAAGGTGCTGATGATGATGACCGAGATGGTCACGATTCAGGTCGTTGTTGTACAACAACAGTTGGCTACACAAAAGTGGAATAATAATAATTAGCTAATAAACTATAATATATATAACTACTATATAAAAATATATATATCAATTTGATCAATCAAGTTTTAATAATAATAATAAATAATAATAATAATAATAATAAAAGATTTCAATTGATTTCCCAAACAAGAGTTTTCATTTGTAAGTTATGACTGTTAATAAATAAGTTTACACCATAAACAATTTCAGCCATCATAATCATCATCAATATAGGATCATTCATTCAAAGTCATAATCAATCAATGCTGATTATTGGCATAAATTCTTTTAGTCACCAACAATTATTTTCTGGTCGAAACTGCAACTATTAGGACCTTGACCTCAAAAATATTGCCTGGCTTCAATAACCAGTTAGTAAATCCAGGTATTGATTAGCTAATCAGTTTTGTGAATTCATTCAGTCAGCGAATGAAAACATTCTGTCACCTTTTGTCTGCACAACTTTGCTTGCTGCTGGTCACTCAGGCTATAGGCAGTGTGGTTTGTGGTGAAAGATAATTTCACACGTTTTCAACAAAATGGCGGGTAAACTTAAAACTTAAATAAGTTTTGAGTTGTCTCCTTTTCACCATTAATGTTGGCCAGCTTTTGTTCATAACCAACGATTAATCGCTGGTTTATAACAGTTATTTATTATGAAGTTGAATCATTCATCAAGCTGTGAATCAATAAAACTTGGTGGAAGTAGCAATGGCAGGGTTGGTAGTGGTGAATCATGAAGGTGTAATATCGTAAACCAATATTCATTTTTTATTAGTTATCTGTCCCTGCAACATAATAATTACCACTGATCTAGAGATTGGCTACTTTTATGGAAGTAGACAACTCCTCAAATGAGTATAAAGATGATGTTATGAAACACATGCAATGAGTGTTGTTAGAATGGATGTCAACATAATTACTTTCAGCCGGTTGCAAACATTTCTTTCAGGTTTGTTGACCTTTGTTTTAAGAACAGTCTGTTTTGGTTGAAGGTTTCTCAGTGCTTATTTCTTGCCCCTTCTAAGCATTTGATCATGTATCAACTCTTTTACTACAGCAATTAGTTGCATCATATTTCTCCAATTCATATAAAGTGAATGAGGAAGTAAAAACGTACAGATAACTATGGAAAATTAGCGATCAGTAAAAATAAAGTTTAAAAAGAAATGTTTATGTTCAGATTGCACAAATGTATAGAATGCATAAACTGGTCATAATCTGTTACCATTAGTTCTCTTCCCCCTTCACCTCTCTCACTTCTTGCATGGCACTGTGTATTTATACGTTTTTTTAGTGTTTCATTTCTACAAAATAATATAATTACCGTTTTTGAAAGATATGCACACACGCTCATGTTTCTCATTGGAGAACTAACTTTCTAGCGTTGAAATGATTGATAAGTTTGTTACACAAATTTTTTTATTTCACACAAGTATAAAGAGTGCATCAACAATTAATTGCAAAGTTTTGTGTAGACAAATAACTTCTGAGAACATTTTCATAGTCATCACTCATAAGGAGCTTCAACTTTCGAATAATTTAATTGTAAGCTTATTGGCGGTCTTCCAAAGTCAGCGTAAGTGAAAGCGTGAAGAAGGTTGTTTTTAGGTTTTGCTTCACCCAAAAATACTCTGAATTGATTTAAATACTATTCATGGGTGACAGAACCATTTTCCTCTAAGTAAACTTTTCTGTGTTTTATTAAAAATTCATGATTATTGTAAAGCATTGTAACAAACATATGTAGAATACTGCAAGAAACATCCACAATCAGTTATATTTTTCATATATATTACATAACAAACACTCTCTGTTCTTGAGTGAAAACTATAGCAAATGCAGAAAGTAGGAGAACAATACAACAGCTTATTGTCTATTACATAGCAGACACATACTTTTAACTTGATTGATTTAAGGATTGATAGAAAAAGAAATAATTTATTGGTTGCTAGAGCTTTAGTAGGCATTCCAATCAGTAAATGGGCTTTGCTCAAATATTGCTAAAAATAACATTGCTTTGGTCAGGGTTACTCAGCACTGTTAACCTCCATTCATGGGTTTATTTTGTAATTAAACAGATTACTTGAAATGGCCTGTCGATGTGCAGCCGGAGGATTGGTTTTAATCAAATCCCAAATAAATTGTGGTAACAAGTTGAAACATTTATAATTGAGAAGAGGAACAGCGGGACAGTAATTGAGCAGACAACTGGTTCTGCGATGTGAACTTTACCCAGTAGTGTAATAGGATTGGATATGTAACAGCTATGTTGATGATTATTGTGATGATGAGTTACTTTAAAATATTAAAATCTGAGATTATCCTTTTATGTAAGCTTCATGCAATTTAAAAGACTGTCTGTTCAAGTAAAAATGCTCCAACCAACCGGACTCAAGAATGTTACTGCCCTTTCTTATTGAATAGCAAAACAATTAAATAATTTAAATTATCTGGTTTTGGCTGTAAGTGACAAATAATCTGTATATGGTTTGAAGTATGATGCATCTAGTTAGATTGATATAAAATCATAGGCTACTATATAGGTAATGTATGAAGTTATGTTTACCTGCATTATCTATGTACGATAGAATTATTTTTACTCAGCTATTTGTGTTTGTGATTATCTCAAGATGTCCGGGTTAATATAAGTATAGGTTGATTTGTCTGAGTCCATTTATTTACATATTAATATAAAGTTGGAATCATTCGAATAAAAGGAAACGTGTAAAGTTGAACTATCAGCACTCAGTCTACAAGCGTGCAAATCTAAATCTAGGTAAATGCATGAAGTTGAAATCATTTCATACTATTGTACAGGAATTTACAGTCAGGAGTGGTAGCGACCACCTGTACAACGGCCCACAGTAATAAGTAAACACAACAGTGCAGTGTACGCCTATCTATCTCGCCTTCCACCTATCCCGAGGAGTAGGTGTAGTAGGTCGACCTAGCCGTTTGAATAACCGTTCCAGTATCACTTGCCCGTAGGTCAAGTGCAGTGTGAGTCGAGATCGACTGACCACTTTCTACTGACTGTTTATTCTAGTTGCTAGTCGACTGAGTCAGTGCAATGTTCCTGTCCACTTTGTTTGTGCAATTGCTGAACTTCTCAAGTTCTTTCACCAGCGCAATCAGTGCAAGCTTACTTGTGTTGTTTCTGCTAAGCTACCTGTGCTTTAGCATAAGTGCGCTTATGCTATCAGACCAAACAAGCAAGTGAGAGTGTAGGCAGTAACTCTGAGTTTATTCTGACAAGACATTCGTATTTATGCTCAAAAAGTTATATAATCGTGAGTGGCAGATAGATAACAAAAGCAGGCCACGCCTGTACACAAGATTGGCTGACTTAGCACCAATAGAATTGCAAAACATAGAACTAGGAGGTGCCTAGTGGCACGGTTGGCTAAGCAAGCACATGTATGGAAAAGACAAGACTTACGCAAGCAATGCAAACATATAAGAATAGGTATGAATATAAAATAATAATAAATGTAAATAGACATAGACAGTTCGGCAGGGTAATAATGAGTGACTATATATATGTAGTAGGGTTCGGCAGTTGATTAATTGTTAATGAGGTCGACCTGCTTTAGGGTCGAGGCACATTTCCCCTACACTATTTACAATCATGAAGTTGAAATGATCCGAGTTTATCCATATTTTTGTGCAATTTCTGATTTTGTGGAGTTTTTAAATCTTCTGAATCTAGCCACATTTGTATTCATTTAGGATGATAAATGGAAGTTGTCTGCACCTATTTAGATGACAATGTCAATTTATTGGAATGTAGATATCTGAAGTTGAAATCATTTGAAACTATATGCATTGGGCATTTACCTGAATGCTTCCAAGTCTTTAGGAAACTGTTGTTTCAGATTTACCTGTAATTAACTTCATTAGCTCAATTTAAAATCAAAACCTCTTTGCACTTTTTTAATGCTCTCAAAGCCTACCCCTGGATTCCCGAAATTGAGTACTCAGTATAGAGTTGTTTCTTCTTGGATAAAATAACAGTTTTCTATTGGCTATTTTGCTCACCTCTGATTGGCAAAAACTGTCACTTGAGAATAGACAGCATCATTAATCGCGGGTATGGCAATGAGAGAACAACTCCTATTTACTAATGGTTGTTTTTCACTAACGGTAACTACAACAGGCGAATAATATGAAATAAAAACCCACATCATTGCCACCCACCACACATCTTATCAGTGACTAAATGTCACCAATTTTATTAGCAGCCACCAATGGTTAAATGTCCTTTTGGCAGTCTGGTTTTATTTCTCCTCCAACAGAACTTCAAAGCTGGAAACTGAAGAGTTTTTGTACTCATATTTGATTGGTTAAATCTAGGAGCATTTCTAATCCAGGTTTTAATGTTCATCAGTAGGAAGCTCTGTTGGCTTGCAGGTATTTCTACTACTGCTGAAACTAACTAACACCTGTCAGCTGCCCGAGTGGATATGCACCTACCTGGATGCTGTTTTCCAAGGAATTATAATGCGATTACTGATTTGTGCCGATGCAATAATCGACAAAATACCAAATAAACGGAAATAGTTTTCAAGGTGTAAGAAAGTTATACAAAAGTAGCAGTCGCCCATTTTGTGCTAGCCTTTCCTCCCAACAAATCATATCAACAATACTGATGCACCATCTCCTTCAATGTATCGGCTTTACATTGAAAAGGTAAACTCTGGATAAAAGGTGTTCTCATTTCTGTAGGTTTTTTGGCTTCTTTTATGATCGATGACGATGCGGAAATAGGTGAATTAATGAAACATCATTATGGTATAACTAAGCAACACCATAATAACACAGGTTGTTTTATTGTATTACTTTCTCAGACTTCTGCAATTGTTTTTTTACGATCCCTTTTCTGTAGAAATTATTTCAATCATCTAATGTATATATTTTCTTCTGTTACCTCCCGAGTGCGCAATGTTCTTTTAATGTATAGCTTTTGTTGATTTTTGGTTATGTCTGTGGTTTTAGAAAATGTTTCATGTACTCTCCACATTAGAGAGATGTCATTCACAGTATCGCAGCAAATGCTGACCGTTGAGGTCACGCTTGTTAGGAAATCACATCACACATTAGTTTGATAGCTTGTCACAGAAAATGGAGCAAAAGTCTCAGTCTAATAGCCTATAAACCATCAAGGGCACCTGCAGGTTTACTCACGCAGTTGGTTGTTTTCACCTGACCAACCACGATGCTGAGATGGATAGATAAAACAGCATTCTATGAATATATTACTATACAGTGTATTACACAACAGAGCAAACAAGGTATGTGTATCAAGGTGCAACGATACCAATATACCTGGTAGGAGTGTATGATACAAGGATAGATATATGTAGAGATTGAAATATTTTACAACTGTTAGAGAAACCAATTTATATGATAGTAAAACTACAGCAGTGCAACAAAACACAGTCTACAGTAGAGTGATGATATATGGGATCTGTAGGCCATCACCCAGAGTTGATCACAAAACAGAAATGTTATAATTACTGAGCTTGGAACAAACTAGTAGCCCATTATTGGTAGCAGAAATAGTTAGCTTTGGATCCAATGAATAAAGGAGAATAACTCAAATTATAATGGAGCTATTTTATAGCCTAAGATTCAATGACAGCAGGTCATAGTTCACCACAATTGTGATCATAATCGTGTGCGCTGGACCCCTCCTGGGGCTTCACATACACTCCTTCCGCTGTTATCCAGTAGTTAAAATCATTTGGATTAGGATAAGCTGAGATCTCACTCTGGCAATGGATGGGACGACCGAAGGTATCACCCCTCACATGAAGATAACTATAAAATACAAGCCAAGTTCATGCATTTTGTGAGTTGTCTCCCCAAGAAAGTAATACAACTCCTATATGCTAGTTTCTTACAACAAAATATTGAGCACATTTAACAAATGGACTATACATGCAGACTATATGTACTCTATACAGTGTGTTTTGCTTTTAAGCCAACAAAAACTTTCATATCTTGTTTTTTAATAATCATTTGAAGATTTTCTAATACGAAAATTTCAAAGTAATAAAATCAGCCCATTTTAAACCCGCTAGCTGCTGCATGGCTCCAGAGAGAAACAGTTTTAAATACTACATCTCTGAGCATACATTCTGGCTCTCTCCCTCCCAATGTTGTAGGTCTCTGCCACAAAAGCTTTCCCTGACACATCAAGTTGTGGAGCCATTCAAGTTATATTTGAAACGATAACAAGTATTTGTTTTGCATCGCAGTAAAAGCAACTTCACGCCAAAAATCAACTATTTTATGAACATTTTTGGAGGGAACAAAAATGTCGGCTAGAATACAAGACTGTCAAAAAAAAGAAGTTGACCTGAAACTGTCTCACATACTGACACGCATTTGTTTGCCAATGCCAGTTTTATGTGGCGAGAGAACAATCTACACAGCTACATTTTTCCATCACCTCAGGTATGTTACAATGACATCTAGCTACAAAAAACTGCAGAGAGGAATTCTACATACAGTACAGTGAGACTAGACATCCACTCACCTTCCTGTGACAGTGGGCTTCAATCTAACCTTGGTATCTCTTTCCCAGTACATATCGCTGCACACAACATTCCAATTGTCTCCTGAAAGCAATCATTGATGATAAATAATGTATTAGTTTATCAACACTTAAAGCTGCTGTGCCACGGGCTTTGATTAAATCCAATCTATGATATTTAGGGGATTTGTATTAAAGAAACTGTAGTGGAGTTGTGCTCTCCTCAGCACCACACAGTACAAGTGCAGTAGATGCTGACTTGCAGAAAACTTATTTTTCCTGCGTGTAACAAGTTATATACGGCATCAACCAATGCAGAGTGACAAAAGTTTTCGTTTGCGTAAAAAGTGAATTTTCTCTTAAGAACAGTCACCGTACTCATCGGCTTATAAAAATGTAAAACAGGGCTGCACCAGCTTTTATATTTTTCAAGGGGTTCAGCTGAGTCGGCAATTTTATTTGCTGCTGAAAAATCTGCCATCAGCTATTCTTTCAAAAACTCTGACTGAAAAAGTAAACAATTACAGAAAGAAGGTAAACAATAACTATCAGAAATAACAGTTGACTCTTGGTTATTTTGAGTAATTTGGTGTTGACCATATAGCGCTCTTGAATATATGTAAGGAAGACAACTTCAGAATTTTAGTTGTATAGCATATTATTGACAAGCCTTTTTCAATCAAACAATACAACAGAAACAATGCATCATCGGCCATGGCCTCACCAAATGTACTCACTTCATAGTTACAGAGATAAGAGAGTTCAAATGGTGCTATGAACATTCCTTCTAGTTTGCAGATGCATCAAACGGAACATTTGGCCACACTTGATGTGATTTCTACAAACAAGACAGTAGGACATGAGCAGAAGTATTAGCTAACAAACAAAGATACAACCAATGTACCAGACATACTGGTTAGATGAAGAGAGAAATGTGTAAACCTACCCACGTGGACACTCCACTCCTTGCTTTCCCTTCACCCGCCAGTACCTATTGTTGTCATCAGTGGAAGGGACACCAGTTACAGACTAAAATGCACATAAAATCAAATTATTCCATGAAAAGAAAATGAATGCACTAAATCATAGTACAAAAAGACATTCAAAAGTATTAGATATAAAGTCTTTGCACCCGATGATGTTTATAGACAACAACAACTGCTTACCTGTTGCTCGCTACCTGAGTCATACTTAACATCGTGTAAATGCAAACGAACGTCTCTCCGTAAATTGACCGACTTCAGCACAGAGCCACATGTTACATATTCTAGTTCTGAAGCTATAACAAGCAGATAATGAAGCTGGTGGTGAACAGTTTATATCGCAATACCTGAATACTGCAAATAACTGTCAGGAATTTTCAACTGACACAATAAGAAACAACCCTGCAACCTTGCCAATGAAACTCACGTAAATGAAACCATTATGTTAATTATTAGTCTTTGCAATAGAATGCAATCTACTCATATAACAAGGACACTAAAAAGACTCTTCTTACACTTTCCATCAAAATGCTACTGCTTTCCATGGTCGGTAAAGTTCAAGTAATTGTGAAATCTATGTAGCACCAGTTATTTCGTGATGGAGTAAAAATTACTTCAAGTACTGATAAGTGAAGCAAGCGGGAAGAAGGAGAGAGACAGAAAATACAACAGTTTGCTGCAGGTGGACGCTAGGTAGTGACAACAAGAATAAGTTAATACCATTATTGTTAGGTAATTTGGTTTGCGGGTCTTTAATTACTTGTAAGTAATTGTAACATAACAACGAGCCAACTTGAACTTAGCAGTGGCAAGTACCTACTACAGCAGCAGTGTTGGCCCTGACAATAACTTATATTACAATTACTATAAACAAACAGTAAGTAATAAATAAACAAAATAATATATACAAACAAACTGTAAAAACTACAATAAATAAAGAATAATAATAAGCCATCGAGGATGATGATGATGAAGATGATAAAGGATGATGGCATAACAACCGTTAATTATTATAATTATTAATCAATTTTTTAATAATAAATAATAATTGAGAAAAGATTAAAAAACAAACTTTTAAAGATGCTGATGACCGTGATGGTCACGATTCATGTCGTTTTTGTACAACAACAGTTGACTACAAAAAAGTGGAATAATTTCGCCGAACCTGCTAAAAGAAAGCATCGGATACCCCACAAGGAGATGCCAGCATCACCTATACGAGTAGGTCGGGTAAGGGTGAAGGAAGAAGGAGCCGCCAGATGCCGCCCCCGATACCACCATCCATCTGCACCACCTCCTCCCGCACATGACTTTCAACCGAAAGAGACGTGGCTGTCGGAGAGCACCAGCAACCAGATTAGACAAGCAGGAAAGCCAACCACCAGCAGTGATAAATGGGAGTGCGATATTTGCCAGCTACAATTAAACAGGAAACGAATGAATTACCACGTAAGGCAACATTTCATATTCTTTTTTTTGCAAGTGTGGACACAAGAGCGATCGAGAGACACTGTATGAAAACACATTAGGCAGCAAAACGGCGCGGCCAAACATGGTGGGCCGAATCGTCCTCTCTATGAAGTGGACCAATCTTCATACACAGAATTCTGTCAAAGCATGAATTGGCAGAACCCACCGCTATTCGGCGTCCCTGCACCCATCAAAGAAAGATCTAACAGCCCAGCGAACCAGAAGCCTATCAAGAGGAGGTTGGGAGAGAAGACACCAACAATATCACAGAAAGTGATGAAGCTTGAGCTGAGACCAGAGGAAGAAGAGCGTAAGATAAGAGAAGGGTCGAGTAGGAGAGAGATAAGAGAAAGGAGCATGCCCTATCGACAAGAAACGAGTAGTAAAGAGAGGCGAGAGGAAAGACAGTTAGAGGAAGAACGAAGAGAGGACAGATACAGGAAAATTAAAAGGTTCGAGGAGGAACTGTATTTAGCAACCAGGGAAGCGTTCAAACACCTGCAGATAGCTGAGGAACTAAAGGCCGCCATCCGACGCGAACGAGACCAGTCTAAGAGAACACATCAGCACATTCCCCATTATTAGTTAATTGGCCCTACGAGCGCCAAAGGGGCGGAGTGTGTTGGGGAATGCACTCAGTCGACCAGGTGACAAGTCGACACCTTTACTATTTATTCACCTTGGTTCTAACTTTATTATTATTATACTTATCATACACTGTTTGTACCATTTTGACTGTAAACTTGTACATGTGCTCAATGCAGTCAACCATACCGCTGAGGGACAGCCCAGTTCTACCTAGATATTCTATTCGTACATTTTAACCAATCAGAAGGACAGGCGTGGCCTGCCTTTGTTAACCCTGCTGTTTGCCAAACATTATGTAATCTTTTGTGTATAAGTCAATATGTAATAAAAGCAGAGTTAACCTGACACTCTCACTGCTTGATTGAATCTCTCTACACAGCACAGCACACGTGCAAAGAACAGATAGCAAGCTAAGCAAAGCAAGCAAGTAACTTTACATAAAGACTGCAATAACGAGCGAAAGCGCAAGCACGCAACTACATGTACATAATAATTAAATAGACAAAGCGGCTACTTGGACAAGTTGGCTAGCGGCAAGAACAATAGTCAGTAGAAAGTGTTCAGTCTAATCGACTTACACTGCATGCGACCTACGGGCGTGTGATACTGGAACGATTGTTCAACCTGTTAGTTCAACCCGACGCAGCTATTCTGCCGAATAAGAAATCAGTGGAAAGTGAAGTAGTTGTGACAACTCCTCACTGTGTATAGCTTACGGGCTTGCAACGCTGCATCTTGCTCCACCAGTTTAGACTGCTGACCTTGGGCCTGCTGGAGTCAGACGCTGCACTGCCTGCAAACCACTTACTAACGTGGGCCGCTGTACAAGTGAGTGACAGCTACCACAACACCACAAATTCCTGTACAATAATAATAATAATAATTAGTTAACAATAAAATAATCAATAATAATAATAATAATTAATAATAATAATAATAATAATAAATAAATAATAATAAAAGATTTCAATTGATTTCACAAACAACAAGAGTTTTCATTTGCATTTTATTACTATTAATAAATAAGTTTACACCATAATCTATTTCAACCATCATAGTTATCAGCATTATGGGATCATTCATTCAAATTCATAATCAATCGTTGCTGATAGTCATAAATTCTTTTAGTCACAAAAAATTACTTTCTGGTCGAAACTGCAACCATTGGGACCTTGACCTCAAAAATATTGCCAGGCTTCAATAACCAATTAGGAAGTCCAGAGGCCGATCAACTAATCAGATTTGTAAATTCGTTCAGTCAGCGAATGAAAACATTCTGTTACCTTTTGAGTGCACAACTTTGCTGGCTGCTGGTCACTCGGGCTATAGGCAGTGAGGTTTGTAGTAAAAATAAATTACTTTGTAAGTCAGGGTGGTGTGTTGTATCTGAGATAATTGCTTTCAGCCCATTAATCCCTTATTATGGAAAATAAATAGACACATCATACCAGCGACTACAAATTTTCCTTAGTTTTAACAACAATCAGATCAAGGCTTGCCAACCTTGAGCTTAAAAATTTAGGGAGTGTCAACAACAAAAGACAAAATAATAAGTAGTAGTAGTAAGTAGTCACTCAAATTCAATAATAATAATAATCACTTCAGTGATGGGTGAGTAGTAATGATAATCGTTTAATAATAATAAAAAAAATGTAAATAATGATAGTAATAATTTAGTACCACGTATGTATCATTATTTATAATGATAAATAATAATTTTTATTATTGTTGATGTTATTGTTGTTGTTGCTGCTGGTGTTGCTGTTGCTGTTTTTGCTAGTAGTGAGCTTTGTTGTATGGTTTTGTTGTAGTAGTTATTGTTTGTCTTTTGTCGATGTCTTGTTAATGGTGTCTACAGTTACACAAACAATTTCATGTGGACTGTAGACTACTAACTTAGGTTCTTTTTTATTCTAGTTGGTACTACATACAGGAGCTAATGCTTAACTGCAGCTGATACCAACTACATGGACACTTAACTACAGCTAACATTTATTCAGGGCTAGATCGGAGCAATTATTATCAACTAACTTTTGTTACTGTGTAGAGAACAGTGCGCATTACCTAGATGACTTGGACCCAGCGCCAACAAAGCTACACAAAAGTCCCAACAGAACATCTAATCAAACTGTAGAAACAGTGTTACCTCAGCTTCAAGGCTAATCATACAAAAGAATGTGCATGACATTGATCTTGGTTCCCAGTGGTACAAAGATATTAAGATGGACGTCAACATTCCACCCATCAGCTGTAGATCTGAGAAATGCAATGAACTTCTAAGAATGCCAGTTTTAAAGGTGCGTTGAAGGTCATCTAATGTCCACTTGATGACGATTGTACTCCATCTGTATTTCTCCTGTACAAACTTTGTGTGAGCCCTGTATATATGTTGTATACATACTAGATATCCACTGTATGTATATCCTATGTACACTGTACGTACACTATATATATATATATACTAGATATCCACTGTATGTATATCCTATGTACACTGTACGTACACTATATATATATATATACTAGATATCCACTGTATGTATATCCTATGTACACTGTATGTGCACCGTATATATACTAGATATCCTCTGTATGTATATCCTATGTACACTGTATGTTCACTGTACATATACTAGATATCCACTGTATGTTTATCATATGTACACTGTATGTATATCATATGTACACTGTATGTATATCATATGTACACTGTATGTGTATCATACGTCTACTGTACAGCCATAGTACATTCCCTGCACATTAATGACATGTCCACTGCATATTCTATAAAAGGGCTCCAGCAACACACTATGGAGGAGTAAACCAACTCCACAACTAAT
Source organism: Cryptosula pallasiana (assembly GCA_945261195.1). Taxonomy (NCBI): domain Eukaryota; kingdom Metazoa; phylum Bryozoa; class Gymnolaemata; order Cheilostomatida; family Cryptosulidae; genus Cryptosula; species Cryptosula pallasiana. The sequence continues at coordinate 4,846,303 of OX183134.1, read as the reverse complement.
GATGAGCTCTCAGCTCAGACGTATAACTCGGTGCTTTCTAGCCTATACATTTATTGTCTCGTACAATCCCAGTATAATAGCAATGGTAGCAGTGGCAACAAGTAATGGAATGTAGCAAATGCAAGGCTGTCAATCAGCAATAAAAACAAGAATCTTATCAAATGAGGGTCATCTAAACATTATTTTGGTAAATTAGTAGTTTTTGTCGATAATTTGAAATGTTATTGCCATTAATTGATCAGACGTTACACCAGCTGATGATAGTTTTAAATATTGAACAAATCAAATTTAATTATTTAATACTATTATTTATTATGATTAGTAACAAAATAATAATGTTATTATTGAATAATGCTACTTTAAGTTGTCAATATCATTGAAATTCTTCACAAAGTAAGACAAGTAAAAGAAATGTTCGGAAGAATCCTTAATATTCATAATATTATTGTATCGTCACTTGCATTATCTTTCATTATTATTTATAACCGAGCAATGAAAATACTCGTATGAAAAAATGGTTGAACAAAACCTTTCACTTAGTATTACATCTATCGATATAATCTCAATGCTATTTGGTCCATTCAATACTATCCATAGTTTGATGTGATTTTCTCAGCCCTTCTGTATTGAATTATGCTGGTTACAGTGTGTATTGGTGGTCTATTGTCAAATAAATCCAAAACAATAGTTAAGAAAAAGGTTTTTTTTGTGCAAAGAAATGACTTTGCATGTCATTAAGTATTTTATTCGAATATTTTGCTGAGAAAAGAGTTAGTTATTTATTGCTGAAGGTGAAACAGTTGCCGTAGCATATGATTAGATAGTTCAATAGTAGCTTGCCGATATGCGCTATTACATCTGCACACTATATAAGTCTGTGTAGTCAGTGGTACATCTAACTATACATTGTAATGCAATGTGACAGCAGACTGTCATTATTCGTCGCCTTTTAAATTGAGTGGGAGAGAGAGAGAGGGTAGAGTGGGTACAGGTGGAACAGAGTGGGGGTAGAGCGAGGTAGAGGCTGAGAAGTAGAGCAGGGAGGGGCTGGTGAAGGGCCAGCGGGGAGGAGCTCAGCTAAGATAAGGCGTGCCAACAAATTTGAATATGTCGGTTACTACTGCTGGCGTGTATATAAATGTAACGGCTAACTTTGATCACTCAACTATTTTTCTGCTTAACTTTTATACAGTTCTTATCGCTAAGAATCATTTGCCGCCAATATTGATTGGAGTAGTCTTGCTGATTGATCTAGTTAATCTTGAAGTTAACTCGATTTCAGATCTATCCCGGACAAGAACTGCTAGTGCAGAAGAAGACGTACAAGTAAACAGTTCTCCTGAATTTGTCATTGTAGCCACAGGGGAAAGGCAGACAAAGAGAGGCTAAAAGTTTGTAACTTTGTATGTTGTGTTATCGCTGGCTGTTAGATCTTGTTAGCTATCTCTATAACTTTGTATGTTGTGTTATCACTGGCTGTTAGTAGTAATATATGAGCAGATCTCCCTACCAAGTGTTTTTTTGTGGATTACACCTTGGGGTTGAGGCAATGGGTTACGGTGTTGAATGAATTCGCCGAGTTTATATCGTATTTTATTGTATTTCATTTGAGGGGCATTCGAGTGGCATTTGAGTGGCATTTAAGTGGCATTTGAGTTTTTGATTATTTTTTTACTTATTTTGAACTTATATGGCATATAGATTTTGAATGTATGGCATTTAAGTTTTGATAATTCTAGACATAATGATTAAAATTTACAGTAAATTTTGTGTAATAAAAAGTACTTTAACTTCATTTATTCACTTGAGACTACATATCATTAACATTTGAGATCGAGTTTACATATGAGAATAATTGTATTTGTATACATCTAGAGAGGGGAGAGAGAGGAAAGGAGAGTAGTTAGAGGAGAGAGAGGAGATATCTTGAGAGAGAGGAGAGAAGATACCATTAGTCCTTTAGATGATTAAAATTTACAGTAAATTTTGTGTAATACATTTGTAATTTTGACTCATATGATATCTTGAGAGAGAGGAGAGAGGAAGAACAAGGAGATATAACTACATTAAACCAATATATGATTATATACATTTATTACATAATAAGTGGGAAAATATCCTTGTATAATATATCTAGAGTTAGTAATACTAAGTAATACAAAGCACTACAACTTGTAATGACAATCAACGCATAGTCTTTTTTACAATGATGTCATTGATGTACTGATGTTATATCTTAGGAAGGAAGACTTCTGTTCTATATACTTTTGGTTCCATAATGAACTAAAATAAAAAGTTATGTATTAGTATAGGATAATTAAACAAAAATGAAAGTTATGTATTAGTATAGAATGGATAAACAGAAATTTAAAACAACTACAAACTCTTACTAAATAGTATTTTTTTTATTAATTATTACCTTATCATCAAAAATTGACTGTTAATCAGATGTTTTTGTAGCTCGTCGTGCCTTACGTTGTTGAGTCCTTACCCTTCTAGCTTGTCTTTGAACGGACTGTTGCTTCATGTTTCTTCTTTTTAGAGCAAGTTCTTTACGAGCATGCTCGATAGAAATTGGTGTGTTTACCTGTTCTAGTTGATATTGCCGTTGTTGTAATACATAATGTAACCTCTGAATGTCTGATGTAACATCATTCCCTAAGAGCTTTAATGTTAGAAAAGATTCAGTTCGAAAACTATTTAGCTGTTCTATCAAGTCTTTCTGTACGAATTTACAATTGTTTGAGATAATTCGCACTCTCTCCTCAATTTTTTTATTGCATATGTTTTGTAGAAGTATCAAGTCCTCTTGAGTCAAAGGTTTAGGCTGGATTTCTGATTCTGTGTTGTTAACTATTTCCATTTTTTGTGATTGAATCTAAAAAAATACAGATGATTAATTTTTTTCAGTTGTTTTAGTATAATAAATAATGTATGAGTAAAAACTGTAATTTATTAAGTTTTTACCTTGATGCTCTCCTAATAGCTGTAGTAGATGTTGCTTCTCTGTTAGCCGTTGTAGAACTGGATGCTTTCTGTGTGAAAACGATGGTTCTTATATAGCTAAAGTTGCACTGATTAAACCCTATGAACACCATCTCGTGTCAATCTCTATGAATCAACATTTTTTCACCCGAAGGAAAGTCAATGCTTTCGCGGGAATGAATACTTTGTTTTCACGCGAATACAAACCGTTGCTTTCGCGGGAATAAATAAATTATTTTCACGCGAATACAAACCGTTGCTTTCGCGGGAATAAATACTTTATTTTCACGCGAATAGAGACTGTTGCTTTCGCGGGAATAAATAATTTATTTGCACGCGAATAGAGACCGTTGCTTTCGCGGGAATAAATAATTTATTTTCACGCGAATAGAAACCGTTGCTTTCGCGGGAATGAAAATTTAATTTTGAAACCAATGGTTTGTATTCGCGTGAAAATAAAATGTTTATTCCCGCGAAAACATTGCGTTCTATTCGCGGGAAATTAAATCATTTATTCCCGCGAAGGCAATGGTTTCTATTCGCGTGAAAATAAACTATTTATTCCCGCGAAAGCAACGGTTTCCATTCGCGTGAAAATAAATTATTTATTCCCGCGAAAGCAACGGTTTGTATTCGCGTGAAAATAATTTATTTATTCCCGCGAAAGCAACGGTTTCCATTCGCGTGAAAATAAGTCATTTATTCCCGCGAAAACAACGGTTTCCATTCGCGGGAAATTCAATCATTTATTCCCGCGAAAGCATTGGTTTCTATTCGCGTGAAAATAAATTATTTATTCCCGCGAAAGCAACGGTTTCCATTCGCGTGAAAATAAATTATTTATTCCCGCGAAAGCAACGGTTTGTATTCGCGTGAAAATAACAGTTTTATTCCCGCGAAAGCATTGGTTTGTATTCGCGTGAAAATAATTTATTTATTCCCGCGAAAGCATTGACTTTCCTTCGCGTGAACAAATGTTGATTCATAGAGATTGACACGAGATGGTGTTTATAGGGTTTAATCAGTACAACTTTAGCTATATAAGACCCATAGTTTTCACACAGAAAGCATCCAGTTCTACAACGGCTATCAGAGAAGCAACATCTACTACAGCTATTAGGAGAGCATCAAGGTAAGAAGTGCTAAAATAATTATTTTTCTTTAATTAATTGAATCATCTAGGTTTTTGAATTTTAGTTTTTAAAAACAATCTTTTAATAAAATAATAATTTCAGTATATTTACATCATTAAACTAAGTTCTTTTACTTTTTGCAGGTATGATGACATCACACTCCAAAGCACTCCCTAAACTCCATATTGAACCAACTACAGCTACCGACAACACTGACAATATCTCCACTACAACCTTCAATTCCACCACCAATGGCATTCACATTGATGATAGAAGTCTCAATCCTAACACCTTTAATGATACATCTTCTCGCTCAAACATCAACACTCCTGCTGATATAGCAATGAAATGTCATGTAGTTTCAGCTGACTCTCCTTTGAGCCCTACACCGGACTACACATATCTGCATGAGAACAGTGAAGTCAATCGAACAGAGGATAACAAAAAACCAACAGTGACATTATCTCGAGCTTCAATTTCCTTTCTACTCAGCAACACTAAGAATAATACCGTGAACAAACTTAAAGAGTTCGAATTGCTTGAGATGGCTGGAATAATGACAGGAGCTATGCAGAAAGGGATGTTGGAAATCGGAAGTTTTGTGAGTTTGTCGGATTTACCAATTCCTACGATATTGGAGGTTTTCGATGTCAATTACATTGAAGATTATGGTATATTGGATTACGAATATGTTTTAACAAACAATCATCGAATTCGAGTCAAGTCGCTGATTGACAAAAAACTTACGGTGGAGCTACAGGAACTCGGTCCCTGCTCTTCACATATCCTAGTGTACATGGGAAAACTAGAAGAAAACCAACCCGATCTGCGTATTGTAGGAGGTAATCATCATCAAGGGCTAGAACAACGAGTTATAGCCAAAATGTTGAGAAAGAAATCATTGCAACAGTTGCAAGCATACTTTGATATCATCACTTTCGATAATATTCCTGTCAACACTCTTCTAACATTCACTAGACTCTCAGTTTGGAAAAATTTGAAGTTGAAGCAGCAAAAACGAAAACAAGATACAGCACCTCTACGTATCACTCACACTGTCACTTACAGATACATGACGAATGATGGAACTTTGATGACTGGGAAGATTGTTGTCCCTCCTGAGAACGTTTTGAAGATCAAAAATCATGAACGCGGTATGATTCACTATAAAAGTACGATGTCAACTCAAAGCGGTACATAGAAACACATTCTCACGATTCTGGGTGTTGAAGAAGCTTTAATGCTCTTATCTACTTCAAGTGAAAAAGAAGGAATAGCTTTCAGATTTTCCCTATTTGATGATGCTGAGCGGATGAAAAGTCATGATGATGATGATGATAACATTGATGCTTATACTGATGACGAAGAAGATTATAATATGACTGATGATGACTCTGAAAACAAAAACTTTGAGGAAGATGAAGTCGTCAACAATGATGGTGAGAAAAGCAATGAAGATAACAATCACATTTCAAGCGAAGCTAGCAGGATTTTGATATCGGAAATTTGATTAAGGTATGTAAATCTTCACTAGTAATAAGTAACTACTAATAACCGTATTATTAACCATAGTACGATGTAGTTGTTATAACGACGTCTATTCTATGTATGCTTTTTTAGATAGAATACGTGTACAAGTGAATGACTGATGACTCGCCAAAATCTATCAGCAACAACTCATGAACATTAAATTATATATTATTTGTATTATGGAATAATTTGTATATATTTAGCGCAATAAAGTATTTTTAGTTATATTTAACATTAGTAATTTAGTCATTTTGTAAAACTTTCGGGGTTACAACTCTAAAAATATTACAAAATTTTAATGTTCCGACACAAAAATAAATATTTCAAGTTATCATCACATTTTTCAAAATTGTTAAGACAACTCCCATTTATAATTTCTAGGCTTCATTTTTGAAAACTATGTAAAAGTTGTTGGCACATTTTGTCAAAATGTAAGACAACTCCGCATTTACACAAAAAATTGTGAAAATATTTTATAATTTGTTTGAGAAACCAAGACAGTAGAAGACTTTTTACAACTGCAAGCATTATACTTTAGGATTTACAGTTTTGTGAATTGGGTGTTGATAGTTTGTCATGATATGACACGATAATTAAGTAATTATAGTCTTTTTCATAACAATGTTATAGATTCAGTAATACAGATGTGAACCTTACTGCTTCATAACTTGGATGTGGTATGAAGGTAGTTAGTACAATATTTATTTTGTAATATTATGTAAAGTAATACAGTAAGAATGAAGTGTAATACAGTAAGAATGAAGCATATGAAATTCTCAACCACAAAACAAAATAAAATAAAGCATTAGGTAAACTAATGACAGAACATTTTTTACATGAAATGTATTCATAAAAACACAGACTATTGTCTGTATATATAAGATATATATATAGAGTATTTATAAAAAAAAACATCTTATTTACTCTATATTTTGTGGTAAGAAATTATAAAATGGGGTAGTTGCATAAAGCCTATTCCAGAGCCATGATAATATTAAAAAATATAGTGAAATAAAAATTTTAAAACTCTGAGTTTTTTTGCATTTTTTGTCTAATAGACGCTAATTTCAATTTAACACAATCATTAAAACCCTTTTTTTTCAGTCCATCTTTTATATTCAAAATTAATTTAAGTGAAGTTAAATCAATTTTCTTATCATCAATCTTTTGGCTTTCTTTTAAATCTACTTGAGTTTGAGGTTTAACTGTTATAGTATCAGATTCTAAAACACTGGTTTTTGGACTGCACTGTGAACTAGCGACAGAAATTAAGTCATTATTACTCTCTTCAGTTTCTGAAAGATCAGAATCTGAAGATATAAGTGCTCTCATTTTTTTACACTGGTTTTCAATCAAAAGCTTTTGATCTCCAGCAGCAGGTTTTTTAGCTATCGCCAACCATTTACTCCCTAATTCAAAATCTAAAACAATGTTTTCAGAAAAATTACCTTCTATTGGATAGAGATACACTAACGCAAAATTTTTTGGAAAAGTAATATCCATAAGTAATTCAGAATATTTTTATTAATAAATAAAACAAAATTATTGTAACTAGCAATATCAACAATAAAAAACATTTTAGTTTTTAAAATACAACTATGTTGCTGGAGATCTCTCAAAGTTGTATGCGATTTTCCACATAAACAATAAAAAATAAACAAGTGAGCACAAAAATGTCTTGAAGGAACTCGGCCAGGCTCATGCAACCCCCCTAATTTAAACTTCTTACCACAAAATATACACGAAATGTTGTTTTTGTTTTCTTTCAGTGCTTCACTCAGCGTCTTTGTACCATAAGCTATCAACAACAATGTAAGCACTGAAAGAAAATATCTAGGTCTTTTGTTATCAATATCTACAAACAAAATAAACACATTTTCATCATATATAGATAACTTTCTTAAGCATGGTATATGTATATAAAGATAGTACATATCACTTACACTTAAAACACTCTCTGTCTTCTTTTATATCCCCATCTAAAAGACTTATCTTTCTATATTTTTTTAGTTGGGGATTCTCTGCTTGAACTAAAATAGAAAATACGAATGTAGTTATGCTATTTTTTGAAAAAATTTGAAAATTTTTTTACAAATTGGATGAGTATGTAGTAAGTAATATTTTCATCATACTCACATTCAAATGTGTGGCGATCGTAGTCGAGAAAGGATTCATCCTTCCCTATACATTGTCCACTCGCAATAAAACGTGTAGATGTTTTTTCTACAAAAATAACGTAGTAAATGTAGAGTCGTTATTATTTTACCTACAGAAAAATTTACATTTTTCATAAAACATAAAAAAAATACTTACTCATAGCAACGTGCGTGGTAGCCCTGGTCTTTTTTACCTTCTTTTCTTCACCAAAGCATTCTTCAATCCATCTCAACGTTTCATCATCCGTAGAGCTTAATAAAACAATGAATCAAGATTGTGATTAATTAAAAACTCTATATAATACAGTTGAATAATAAAGTTTCAATAATATACTTACATAGCACTGAAATCTATTTCGTCTATATTTAGAAGCTTGTCATTTGAGGTTGTAGACCTACAAGTAATATATATATATATATATATATATATATATATATATATATATATATATATATATATATATATATATATATATATATATATATATATATATATATATATATATATATATATATATATATATATATATATATATATATATATATATATATATATATATATATATATATATATATATATATATATATATATATATATATATATATAAACATTTGTATAAATTTATAAATGTAACTGCAACAAAATTGTAAAAGATAGTATAAAATAACTTACTCAATTGTTGTAGAAGTATTGCTAGCCATTTTTTGTTGTTGTTTGCAGACTAATGCTTGAAATGAAGTAAAAATGAAAACTGATACTGCTTAGAAAAAATACTTTCTCTTATATACAAAACATTGAAGTCATTTATCAAGATTAATTCGTAGACTGATTTTCTGATCATTACTATGATAAATGATATTGTTTTTTTAAAAAAGTGGAAGTCAATTGGGAAGTTGGTTAAAAAAATAGGAAGATAGAGATTAGATAGATTAATAAGCTTAAGCTATACATACACGCCTGTAAACTTTCTTTTCTACCTGGCTAAAATTTTTGAATGTAAAGCATTGGATAAACAAATTTTACAAGCCCTAGATTGATACTCTTTTAAGATACATCTAGCTAGGACCAAACTTACATTTCATTTTGAATGACAACTCACTTCCTCCAAACATATTTTTATAGCAAAAATATGATGTGTGATTAACTAGTTCAATTGCAGTTCATTGCATATAGACACATCAACAGCAAAACATTGATGATGTAGTGTAGTTCCATCTTTATATCATCAGACAGTAAATTAAAATGTGAGAGCTTAAATTATAGTTTACAACATTAAGTATGAATTAGGAATGTAATAAACACTTTAAAGATATCTGATAGCATTTAAATATGTATATGTAACATATAACTCTTGTTTTATTAGACAAAACAGCTTCCTTTATAGCAAAAATATGATGTGTGATTAACTAGTTCAATTGCAGTTCATTGCATATAGACACATCAACAGCAAAACATTGATGATGTAGTGTAGTTCCATCTTTATATCATCAGACAGTAAATTAAAATGTGAGCGCTTAAATTATAGTTTACAACATTAAGTATGAGTTAGGAATGTAATAAACACTTTAAAGATATCTGATAGCATTTAAATATGTATATGTAACATATAACTCTTGTTTTATTAGACAAAACAGCTTCCTAAAAATAGAAAATACACCATGTATGTTGATACATTGTTTGTATTTCACACAAAAAACAATGAGATATTTTAAGAAAAGTAACAGTCTAACTAACAAAAAAGTGGATAAAGTCATGCTTTGTTCATGTTTTTTTAGATGATATCGGAGATAACTAGAGTTAGAGGTAAACCACAAATCTGTTTTGGTGGAAGGCTGTAGCTGTATTAACTAATATGTAATCAAACAATAAAAAACAGGAGATAAATGCAATCAAGGTCTCTTCCTTTTTAGGTTAAATTCAACCTATAATTCTGTCATCTATGGTTGTTCGTTGTTTTGTTTTAAATAGAAACAATATGATAATAAATAGTGCTTAGGTGTAATTAATGACTTTTCTCGAGCGGCTTTATAACACATAACATTAAAAAGATCAAAACATATAGGATTAGGCGAGAGATGATGAATAATGGTTTTTCTGGAATGAGTTTATTAGTGAAGTGACACTTCCGTTGTATTATAATTAATTACTTTTTAAAACTTGTGAAAATGAACTGGTAACATTACGTCGACTGAAATAATACCTAAAACGTCTCGCATAAATTTTGATCTGACCGAAAATGGACTGAAAACCTTTAGGGTGAGTAAAAAATTATCGTAACTCGCTATAACGGATATTGTAAGAAATATTTTATTTTCTCGTTGCTAACTTAACGTAAAATATTTTGTAACGGATGTCACGTGATCTCAATCGATTTTTGCCAACTGATCACTTAGTTACTCGTAAACATTTGATACTCGCTTGATTTCTTTGATAACAGCAATATCCCAATTATGTTTATCGTAAATATTTCAAAAACGGATATTGCGTGTTTCAGTTGGTTTTTCCTACTAAATCGCTTAGTTACTCGTAAACATTTGAAAATTGTTTGATTTTTTCGTTGATAAAACATGTTGTATCTTTTAACAAATATTACCGTGATTTCAATCAGTTTTCCTTACCAGATTACTTAATTACTCATCAACATCCATAATTGCTTTTTTTAATCGTTCTTGCAAAGCAATGCTGTATTTAAATAATATTACTACGTTTCCAACCAATTTCCTTACTGAATTACTTAATTACTCGCCAGTATTTCATAATTTCTTTCACTAATAATTACAAATAATATTGTAAATATATAATACAGTAGATACTAAATTGACACAAGTTTTATTCATATGATTTTAAAACTTAACTAATGTAGTTTTTTTTACCAGAAATAATAATGATTTTTAAACAAAATCAAAAATTAATGGTGATTACATGTATGGTAAACATATTAACTGTAAATATATATATAACTAAAAGAAATATTTATGCTCAAGTCTCCCCTCTCTCTCTCTCTCTCTCTCTCTCTCTCTCCCTCCCTCCCTCCCTCCCTCCCTCCCTCCCTCCCTCCCTCCCCCTCTCTCTCCCCCTCTCTCTCCCCCTCGCCCTCCCCCTCCCCCTCCCCCTCCCCCTCCCCCTCCCTCTCCCCCTCCCTCTCCCCCTCCCTCTCCCCCTCCCTCTCCCCCTCCCTCTCCCCCTCCCTCCCCCTCCCTCCCCCTCCCTCCCCCTCCTTCAAAATCTATATACCCTATGAGTTAGAATTATGTATATAATTATGTAAAAAAATTATCAAAACTTGAATGCCATACATTCAAAATCTAACTGCCATATGAGTTCAAATTAAGTAAACCAGTAGAAGTATTTAAGCATATGACTAAAAACAATTTTCAAACAGTTGTAAAAATGTCAAAAACTGTTAGTATTAATGATTACTTAAAGAAAATTCAAAGAAAAGTGTGGAATAAAGAGCTCACTCAAAAATTGATTTCAATACAATGGACTACTGAATTATTATATCATTTTCAATCAGATATATGTAGATACATACAAACGGATGAAAATCTCTCATCATCCGTCTTTTCATTTGAAATGATATTGGAACTATTTCAAGCTCACAATATTTAATATGTTCTCTTTATGTATCCCTACTTATTATACAATAAATGTATATATTCACATATTGTTTCATTTTTAATCAATGTATTTATTCAATGTAGATGTATCTCCTCTCTCCTCTCTCTCCTCTTTTCCTCTCTCCTCTCTCTCTCAAGATACCATATGGGTTTGAATTATGTCTAGAATTATCAAAACTTGAATGCCATACATTCAAAATCTATATGCCATATAAGTTCAAAATAAGTAAAAAAATAATCAAAAACTCAAATGCCACTTAAATGCCACTCAAATGCCACTCGAATGCCCCTCAAATGAAATACAATAAAATACGATATAAACTCGGCGAATTCATTCAACACCGTAACCCATTGCCTCAACCCCAAGGTGTAATCCACAAAAAAACACTTGGTAGGAAGATCTGCTCATATATTACTACTGCTGTTAGATCTTGTTAGCTATCTCCATAACTTTGTATGTTGTGCTATCACTGCCTGTTAGATCTTGTTAGCTGTCTCTATAACTTTGTATGTTGTGTTATCACTGGCTGTTAGATCTTGTTAGCTATCTCTATAACTTTGTATGTTGCGTTATCACTGGCTGTTAGATCTTGTTAGCTATATCTATAACTTTGTATGTTGTGTCATCACTGGCTGTTAGATCTTGTTAGCTATCTCTATAACTTTGTATGTTGTGTTATCACTGGCTGTTAGATCTTGTTAGCTGTCTCTATAACTTTGTATGTTGTGTTATCACTGCCTGTTAGATCTTGTTAGCTCTCATTATAAGTTTGCTGTTGTAAAACTTTCTTAGAGTTTGGATGAGCGCTGTAAGAAAATGCTGAGCCGCAGGTCTTGTAAGCCTACCCCACCAGCTAGAGTAGCAGAAGCAGCAATCCCTGCAACTTCTGCAGGCATAGCTGTAGCTCCACAACCTGGTCCTCCTGAGAAAGGTCTGTGGACTCCCGATGTAAATGGTGAAACCTGTACTGTTAGTACTGAGGCTGGTGAGTGGGTCTTTTAGCTTACATTACTACTTCCACTGTTTCATTGTGTATTGCTGTTGGCTGGTTGAATGTTAACTATTCAATTTTATTTATCTCTGTAGCTGTAGAGGTCCCAGTGCATATGTTTATTGCAGAAGACCACAGTCTAAACGGTGGCATTCAGGATGGTGACACAAGCCTTGCAGAAGCTAACCTGCAAGTAAAACTTCTGAAATAAGGTTCTAGGTGGGTAATAGCAGATTTGTCACTAGCTTATTAAAGAGAATATCAATTCAGTTGAGTTTTTTGTCGCAATTCTCTCTATTCAGGGATTTGCACTCTTTTACTAAAAACTGTTGATTGCCGCTAACAACTATATAAATATATTCCCTTTTCATGGACAGAAAACTTCAAACACTTTTGTATTTACTTACAAATGTACCTCAGCAAAGGTCATTCATCTACCATTACATAAATTAATGACCATTTTATCTCTCTAGTTTGAATTGTGGTTTTTTGTATCATTTGTAGCCCTAGCGCTAACCTTAGCAGTAGGCGGGGCTCTTCCTTAATGTCTTGTACTAAGGCCACGGGGAAGGAAGTAAAAGAACAGTCTACTACAACAAGACATCTAGTATGCACTGAAGCAATGCCCATTGACTTCACCACCCTATCCAACCACCAGTTCAGATGTACATCTCCCAGCATCCTTCAAAGGTATACAAAATCCTTTCATCACCATTGTGGACTGCTACATGTTGTTTGTATAGCTTATTAACTGATCATTTCTCATCGAGTTAGTCTAACCAAGGCATTGAGTAGACAACTCCTCAATCAGTTGCTAATTCATAGTTCAGTATTATTACGTGTTTTTCTCCAAGTTGCTAAAATTCTTTTGTTACCGTTTTCTGTAAAAGCTTATGTTTTGTATGACGATTGTTTTTTTCTGCAGTTTTGGAATCGCTGAATTCCAAACAAGTGAAACTGCGAGTTTTTTTTAAGCTGTTTCAAAAAACTTTGTTATGTCAATTTTGAGCGACACTTTTCTTATTTCATGACAACTTTGGTTTTAAATGGCATCTTCATTGAAAAGTTTAATTCCAAAAACAACATCATGTAGCCATTCAAACTATGCTTTGAAAGAGAACAGAATGGCTTGTACATTTAATTGTTAAAATATGTTCATTTATATTCTCTCTCAAGTAAAAATGTTAGCAAGTTTGTATATTTTGGTTGCGTCCAACATCTGCTTTGTACCTGCCTTCATTTTATTTGTTTGTATTTTAAGGCCAACTTCTCTCAGAATAGTCAAACTTACTCAGCCAAAACCCAAGTATGCTGCGAGCTGACCTTGCAAACTTGGCGATGTCAAGGTCAAACAGTAGAGGGTTTAGCTGCTTCATTGCTGCAATAATAATTGCTTGACACCAAGAGAGCCAGTCAGGCACCAACTGGCACACAAGCCCTCCTATGATGTAGAGTACACCAGGTTCTCTACTTTGTCCCAGCCGGCAGCCTTAGCTCAGGTACCGACGTGTGATAGGGAAAGGCAGGAGCATCAGATTATGTCTGTAAGGTATGTAATATCTGAGTATCTCAGGCTAGAGAGTGTTGGTTGAGTTAATTACTCTTGTGATTTCACAAGTTTACAGAATAAGATTAGATTTGAAGTACTACAGAGTTTAATAAATATATTATCTATAGCTCACCAGAATATATTGTACTCAGCAGAAAATATTGTAACAGCTGAACCAAAAAATGAAATGCAATGTCATCAGCCTGTTTAGGGTAGCCGGTTGTCTAACACAGCTCTCGGAACCTTTATAATTGCTCTATCGGTTTCTTTTCGCAGAAAATCTGATTAGGAAAGGTCTCTCCGCGCAAACCATTTCATGGCCACGAATTTTGCACTTTGAGGTAAGTTCACCTATCGTAGTCCGTCGCGCACTCTACACACAACGATCATCTGCATGAAGGTGCTCATCAACAGTTTATAGTGAAAGCATGGGTTGTCACAGTTGAGAAAATCAAAGTAGGAAAAACTAGATACGAGCCATTTGCATTGACCAATCACCGTCAGGTGATTGGTCGATGCAAATGGCCGGCGAATAATAAAATAAACAGCCATTTCTTTGTTTTTCATGACAACATCATTGTGTGTGGAGAGGCTAACTCGTGTTTGAATTGGAGTTACCTATCCATGTGAAGGAAGACAACTCCAATTCATACATCTTGGTTTTCTTTGCTGTGTGAACATAGTCTCCTGCATACACTGTTGAAATTTATCCATTGACTGAGCTATCTGCTTGAGCAATGTTTAAGTGGAACTTTCATCCCTTTTCGACAAGAGTTTTATTTGGTTGCTTCTTTCATTTCAACGATGAGTGGGGTTACAATAAAATATTTATAGTAACCTACATTGTATCACAAGTGGCTTGTTTAGAGTTTAGAGTTGGTAATGCATGAATGGTGACAATATTGACTATCAGTATTAATTATTACTGACATATAATATTTCATCTCTCTATGTTGTTCTCTACTGAATACATTTAAACTATTACTTTCTGTTTTAGTTCCAATGTGAGTTCTGCCACTTCCACACAAAGTGAGGAGATGGTACAGATTGCTATCTGCCACACGTTACAGCAATGACCTGAGACCTGACAAGTCCTTTGATGAACTACCTGTGCATGAGTTGTCCCTGCCTTGCAACCATTCTTTGCATGAAAGGATACTGTGCGTTCTACAGAAAGTGTTCCAGGTAAAAGATCCCCGGTCTGTGAAATTGAACCTTTGTGGGAAGTGTCAGCAGGTTCTTGTGCCCCTGAAACCGTGTGTGGTATGCACAGCAGTTGTAGTGTCACTGGCACTGTGTGTGGTATGTGCAGCAGTTGTAGTGTCACTGGCACTGTGTGTGGTATGTACAGCAGTTGTAGTGTCACTGGCACTGTGTGTGGTATGCACAGCAGTTGTAGTGTCACTGGCACTGTGTGTAGTATGTACAGCAGTTGTAGTGTCACTGTGTGTGGTATGCACAGCAGTTGTAGTGTCACTGGCACTGTGTGTGGCATGTACAGCAGTTGTAGTGTCACTGGCACTGTGTGTGGTATGTACAGCAGTTGAAGTGTCACTGTCACTGTGTGTGGTATGTACAGCAGTTGTAGTGTCACTGGCACCGTGTGTGGTATGTACAGCAGTTGTAGTGTCACTGGCACCGTGTGTGGTATGTACAGCAGTTGTAGTGTCACTGGCACCGTGTGTGGTATGTACAGCAGTTGTAGTGTCACTGGCACCGTGTGTGGTATGTACAGCAGTTGTAGTGTCACTGGCACTGTGTGTGGTATGTACAGCAGTTGTAGTGTCACTGGCACTGTGTGTGGTATGTACAGTAGTTGTAGTCTCACTGTCACTGTGTGTAGTATGTACAGCAGTTGTAGTGTCACTGGCACTGTGTGTGGTATGTACAGCAGTTGTAGTGTCACTGGCACTGTGTGTGGTATGTACAGCAGTTGTAGTGTCACTGGCACTGTGTGTGGTATGTACAGTAGTTGTAGTCTCACTGTCACTGTGTGTAGTATGTACAGCAGTTGTAGTGTCACTGTCACTGTGTGTGGTATGTACAGCAGTTGTAGTATCACTGGCACTGTGTGTGGTATGTACAGCAGTTGTAGTGTCACTGGCACTGTGTGTGGTATGTACAGCAGTTGTAGTGTCACTGTCACTGTGTGTGTTGTATGTACAGCAGTTGTAGTGTCACTGTCACTGTGTGTGATATGTACAGCAGTTGTAGTGTCACTGGCACTGTGTGTGGCATGTACAGCAGTTGTAGTGTCACTGTCACTGTGTGTGTTGTATGTACAGCAGTTGTAGTGTCACTGTCACTGTGTGTGATATGTACAGCAGTTGTAGTGTCACTGGCACTGTGTGTGGTATGCACAGCAGTTGTAGTGTCACTGGCACTGTGTGTGGTATGTGCAGCAGTTGTAGTGTCACTGGCACTGTGTGTGGTATGTACAGCAGTTGTAGTGTCACTGGCACTGTGTGTGGTATGCACAGCAGTTGTAGTGTCACTGGCACTGTGTGTAGTATGTACAGCAGTTGTAGTGTCACTGTGTGTGGTATGCACAGCAGTTGTAGTGTCACTGGCACTGTGTGTGGCATGTACAGCAGTTGCAGTGTCACTGGCACTGTGTGTGGTATGTACAGCAGTTGTAGTGTCACTGTCACTGTGTGTGGTATGTACAGCAGTTGTAGTGTCACTGGCACCGTGTGTGGTATGTACAGCAGTTGTAGTGTCACTGGCACCGTGTGTGGTATGTACAGCAGTTGTAGTGTCACTGGCACCGTGTGTGGTATGTACAGCAGTTGTAGTGTCACTGGCACTGTGTGTGGTATGTACAGTAGTTGTAGTCTCACTGTCACTGTGTGTAGTATGTACAGCAGTTGTAGTCTCACTGTCACTGTGTGTGGTATGTACAGCAGTTGTAGTGTCACTGGCACTGTGTGTGGTATGTACAGCAGTTGTAGTGTCACTGGCACTGTGTGTGGTATGTACAGTAGTTGTAGTCTCACTGTCACTGTGTGTAGTATGTACAGCAGTTGTAGTGTCACTGTCACTGTGTGTGGTATGTACAGCAGTTGTAGTGTCACTGGCACTGTGTGTGGTATGTACAGCAGTTGTAGTGTCACTGGCACTGTGTGTGGTATGTACAGCAGTTGTAGTGTCACTGTCACTGTGTGTGTTGTATGTGCAGCAGTTGTAGTGTCACTGGCACTGTGTGTGGTATGTACAGCAGTTGTAGTGTCACTGGCACTGTGTGTGGTATGCACAGCAGTTGTAGTGTCACTGGCACTGTGTGTAGTATGTACAGCAGTTGTAGTGTCACTGTGTGTGGTATGCACAGCAGTTGTAGTGTCACTGGCACTGTGTGTGGCATGTACAGCAGTTGTAGTGTCACTGGCACTGTGTGTGGTATGTACAGCAGTTGTAGTGTCACTGTCACTGTGTGTGGTATGTACAGCAGTTGTAGTGTCACTGGCACCGTGTGTGGTATGTACAGCAGTTGTAGTGTCACTGGCACCGTGTGTGGTATGTACAGCAGTTGTAGTGTCACTGGCACCGTGTGTGGTATGTACAGCAGTTGTAGTGTCACTGGCACCGTGTGTGGTATGTACAGCAGTTGTAGTGTCACTGGCACTGTGTGTGGTATGTACAGCAGTTGTAGTGTCACTGGCACTGTGTGTGGTATGTACAGTAGTTGTAGTCTCACTGTCACTGTGTGTAGTATGTACAGCAGTTGTAGTGTCACTGGCACTGTGTGTGGTATGTACAGCAGTTGTAGTGTCACTGGCACTGTGTGTGGTATGTACAGCAGTTGTAGTGTCACTGGCACTGTGTGTGGTATGTACAGTAGTTGTAGTCTCACTGTCACTGTGTGTAGTATGTACAGCAGTTGTAGTGTCACTGTCACTGTGTGTGGTATGTACAGCAGTTGTAGTATCACTGGCACTGTGTGTGGTATGTACAGCAGTTGTAGTGTCACTGGCACTGTGTGTGGTATGTACAGCAGTTGTAGTGTCACTGTCACTGTGTGTGTTGTATGTACAGCAGTTGTAGTGTCACTGTCACTGTGTGTGATATGTACAGCAGTTGTAGTGTCACTGTGTGTGGTATGTACAGCAGTTGTAGTGTCACTGGCACTGTGTGTGGTATGTACAGCAGTTGTAGTGTCACTGTCACTGTGTGTGGTATGTACAGCAGTTGTAGTGTCACTGGCACTGTGTGGTATGTCCAGCAGTTGTAGTGTCACTGGCACTGTGTGTGGTATGTACAGCAGTTGTAGTGTCACTGGCACTGTGTGTGGTATGTACAGCAGTTGTAGTGTCACTGGCACTGTGTGGTATGTACAGCAGTTGTAGTGTCACTGGCACTGTGTGTGGTATGTACAGCAGTTGTAGTGTCACTGTCACTGTGTGTGGTATGTACAGCAGTTGTAGTGTCACTGTGTGTGGTATGTACAGAAGTTGTAGTGTCACTGTCACTGGCACTGTGTGTGGTATGTACAGTAGTTGTAGTGTCACTGTGTGTGGTATGTACAGAAGTTGTAGTGTCACTGTCACTGTGTGTGGTATGTACATCAGTTGTAGTGTCACTGGCACTGTGTGTGGTATGTACAGCAGTTGTAGTGTCACTGTGTGTGGTATGTACAGAAGTTGTAGTGTCACTGTCACTGTGTGTGGTATGTACATCAGTTGTAGTGTCACTGGCACTGTGTGTGGTATGTACAGCAGTTGTAGTGTCACTGTCACTGTGTGTTGTATGTGCAGCAGTTGTAGTGTCACTGGCACTGTGTGGTATGTCCAGCAGTTGTAGTGTCACTGGCACTGTGTGTGGTATGTACAGCAGTTGTAGTGTCACTGGCACTGTGTGTGGTATGTACAGCAGTTGTAGTGTCACTGTCTGTGGTATCTACAGCAGTTGTAGTGTCACTGGCACCGTGTGTGGTATGCACAGCAGTTGTAGTGGCACTGGCACTGTGTGTGGTATGTACAGCAGTTGTAGTGTCACTGGCACTTTGTGTGGTATGTACAGCAGTTGTAGTGTCACTGTCACTGTGTGTGGTATGTACAGCAGTTGTAGTGTCACTGTCACTGTGTGTGGTATGTACAGCAGTTGTAGTGTCACTGTGTGTGGTATGTACAGCAGTTGTAGTGTCACTGGCACCGTGTGTGGTATGTACAGCAGTTGTAGTGTCACTGTCACTGTGTGTGGTATGTACATCAGTTGTAGTGTCACTGGCACCGTGTGTGGTATGCACAGCAGTTGTAGTGTCACTGTCACTGTGTGTGGTATGTACAGTAGTTGTAGTGTCACTGACACTGTGTGTAGTATGTACAGCAGTTGTAATGTCACTGTGTGTGGTATGCACAGCAGTTGTAGTGTCACTGGCACTGTGTGTGGTATGTACAGCAGTTGTAGTGTCACTGTGTGTGGTATGTACAGCAGTTGTAGTGTCACTGGCACTGTGTGTGGTATGTACAGCAGTTGTAGTGTCACTGGCACTGTGTGTGGTATGTACAGCAGTTGTAGTGTCACTGGCACTGTGTGTGGTATGTACAGCAGTTGTAGTGTCACTGTGTGGGGTATGTACAGCAGTTGTAGTGTCACTGGCACTGTGTGTGGTATGTACAGCAGTTGTAGTGTCACTGGCACTGTGTGTGGTATGTACAGCAGTTGTAGTGTCACTGGCACTGTGTGTGGTATGTACAGCAGTTGTAGTGTCAGTGTCACTGTGTGTGGTATGTACAGCAGTTGTAGTGTCACTGGCACTGTGTGTGGTATGTACAGCAGTTGTAGTGTCACTGGCACTGTGTGGTATGTACAGCAGTTGTAGTGTCACTGGCACTGTGTGTGGTATGTACAGCAGTTGTAGTGTCACTGTCACTGTGTGTGGTATGTACAGCAGTTGTAGTGTCACTGGTACTGTCTGTGGTATGTACTGCAGTTGTAGTGTCACTGGCACTGTGTGTGGTATGCACAGCAGTTGTAGTGTCACTGGCACTGTGTGTGGTATGTACAGCAGTTGTAGTGTCACTGTGTGGTATGTACAGAAGTTGTAGTGTCACTCTGTGTGGTATGTACAGTAGTTGTAGTGTCACTGGCACTGTGTGTGGTATGTACAGAAGTTGTAGTGTCACTGTGTGTGGTATGTACAGAAGTTGTAGTGTCACTGTCACTGTGTGTGGTATGTACATCAGTTGTAGTGTCACTGGCACTGTGTGTGGTATGTACAGCATTTGTAGTGTCACTGGCACTGTGTGTGGTATGTACAGCAGTTGTAGTGTCACTGGCACTGTGTAGTATGTACAGCAGTTGTAGTGTCACTGGCACTGTGTGTGGTATATACAGCAGTTGTAGTGTCACTGTCACTGTGTGTGATATGTACAGCAGTTGTACTGTCACTGTCACTGTGTGTGGTATGTACAGTAGTTGTAGTGTCACTGTGTGTGGTATGTACAGAAGCTGTAGTGTCACTGTCACTGTGTGTGGTATGTACAGCAGTTGTAGTGTCACTGTCACTGTGTGTGATATGTACAGCAGTTGTACTGTCACTGGCACTGTGTGTGGTATGTACAGCAGTTGTAGTGTCACTGTGTGTGGTATGTACAGCAGTTGTAGTGTCACTGGCACTGTGTGTGGTATGTACAGCAGTTGTAGTGTCACATGCACTGTGTGTGGTATGTACAGCAGTTGTAGTGTCACTGGCACTGTGTGTGGTATGTACAGCAGTTGTAGTGTCACTGGCACTGTGTGTGGTATGTACAGCAGTTGTAGTGTCACTGGCACTGTGTGTGGTATGTACAGCAGTTGTAGTGTCACTGTCACTGTGTGTGGTATGTACAGCAGTTGTAGTGTCACTGGCACTGTGTGTTGTATGTACAGTAGTTGTAGTGTCACTGACACTGTGTGTAGTATGTACAGCAGTTGTATTGTCACTGTCAATGTGTGTGGTATGTACAGCAGTTGTAGTGTCACTGGTACTGTGTGTGGTATGTACAGCAGTTGTAGTGTCACTGTGTGTGGTATGTACAGCAGTTGTAGTGTCACTGGCACTGTGTGTGGTATGTACAGCAGTTGTAGTGTCACTGTGTGTGGTATGTACAGAAGTTGTAGTGTCACTGTCACTGTGTGTGGTATGTACAGCAGTTGTAGTGTCACTGGCACTGTGTGTGGTATGTACAGCAGTTGTAGTGTCACTGTGTGTGGTATGTACAGAAGTTGTAGTGTCACTGTCACTGTGTGTGGTATGTACATCAGTTGTAGTGTCACTGGCACTGTGTGTGGTATGTACAGCATTTGTAGTGTCACTGGCACTGTGTGTGGTATGTACAGCAGTTGTAGTGTCACTGGCACTGTGTAGTATGTACAGCAGTTGTAGTGTCACTGGCACTGTGTGTGGTATATACAGCAGTTGTAGTGTCACTGTCACTGTGTGTGATATGTACAGCAGTTGTACTGTCACTGTCACTGTGTGTGGTATGTACAGTAGTTGTAGTGTCACTGTGTGTGGTATGTACAGAAGCTGTAGTGTCACTGTCACTGTGTGTGGTATGTACAGCAGTTGTAGTGTCACTGTCACTGTGTGTGATATGTACAGCAGTTGTACTGTCACTGGCACTGTGTGTGGTATGTACAGCAGTTGTAGTGTCACTGTGTGTGGTATGTACAGCAGTTGTAGTGTCACTGGCACTGTGTATGGTATGTACAGCAGTTGTAGTGTCACTGTCACTGTGTGTGGTATGTACATCAGTTGTAGTGTCACTGGCACTGTGTGTGGTATGTACAGCAGTTGTAGTGTCACTGTCACTGTGTGTGGTATGTACAGCAGTTGTAGTGTCACTGTCACTGTGTGTGGTATGTACAGCAGTTGTAGTGTCACTGTGTGTGGTATGTACAGAAGTTGTAGTGTCACTGTCACTGGCACTGTGTGTGGTATGTACAGCAGTTGTAGTGTCACTGTCACTGTGTGTGGTATGTACAGAAGTTGTAGTGTCACTGTCACTGTGTGTGGTATGTACATCAGTTGTAGTGTCACTGGCACTGTGTGTGGTATGTACAGCAGTTGTAGTGTCACTGTGTGTGGTATGTACAGAAGTTGTAGTGTCACTGTCACTGTGTGTGGTATGTACATCAGTTGTAGTGTCACTGGCACTGTGTGTGGTATGTACAGCAGTTGTAGTGTCACTGTCACTGTGTGTGGTATGTACAGCAGTTGTAGTGTCACTGTCACTGTGTGTGGTATGTACAGCAGTTGTAGTGTCACTGGCACTGTGTGTGGCATGTACAGCAGTTGTAGTGTCACTGTCACTGTGTGTGGTATGTACAGCAGGTGCTTATAGGCTATATATGTGGTCTACAGGCTATATCTAATACAGCTATAGATATGGTACACAGGCTATATCTACTTCAGCCATAGATATGGTCTACAGGCTATATCAACTACAGCTATAGATATGGTCTACAGGCTATATATACTACAGCTATAGATATGGTCTACAGGCTATATATACTGCAGCTATGGATATGGTCTACAGGCTATATCTACTGCAGCTATAGATATGGTCTACAGGCTATATCTACTACAGCTTTAGATATGGTCTACAGGTTATATCTACTACAGCTATAGATATGGTCTACAGGCTATATCTAATACAGCTATAGATATGGTCTACAGGCTATATCTACTTCAGCTATAGATATGGTCTACAGGCTATATCTACTACAGCTATAAATATGGTCTACAGGCTATATCTACTACAGCTATAGATATGGTCTACAGGCTATATCTACTACAGCTATAGATATGGTCTGCAGGCTATATCTACTTCAGCTATAGATATGGTCTACAGGCTTTATCTACTACAGCTATAGATATGGTCTACAGGCTATATCTACTACAGCTATAGATATGGTCTACAGAAATTATATCTACTACAGCTATAGATATGGTCTACAGGCTATATCTACTACAGCTATAGATATGCTCTACTGGCTAGATCTACTACAGCGTTCGAATTCTTTGCTGCGAACATTGATCAAATTAGTCTTGGTAATTGATCTAGTTAATTTTGAAGCTAACTCGATTTCAGATCTATCCCGGACAAGAACTGTTTGTGCAGAAGAAGATCTATCAGTAGACGGTTCTTAACCTGTCATTGATTGACCAATCAAAAAGAAGGTAGCAACTGCACCTGAAGTAACCAATAAGATGAGAGCAACAGTTGAAATATCGGAAGTCAACCACAAACTTACAACAAGTAAGTTACGCTAGTACATAGCCCTGTGTTATATACTACGTGGTGTATTAGTGACATATAAATACTGGGTCCCTTCTTTAGCCTCATCATGTACGGCATGCAGTATTACATAACGGCACATTTAGCAATGGCAACTTGTAGCTCAGTTTGTTTCAGCTTTGAGCAGTTGGAGCTGACAACAAGAGAATCTATAGCCTTACAAGAGTTGAGGAACTCAGAGGGTGAGTCCAACCTTAATTTCTCTCGGTCTGGTATTCTCTCAGCGTGTGTAGTTGGCTCTTTTGTTCAGACTAAAAGGGCTGGCTTACTCGGCTCATATATGTAGCCTGAGCTGCTATGTTTTTGTCTATTCAGTCTTGCAGTCAAATCAGCTGTAAACATTTTTGTTTTACTCTGATGTTTGCTGGCTAAATCAGTTTCGAATGCACCAATATTACTTTGTTTTACTTCTGACTGCCGATAATTTTGTTATATTAAAGTGAAATCAGTGACTGGTAACCAAGTAGCTAGCTTCTCCCTAATAATATATAAAGAATTACAGATTCATTTGAAAAGGCTACTATTAAATCTATTTTCATACCTTCGGATGTAAATGATGAATGGATAATATGGTGCTATTAACAGTTTAGATTTCATTTTTAGTTTTACTAGCCGCTCAAAGGGACAACAACTCCCTTTGAAATAAACATTTATTGCTGAATATAGTTCTTTAGACAGATAAATTGAAAAGTTGCGATAATTTAATCTCAAAACCAGATTTTAGTTGTGTGCATATTTTCTCTGTTTCATTAATATGGACAGTGCTTTTGCTTCATAAATCTGGTTTTCTGCAATTGTATATTACCGTAATAAGGTATATTCGCTCTAATATTTGTGTTTGTCTGGGTTGTGGATCCTGTGGAGTTGCTAACGTCTGCATTCGGTGTGGCCCTCGGGTGTGTGGAGAAGTGGAGTGTGCAGAATGGTTGCACACGGAGAGTTGGTTGTTGTGCTCGTTGTAGAGGGTGCAAATCTACTACAAGATTTTACTTTACAAAGAATTCAAAGACTGGTGACTGGGTCTTTTAGCTCATATTACTACTTACACTGTTTCATTGGGTATTGCTGTTAGCTGGTTGAATGTTAGCTATTCCATTTGATTCATCTCTGTAGCTGCAGAGGTCCCGTTGCTTCTGTGTATTGCAGAGGATTACAGTCTAAACGGTAACATTCAGGATGATGACACAAGCCTTGCTGAAGCTAACCTACAAGTACAAACTCCTAAACATGATTCCAGGTGGGTAATACAGATTTAAGACTAGTTTGTTGAAGAGAATGTTAATTTAGTCTCTAGTGTTGCTGGAGGGTTTGGTTTGTACTTCTCACTAGAATTCTGCGTTGGTTCCATTTGATGGTAAATTGTGCTGGTACATGTGTAAGTACATGTGTAGGTACATGTGTAAGTACATGTGCTGGTACATGTGTTGGTAAATGTGTTGGTACATGTGTTGGTACATGTGTTGGTACCTTGTGTAGGTACATATGTTGGTACATGTGTTGATACATGTGTTGGTACATGTGTTGGTACATGTGTTGGTACATGTGTTGATACCTTGTGTAGGTACATGTGTTGGTACGTGTGTTGGTACATGTGTTGGCACATGTGTTGGTACCTTGTGTTGATACATTGTGTTGGTATCTTGTGTAGGTACATGTGTTGGTACATGTGTTGATACATGTGTTGGTACATGTGTTGATACATGTGTTGATACATGTGTTGGTACATGGGTTGGTACATGTGTTGGTACATTTGTTGGTACATGTGTTGGTACATGTGTTGATACCTTGTGTTGATACATTGTGTTGGCACATGTGTTGGTACCTTGTGTTGATACATTGTGTTGGTATCTTGTGTAGGTACATGTGTTGGTACATGTGTTGATACATGTGTTGGTACATGTGTTGATACATGTGTTGGTACATGTGTTGGTACATGGGTTGGTACATGTGTTGGTACATTTGTTGGTACATGTGTTGGTACATGTGTTGATACCTTGTGTTGATACATTGTGTTGGTACATGTGTTGGTACATTGTGTTGGTACATTTGTTGGTACGTTGCTTACCCATATATTTTTCATCACTCTACTTATGATACGGTTCAAATCAAACAGTTCCGTGAAAAACTTTCTTTGTACTGAACTGGCAGCATTTAAACAGAACTACCATGTTGTGTGAAGATCTGTTGGGTTAATCATCATGTAGAGATGATTGCAGTTTTGATTGATAGCTTGGATCTTCTTGTTGTAGTATTTCTTTTCTAGTCTTCTGTTAGACTTGCTGATTAGTCTTCATCTGTCTACTGTAGCCTAAGTGGTAGGCCAAATTTGTGTATTTTGCTTGGAATATACCGTGTGCTTTTTTATTTGTTGTTGCATGCCCCTCGTTATCTTAGCAACGTTTGAATAGATTTCATTAAATAATCGATTTAGTGGGTGATTTTTGTGTTGATTTGTTGGCCCACAGTCGTGTACATACAGCTGCTTGAAAGGAAATGGTTACCAAGGAAACCAGGTCCAAACGATTACTACCAATTGTTTATGGTATTAGCAAGCAAGGTCTTTGGTATAGTATTTCAATGGAGCATTTCTTGTTTGTGAGACAATCTTTATCGTCAGGAGTTATTGTTCATCAGATTATCCTTATGCCATAATTATTATTAATATTATTATGTTGTATTTGGTATTCGCCAGTACAATACAAACACCAGAATCTTTTTTTTTGCTTTGTCATTTTTCATTTCCATTACCGTCAATATCTCCTGACAATAATATTTGTGATGAAAATAATCTACTAAACAACATTATACAAATAATAATAGTAATTTTTTTTAGTTCTTTAAACCTGTCTTTGTTGTTGGGTTTAAGTAATTAATAGCTGATAATAATAAATATCAATAAGAAGAAAAGCCAAAATAAAAAGTTCAAAGCTATGTCAAGCTGGTCAAGCTATGGGCCAAAGAGGGTAGTTAATGTAGACCACAATCTTTGAACCGGCGATCATCTGGTCGCCGAAGCAATCCCTTTAACTTAGGCCAACAGACCAACACAAAAATCCCGCCACTAAACCGTTCATCCAATAAAATCCATTTGAAGGTTACTACGATAACAAGGGGCATACAACTCTTAATAAAAAACGTGCTGCATATTCCAAGCAATATACACAAAATGCCTCAAATTTTGGCCTAAAACTTCGGTTAAGTCTACTGTTGATTTTATTCTACAAAAAGTTTAAACTCTCTCAGTCAAGTTGGTGTTGTCAGCCTTCAGATTATTTTATACCAGCAACTAATGTTTTCTTGTGCCTCTGTAGTGGTCAAAAATGTTGAGAAGCAACCAATCAGTCTCCTGCAGATCTCTGTCTATGACTCTTTCACCTACCAGGTATTCTTGGTTATTTATTGGCTCCTTCATACGCCATCAGTTAGTAGCTAGTAAGCTAGAGCTTTATTAGTCTGTATTCATTTTCTCGTTCTTTTGGGAAAGCAAGTTTTTAAGTTAAATAGCCCAAGGCCACTGATACTCACAAACCTATGGCCACAGGCTGCTAGTGACATTTTCTATGTTTGTATCCCCACCCACACCCCTAGCGAACAGAACCGGCTTTGACCAGTAGCTAGCGAACGATTTGATAGTTTTTTACAGTTTCCATTTTTTGTGTCATAAAGCTGACATGGATGAAAGAGGTCAAAGGGTCAACAATTCCTCTTAGATAGAAAAAGTTATTTGACTTGCATGATACTTCACATTGTACCTTGCACCTTAGATGTCTATTGATTTGCTTCTATTGTATACCTTGCACCTTAGAGGTCTATTGATTTGCTTCTATTGTGTATCACACACCTTAGATGTCTATTGATTTGCTTCTATTGTGTATCACACACCTTAGATGTCTATTGGTTTGCTTCTATTGTGTATCACACACCTTAGATGTCTATTGGTTTGCTTCTGTTGTGTATTTCACACCTTAGATGTCTATTGGTTTGCTTCTATTGTGTATCACACACCTTAAATGTCTATTGGTTTGCTTCTATTGTGTATCTGACACCTTAGATGTCTAATGAATTGCTTCTTTTGTGTATCGTACACCTTAGATGTCTATTGGTTTGCTTCTATTGTGTATCACACACCTTAGATGTCTATTGGTTTGCTTCTATTGTGTATCACACACCTTAGATGTCTATTGGTTTGCTTCTATTGCGTATCTTACACCTTAGATGTCTATTGGTTTGCTTCTATTGTGTATCACACACCTTAGATGTCTATTGGTTTGCTTCTATTGTGTATCACACACCTTAGATGTCTATTGGTTTGCTTTTATTGCGTATCGCACACCTTAGATGCCTATTGGTTTGCTTCATGGTCAACTTTATTTTCTACCACAAAGTTATATCTCTCTACTACTTCACTCTATTGGCTACAGGATAACCAACTGCTTCTGTATTGATATTTATTGTATCCCTTTATTGGCGAGTTGACTTTAGACAACTCTATTTCTCTCTGTTTTAGTGCTGGTTTGTACAATGAATGACTCTATTGCTCAGCTGACTTCACTAAACAGTCAACAGCTGATTTAGATCTCAGGGTAAGATCTGAGACAACTCCTAGAAGTTTGATGTCTCTAACCTTATCAATGCATAGATTGATTGGTAAGTGTGACATCACATCCTGTTAGTTGGCCTCTTACCAATTCGTTTAGAACGAGTGCGCTGTACATAACATGGAATCTTCTGAACTGTAGATAATAGACAGACAACTCCTAAAGCTATGGCTCCGCCCACAAAGCGCTCACAGAGCAGATCTGGATGGATCAACCGCTTGAAACTGTAACTCTGTCGGCTACAAGTTCAACAGTAGCAATATTAGCAACCAGTATAGAATGCAGCATGACTTCTATGACTGTATATAGCCTGTATAGTAGTGCATGTATGACCTATATAGCAGTACTTAGCATGACCTATATAACAGTACATGCATGACATATATAACAGTATATATACGACCTATATAACAGTACATGCATGACATATATAACAGTACATGAATGACCTATATAATAGTGCATGTATGACCTATGTAACAGTGCATACATGACCTATACAACAGTACATACATGACCTATATAACTATACATACATGACCTATATAACAGTACATGAGTAGTAATATATGAGCAGATCTCCCTACCAAGTGTTTTTTTGTGGTTCTGGTCTTGGGGGTTATGCAATGAGTTACGGCGTTGGATGAATTCGCCGAGTTTATATCGTATTTTATTTGAGGGGCATTTGAGTGGCATTTGAGTGGCATTTAAGTGGCATTTGAGTTTTGATTATTTTTTTACTTAATTTGAACTCATATGGCAGATAGATTTTGAATGTATGGCATTTAAGTTTTGATAATTTTTTTACATAATTCGAACTCATATGGCATCTTGAGAGAGAGGAGAGAGAAGAGAGAGAGAGAGGAGTTTTTTCTACATTGAATAAATATATTGATCAAAAATGAAACATTATAAGATTATATACATTGATTACATAATAAGTAGGGAAAATCTTCCTATATAATATAGCTAGAGTCAGTAAATACTAAGTAATACAAAGCACTACAACTTGTAATGACAATCAATGCATACATACATACATATGGTATCTTGAGAGAAAGAGAGAGAAGAGAGATTTTTTAGTTTTCTATACATTCATGTATATATGGTTAATTATGTACATATTTATGGGTATATTTATATCTACATAGAGAGAGGAGAGAGGAGAGTGGGTATATTTATATCTACATAGAGAGAGGAGAGAGGAGATCTATCTACATTGAATAAATATATTGATCAAAAATGAATCATTGTATGATTATATACATTTATTACATAATAAGTAGGGAAAATCTTCCTATATAATATAGCTAGAGTCAGTAAATACGCATATGTCCATATTCATGTACATGTGCATAAATGGACATGAATAGGTACATGTCCATATTCATGTCCATATTCATGTCCATATTCATGTCCATATTCATGTCCATATTCATGTCCATATTCATGTCCATATTCATGTCCATATTCATGTCCATATTCATGTCCATTTATGTACATGTCCATATTCATGTCCATTTATGTACATACCTATGTTCATATTTATGTACATGCGCATGTCCAAATTCATGTCCATATTAACATTTTATAGCTATGTACAGAGGAAAGAGAAGAGAGGAGAGAGAGATTTTTTAGTTTTTTATACAACCATGTATATAAGGATAATTATGTACATATTTATGGATATATTTATATCTAGATTGAATAATATACATTTATGACATAATAACTATATTGAATGCTATAAAATATGTTGGAAAATCACTCAATTAGTCCTCTAGATGGTTAAAATTTACAGTATTTGGGAAATAACTGCAAGAGAGGAGAGAGGAGTATTTGGTAGAGGAGAGAGGAGGCTTCAAAAAGAGCTACAAATAACTAATCAGTACACAACTCAGTTTATTAGGTAGTAGCGCTTCAAGGAGGTACAAACACTGATTGCTGACAAACAACAAATTTTAATGCAGATTGGGAGAGGTAGCTTTTTTTAGACCCTATAATCATCCTGATTGCACAGGTTTTAATATCAATACAAAATGAATCTTCCGCCTTTAAAATATGATAAACGTTATTTTGCTATACCAGAAGAGGAGTATCATAGTTTGATGGAAAAGATCAGTGGGGCTAAATCAACCGACCAAGACAAGTTTGCGTCATCATTGTATGACAACCCGACAAAAGACAAAATGGTGAGAGATATCGAGAAAATCCAAAATATTTTGGTTGAAACGAATGAAATAGTAATGGGAATCAAAAACGAGTTGCTTGAGCGCAAAAAGACAAATGAAAATGTTCAAAGCACAAAAACCTATCGGAGTGATGTTGGAAAGATTAGGGGAGAGTACAAGCAACCAAAGAGCTGGAGCTCTGCTAAAACACCAAAGCTCTCACCATCATCGTTTGATAGAAACACAATTGACGATGATAGCAATAGAGATTCGGAGAGAATGATGCAACAATTAGAAGAGTTTAAAAAGAAAGTATCCGACATGACAGCTAGTAAAGACAATCAAGCGTTAGGTGTAAAAATATTGTATCAATTGAGAGATTCTGGAAAATACGATCTGGATACTGACAGGATAAAACTCAAGGGAAGATGGCTTAGCGCTAAGCTATCAAAGAATTTGTTGCAAGATGTACTAACTGATAAAGACTCAATAAGATCAACAAAAGATAACTACAGTAGATTTAAAAGTCTGCTCACCACTCAAGGAATCACAACTGTCAGGAGATCCTCATGAAAAACTTATTTTAGCTACCTAGTTGTTAATTCAAACATCTTAGCAACAACTTATTAGCTCAAACATGACTTTGTTAAACTATTTTTTTTGGTTAATGTCATTGTTGAAAAGTCTATGTTTATTGCTAATGCTTGCTAATACATTACTGCTTAATCCTTTATCCAACACCTACAATAATTCTTAGTAATAGTAGTGTAATGAGACTGAGTAATAATCTACACACACCTTGTTCACTCTGTATGCTGTAGTACATGTTATTCCTTTAGTTATCTGCAATTACTTCAATTGGATCTGATCCAGATGTTTTATAGTCTTTACTGCTGCTGCGTTTTGTCTCAAACAAGAGTCCAAAGTAGGCATCGCGTCTACAAAATACAAAAATTGCCATCTTAACTATCCAATCTAAAAAGACAAAAAATAAGAAATATTTTAAAAAATGTGAGCTATTTATTATTATTTAATCATAATACAAAGAAGATAACATTTTTATCAATATCCAAAGACAGGGTTTGTAACACAAACGGATTTGGTTGTAGGAGGCTATTTTCTCCATAGTGCAAGTAGGTAAGTTTTTCAACTAGTGGTAAATAAATATTTATCATTCTTTTATTATTTAGATCACAAGACTTGAACAAAATTCAATAAAGTAACAATGAAAACCAAATGAAATCACAATAATATTAACAATAGTAATAATAATAAGAATAATAATCATTATCAGTAAAAATTATTTTTCATATTAAATACAATGAATAATAACTGTTATATGTTGATAATAAAGTAAAACAATACAATAATGAAAGTTGTAATCATTTTTTGGCTGTAAAGTTCTAAATCAACCTGCTGAAATATACAAAAACGTTCACAAATTGATCATTTACGTGATAAATCGTTTTACTGTTGTTATTTACATGACAAAGAGAAATTAAGTGATTTTTCATTGTAAGAATACACAAAATTTTCACAAACCAACTTTTTAAATTATGGTAAAAATTAATAAAACTTACCTATAGTGATATGAATCCCTTGAGTTATAGATCAACTTCTCAAGAGTTTGTTCTGCGCAGTCTTCTTTTTCAGCATCATCGAAGAGATTGAGAAAATCCTCAGATTTTGGATTATCAGTCAGTTCCGAGGCTTGGACGAAGGCTTGATGAGCTGCGAGTACACTGATGTTGTAGAAAATTGAATTGTCTGCGTTTCGACTCAGGTCTTTGAACAGAATAACTCCAAATCGTTCCGATGTCACAGCAGAAGCTATTTGATGAGGAATGCGCATATCTCCGATCAGTAATTCTTCATCTACAATACTTCTGTATTGAACTAGAAGACTCTCTTCATTCCCATTGCATCGTCTGTCAGATTTTGTTATCACTTCAGGGTTTTGGAAACATATGACACTATCTGTTGGGAAATCCTGAAGATGAGCTACCTCGAAATAAGCATTGATTTGTCTCATACTTTTTTCTGGTAGTACATCAAACGCATTCTTACACCTTAAAGCAGTTCCTGTTTCTGTAGCGGCACGAAAAATTGCTTTTCCAGTCTTTTCAACACCCATGTAGATCAAAACCAGTGGTCTTATTTGCGAGGCTTCATTAACAAGTAATCCTGCTGCTGATGGAATAGTGCTCTTCACTCTAACTATCTTTCCATCCTTTTTATAGTTGTAGATGATCGTGCAGTTCGTTTCATCATGGAGCTCGACGGTTAACACCTGCATAACTGTAGGAATTGGTAAATCTTCAACTTTGACGATGTTTTCAATGTTTCTTCTGGAAGCTGGAGATAGGGTGCTTAACAGAGAGGCGCTTTTGATGATGAGAGTAGCCAGAGTATTCAGGCTGGCGCTTTGAAAGGGGATCATAGTGCGTTGAAGAAGAACATTGTCATCAATCACCTTCTTGTCTTGTGAAGGTTTTGGTTCTTTATTCTTCAGTTGTTTTGTATTGTCTTGTGTCGACATTCTAAAAGATAAAGTAAAAATCCTTGTTATGATTTTTTGATTTTCATTTTCAAAAACCAGTTTTGAAGATATATTTACTAAAATATCATACTGCTGTTAGTATCTAAATTGATAAAAAATTAAATTTATACTCTCAATAGCACATCGAGTTGACTTACCTCAAAACAGGGTTTCAATTTTTTTTCAATATACTTGAATTGATTACTATTGTAATAGAATGTAAATACTTACATCAGAAATGAAGACTTGTCTTTCTTTTGAATTAAAATGAATGATATTCCTAGTAGTTTGAACTTGAGAGCTGCTTTCTATAAAATTCGGATGAAAAAGGAGTACTTTTTTCATTTTGAAGCCCTGAAATAATAAGAATAAACATAATTAAAACTTACATACAGCATTTTTTGATATCTTAAATAGTGAATAATCTTGTTTTTTGTTCAGAAAATGTCTTCACGCTTAAATTGATTACAATTAAAACCAAATATAAATACTTACATCACAAATGAAGACTTGTTTTTCTTTGAATTAGATGAATTATATACATAGTTGTTTGAACTTCAGCTGTTTCCTATGTAACTCAAATGATGAAGAAGGAGGGTTGTAGTAGATGATGATGTAGTAGATCTTCTTCCTTCAGTTACTAACGATGAAGTGAATGCTTTCTGTATGAAAACAGTGCTTCTTATATAGCTTAAGTTGCACTGCTATGAATCAGCATTATTTTCACATGAATGGAAACCGTTGCTTTCGCGGGAATAACTATTTTATTTTTCACGCGAATACAAACCAATGTTTTCGCGGGAATAGATAATTTATTTTCACACGAATGGAAACCGTTGCTTTCGCGGGAATAGAAATTTTATTTTCCCGCAAATACAAACCAATGCTTTCGCGGGAATCAATATTTTATTTTCACGCGAATGGAAACCGTTGCTTTCGCGGGAATAAATATTTTATTTTCACGCGAATACAAACCAATGTTTTCGCGGGAATAAATAATTTATTTTCACACGGATGGAAACCGTTGCTTTCGCGGGAATAGAAATTTTATTTTCCCGCGAATACAAACCAAAGCTTTCGCGGGAATCAATACTTTATTTTCACGCGAATGGAAACCGTTGCTTTCGCGGGAATAAACATTTTATTTTCACGCGAATACAAACCAATGTTTTCGCGGGAATAAATAATTTATTTTCACACGGATGGAAACCGTTGCTTTCGCGGGAATAGAAATTTTATTTTCCCGCGAATACAAACCAAAGCTTTCGCGGGAATCAATACTTTATTTTCACGCGAATGGAAACAGTTGCTTTCGCGGGAATAAATATTTTATTTTCACGCGAATACAAACCAATGTTTTCGCGGGAATAAATAATTTATTTTCACACGGATGGAAACCGTTGCTTTCGCGGGAATAGAAATTTTATTTTCCCGCGAATACAAACCAAAGCTTTCGCGGGAATCAATACTTTATTTTCACGCGAATGGAAACCGTTGCTTTCGCGGGAATAAATATTTTATTTTCCCGCGAATACAAACCAAAGCTTTCTCGGGAATCAATACTTTATTTTCACGCAAATGGAAACCGTTGCTTTCGCGGGAATAAATATTTTATTTTCACGCGAATACAAACCAATGTTTTCGCGGGAATAAATAATTTATTTTCACACGGATGGAAACCGTTGCTTTCGCGGGAATAGAAATTTTATTTTCCCGCGAATACAAACCAAAACTTTTGCGGGAATCAATACTTCATTTTCACGCGAATGGAAACCGTTGCTTTCGCGGGAATAAATATTTTATTTTCCCGCAAATACAAACCAAAGCTTTCGCGGGAATCAATACTTTATTTTCACGCGAATGGAAACCGTTGCTTTCGCGGGAATAAATATTTTACTTTCACGCGAATACAAACCAATGTTTTCGCGGGAATAAATAATTTATTTTCACACGGATGGAAACCGTTGCTTTCGCGGGAATAGAAATTTTATTTTCCCGCGAATACAAACCAAAACTTTCGCGGGAATCAATACTTCATTTTCACGCGAATGGAAACCGTTGCTTTCGCGGGAATAAATATTTTATTTTCACGCGAATACAAACCAAAGCTTTCGCGGGAATCAATACTTTATTTTCACGCGAATGGAAACCGTTGCTTTCGCGGGAATAAATATTTTATTTTCACGCGAATACAAACCAATGTTTTCGCGGGAATAAATAATTTATTTTCACACGGATGGAAACCCTTGCTTTCGCGGGAATAGAAATTTTATTTTCCCGCGAATACAAACCAAAACTTTCGCGGGAATCAATACTTCATTTTCACGCGAATGGAAACCGTCGCTTTCGCGGGAATAAATATTTTATTTTCACGCGAATACAAACCAATGTTTTCGCGGGAATAAATAGTTTATTTTCACGCGAATAGAAACCGTTGCTTTTGCGGGAATGAACATTTTATTTCCACGCGGATAGAAACCAATGCTTTCGCGGGAATAAAACAATTATTTCAATAGGGATGAAACCGTTGCTTTCGCGGGAGTAAAAAAAATAATTTTCACGCGAATAAAAACCAAAGCTTTCGCGGGAATATCGCGTGAAAAAACTGCTGAGTCATAGATATATTATAAAGAAGGTTTCATAGGGTTAATTAGTACAGCTTTAGCTATTTAAGAACCAGTGTTTTCACACAGAAAGCATCCAGTTCTACAATAGCTAGCAAGGAAGCAACATCTACACACCAACTACTACATTTACTTGAAACTATAGAAAGACTTTCAGTCAATAAGGTGAGAATCACTAAATAATTCTTTAACATATATTGATAGAAAACTTCAACTAGATTTGCTATAATACTTCAAAAAGTTAATTTTATGTTTTAATATTTTGTTCTTATTAATAAAAGATCAAATAGTTTCACCATAATGCATCAGAAAAATTATTTTGGTTTTGATCATGTGTTTATTTTATAAATATCTAGTTAGTTTATTCTTTTCAAAATATTTTTCAAATTCCAACCATCTGTTACATATTTTTTACTCTCTTTTCAGTTCCAACATATTAATAAAAGATCAAATAGTTTCACCATAACACATCAGATAAATTATTTTTGGTTTTGATTATGTGTTTATTTTATAAATATCTAGGTAGTTTATTCTTTTCAAATATTTTTCAAAATTCCAACCATCTGTTACATATTTTTTTACTCTCTTTTCAGTTCCAACTTTTCACTGAACGCTCTGAATATGAATGAAGACCGTAATACCTCATTTCTCTCAACATTCGAACCATACTCCGATGATAAAGAAAATATCCCTCCCGATTCACATATAATAAAAAGGAAACTGAAAACAGTTCGACCAAAGCCATGGGATTCGGATAGAAATAAAACGATTGACTATGCTTGGACTTTGAAAGCACCATCTCTTTCTCATCTTTCCTGCTTGTCAAAAAATGCTGCTAGTTTGCTCAATTCTTGCGATACCAATGACAGAGTGATGATTGGAAGGTTTCAACCACTTCACTTAAATCAAACACCATCACTTCTCGAGATAATTTCCATCGAAAGACCAGCTGAGGATGTATATAAAAACTTATGCATTATCCGCTACAATGTCGAAACATTTGGCAACAGGCGACAAGTGAGATCCATGGTGAGAAATGAGGATTATAACAAATTAGCTCCAACACAACCGGATGTTCCAAAACTGGTGGTTTTTATGGGATTCGATTCAGACAAACATCCAATCTTTCACCCTATCAACTTTCCATCCAATATTTCCCTTGAGGAAGCTAAACAGCTAAGTAGATTAATAAAAAAAAAAAACACCTAGTCAGTTGATCAGTATGGTTCGTATCGCAACACTCTCTCAATTTGCTGTTGGAAGTGTAATCAGTTTTGAATCTCCTCAAATATCAACTCAGTTAACATTACCTAACGGAGAAGTGGTGATGGATGCGCTACTGGTAAACTACAGATGTTTGCAATACGACGGTTTGATGATGGGAGTTCTATATATACCTGAAAAACATGCTAGCGATGTCAAACGAATTGGAACAGGAGTCATACTTGTAAGAAATCGTGAAGTTAGTAGATTTGGTTATCATCGACATGATATAATCACATTCACAGCATTACAAGCGATAGAAACGGCTCAAAACCTATCCAACAAACTTGATGATTCAAACCAGATGAAGTACTTTACTACAGATGAGGTTCTTGAGAACAAGGTCTTAGTGCTTTCAATGGGAGCGGGAAACACATCTTCTACATCTTTGAGAGAACCAACACCCCCTGGTGAAAACTATATTCAAGAAAAGCAAGTCAGACAACACAACCTAGTGAGTGTTTTTTATTTAATGTAAACTAACTGATATAAGTAATACTTCCAATTAGATAGAATTTATTTATAAAGTAATTGTTTTTTTGTTTTGCTTTAGATAGAAGAGAGAGAATCAAAAACACTTGATGAAAATTATGCTCAAGAAAAAACAAACCGAACAATATAACTTGGTGAGTTACTTCCCTTTACTATATAATGTTAACTAACCAATGTAAAAAGAACTATAATTCAAATTCATGTAATTATTTTACATTTTTGTTTAATCATCCTATACTAATACATAACTTTTTATTTTAGTTCATTATGGAATCAAAAGTACATAGAACAGAAGTCTTCCTTCCTAAGTTATAACATCAGTACAACAATAGATACATACAAATGGATGAAAATCTCTCATCATCCACTATTTCATTTGAAATGATATTGGAACTATTTCAAGCTCACAATATTTAATATGTTCTCTTTATGTATCCCTACTTATTATACAATAAATGTATATATTCACATATTGTTTTATTTTTAATCATCGGATTTATTCAGTGTAGATGTAGCTCCTCTCTCCTCTCTCTAAAGATAACTAATGCTTCCCTTTCTCCTCTCTCTCAAGATATCATATGAGTAGGAATTAAAAAATTTATCAAAACTTAAATGTCATACATTCAAAATCTATATACCCTATGAGTTAGAATTATGTATACAATTATGTAAAAAATTATCATAACTTAGATGCCATACATTCAAAATCTATATACCATATAAGTTCAAATTAAGTAAAAAATAATCAAAACTCGAATGCCACGTAAATGCCACTCAAATGCCACTCAAGTACCCCTCAAATAAAATACAATATAAACTCGGCGAATTCATTCAACGCCGTAACCCATTGCATCACCCCAGATTATGACCCCACAAAAAAACACTTGGTAGGGAGATCTGCTCATATATTACTACTTACATGCATGACCTATATAACAATACATACATGACCTATATAACAGTACATGCATGTGTGGCACATACAAAAGCCTACCTGAATTTTTTTTATTGCGAGCAGTTTTAATAGCAAATTTTCTGTCATTTTATAAACTTGTAAATATCGCGTCCACTAAACCGTTTCTGGTTGACTGCTCCTCCTGTGCGTACTTAAACCAAGTTGCCTCCTCTCAGCTCCTGTAAACCACAAGCCAATCAGTAGAAGACAGAGGGGACCACCATTACATGCTTTGGGCAGTTTAAACAAATGAACCTTGCTATGGGTTGAATTGAATCACCAACTCTATACAGCTATATCTAAAGGTCTGCTCAACAAAAAGTTTGTCTGCTCAAAAACCTATTGGCCAATCTTAAGAGAGAAACTGGTCACATGACATGGAGCGAAGGCAAACAAAACTGCATTATAATGGTCACCACATTATCAGAAGATGTATGGGAAGAGGGAACTGTATACCCTGTTACCGTAGGATACAAGTTTTGGTGTATTACCTGTCTCAGTCTACAACAGGATGCAGTAGTGTTACAAATATACCTGCACATACTTGTTCTCTATTGTCTAAGGGTACCAGCTCATGTGATGTACAAGTATATAACAAGTAATGCTATACTATTGTATAGAGTAATACAAATGTTCAAGAAGCCTCAGACACTCACTGGTCTAATGTTGTGGGTGGTTGCCTGTGCTTTTCATGGATGAAATATATTAGGATTGCCAGAAACCCGAATGGGGTGTAACCAATTTCGGCCAATAGGAAGCGGTAAAGGTGAATTTTCGGAGGGAAACATATGGTACTATAAACTACTATAGGAACTCACAAAATCATCGGAACTATTTGTGATAATGTAATATTCTGACTTTTGCCACATGACAAGAGCTTTTGTGATTTCGGAGTGGAGTCTGAGTAGTATGAGTTTGAAAGTTTGAAACGGATTTGCCGCACACCAAAGATTACATATATATTATCGTTGGCATATTCAAGTTTGTTTTCGGAGCGAATATGGTATTGTGAGTAACAATATTTGAATCGTCAAAGCTGACGAAGTATGCCCATGCATAGATTAGGCGTATAACAACCAATAAGAAAACATTATTGACTACGAGATCCAAGCGGTCTTGAAAAGTTTGGAGCACGACGGCGTCTCCCACAAACGGCTGCATTTGGCTCGATACAAAGTTCTATTACGCAGCAGCAGCTGGCAATCCTTATATTTCATCCATGCTGCTTTTAGTAACTGTTGAGTTGAGTGGGCCTTTGCCAAGATTACGATTGGTTTGGGTCACATAGCTTTTCTCAGTCTATCAAATCAAAAGTAAACAAAGAATAATATACAAACAAACCGTTCCAGGCAGTGGGACTGTCTACGAAAGTTGAATATTGAGCGTGATAGGAGCCAGTTTTTCTAGCTACAAACTGGATAGATGTAGCTGGTAACAACAGGAACAATAGCAGCAGCACTAGAGGCAGCAGTAGGAGGAGGTAGTGTAGTGAAACATGCTTGTAGGGCTTCCACTAACTAGGAATTGTCCACACCTTGTAGCACAGCCTAACAAAACCTCTCTCTCCCACAGATATCACAAGGTCAGTAAGGCCTGCAGGGTACAATGTAGAAGTTGCTCACACGAGGTGAGTCAATGGCTCAGGCTATCTAGTCTAATAGCCTCTTACATTGCCAGAAGCACCCTATCTATTTATGCACGTGCACTACTGTATCTATTGTTGTATTTGTATTGTTTGATTGGCTGAAACTATTTTTTGTACATATCCAGGCAGAAATCCATTACAATGTTTCTGTTTTATCACTCATTTTCACAAAAAAAGCGTTTAGCGGATTATTGAACTTTTATTCTTTCAAATAAACCTCCGCCTCCTGTTGTATTTTTGTCTAACGAGAGAATCTGATTTATGACAAAAAATTGTTTTACGTTTTAAGTTCTTTTTGTCATCGATTTTTTTCTTCTACTCTGTATCATGTCTATAAAAAAATGCGATTATTCAATTCACAAGTTAATCATAATACTTAAGATAGATTTATTTGACTTTTGTATGTTTTACTTGAGTGGGCTTCTAC
The DNA here is from genome assembly GCA_945261195.1 of Cryptosula pallasiana. Lineage (NCBI taxonomy): Eukaryota > Metazoa > Bryozoa > Gymnolaemata > Cheilostomatida > Cryptosulidae > Cryptosula > Cryptosula pallasiana. The sequence continues at coordinate 4,806,342 of OX183134.1, read as the reverse complement.
TCTATGATTATATAAACTGTTTCTATGGTTAGGTACTAGGTGCACATAAAAAGGCCCTCTGAGTACTAGGGGAACCAAATTTTCCCATTTGATTCTTCAGACATATGCTTCTAATGTACTACTGCCATGTAAGACCGGTTTGCTTTGTTATGAACAATTTGCAAGATTATTAAAACTTATTGACGGAAATGTTATGAAAAGTCCTTTTCGAGGGTAAAGTTTGATCCAAATGTGTTATCGTTACCATTTCATTATAAATACACCATACTGGTCAAACAACGCTGTCAAAAAATGTGAAGCAATGCTCAGACTCATGTACACCTGAAGTGTTGACATGCCAGTTTGGGTGTTACAATGAGATCGGAATGTTGTTTAATAAACTTCTATTTTGATTACACAACATACTGTCAGAGTAACTTCGTATTTTATACATTTCGCTTTTGAAAATACTTCAGTGTGACATCATTGTGTGGTTCTATAGGCTATGTAATCCTAGTTTACATAAAAACTCTCTAGTCAACGCACTTTATTTATATGAAAAGATTAGAAAAACATTTAAACAACTCATTATCTGTCTTCCGATTGCTTATAATTGCAATTAAAGTTCCTTTAGATTATGTAACTCCTTGTAAACCTTCAAGGGATAAAAATTAATATCAAAATATAGTTTTCTTTGAACAGGCTTGTTTGTAAAAATCTTAAGAAGTTCCTGTATTTATTGTAGATGTTTTACTACTGAAAGTCATTCTAAAAGTAGTTATGATTTGTACATATCTCTTGCTCAGCAGTTTTTTGTGTCACCGGTGGGTAATAACCTTTGTAAAATAATTTTATTTGGACAAAATAAAATCATTCACTGATTTCTTTGGAAAAAGTGTCAAAAATCTTTACTGAAGGACTGCTAGATATTGTAATAGATTTGTGTCTTCTATTAACTGCCACAACGGATTCTCCTCTCTCTTCCTTCCACTCCTTCCTATCTTTATCTCCAATGACACTAACAACTCACAGAGTCCTCGACTCAAACGTACTAGAAGTGTGTTTCTCAATACATATACTTTATTATCAACATGTAAAAGGGGTACTTACACTATAACAACTGCCTGCCCAAGGCACAGCAGCTCTATTTATAGAGAAAAAGGGTACAGCTTCGTTACCATATACGGCACGACCAATGATAATAAATAATACAAGCAATTGCTAATCATAACATAAGATACAACATACAATAACAATTTGATCCAATCATGGAGCGAGCACATGGCAGCTTGGGGGCTAGGCTTCAGTTCCCGCTCTTTTCTGCACACAAATCTTCCACTCCTTATAAGGGTATGCCACATCCTAGTCTGAGATCCTGTGAGAAGGAAGGCTCCGGTCTCCATTCTGTGAAGCGTATCCCCTTCAGGGAGGCACAGGCTCTTAGGATCAATGTAGTTGGATCCCGAATCGGGGTCCTGACCCCGATTCGGGGTGGTTCGGGGTAGGTTCGGGATAGCCAAAGTTTGATATTTATAGGGGGATAGCAACCCGAGGCCGCCGGTATCCCTTTCTCAGGGGATTCGGAATAACCCCGGGGGAGGTAGGGCTCTGGCGGGGGTAATGACTCATTACTAAGGGCACCAGGGGTGTAAAGGGGGGGGGGGGGTTGGGGGGGGGGGGGGGTAGCACTATTTATCATACAAATCTCCCACAATATTTAACCAATATTTGCAACAATTTTGAAATAACTTCAGCCGAATAGATGATATACACAAAAAAACTGTGAGGTTTGATATAAGGGCTTTGAGCACGTGACTTGTTCATGAACACAACAATGTTCACAAAGCCCAATTTTAAACCCTGTGCCTTTTAAATGCTCATCAAAACTGATTAGTATGATTTTCCAGGTCCTGTAATAATTATTTTGAAATCATGTAGTTTGTTGTGGAACCTGCAGTGCCCTGCTATATCATTGAGTAATCTTTTGAATAGCCAATTAAAAATATATAAAATTTCAAGCAGCCGAAAAAAAACTTGACGAATTATAACTACATCCCACAATATAGTTTCATGGATATTCACGGTTCAACGAGTATATAAACTACCGACAACAATTTAGGACAGTTCTCGAAAACTGATTAAAAGATAAATAACACTGTTACCATTTGTTGAAAATTGAAATTTTACTATGCCACTGGTTCTAGCGTATCACTGCTTTCCGATACCTCTACTTTTCCTTGCAAGGCTGCGTAAAAGATACTGGAAGCAAGAACCCCAGTGGTCACCAATTCAAAGGACGTGGAACACATCAAAGAAGATTTGGAGCAAGTGTTTGCGTTGAATTCTGCTTTTGCAAACCACCAGCATGTTTCCAGATGTTTAAATTTGGTTTGCAGGTGTGTAAGAGTTTGTCACCAACATTCTACGCTATTGAGCGAGACCCCCACTATCTGTTTTATGAAGAGCAAAAACTCTGATAGTGCATCAAGTCATTTGGTTATTTAGTTTGCAGTTTTTTCATTGCAAAACAGCTAAACTTAGGGCACATGGTCGCCATCTATCCAAAACTTTTGATAATACAGGCAGAGTGTGGTGTGACATGAAGCACTCACTACTGCCAAAATTGCTTTCTAATAATAAAAGTTGTGAAATAAAAACAGAATTGAAAAATATGCAAGTGGTTATTCAAAACAAGAATGCAAAAATTACAAAACAATGACAAGCTGAATCCTGTCTAATGTGGAAAGAAATACTTATGCTGAAATGATGAAATTTTGTACAATCAAAATATTTTGACAAAGTGAACATTTTTGTAAAAACACCATTGTAATTTCCAGACAGTGCTGTCAACACCCCACATGTTAATCCTTTTTAGCATTGCTTCATGTTCTCAAACTGCTGCTATCAGCATGCTATTATGAACATTTTGCTTTTAGCTTCTTAAAACTCGCTCAACGAAATTATGCTCAACTTTTTTATTGACTGTTTGAAGCAGCATAATTTGCAGTATTTCAGTTTTTTTCTAAATTTCCATAGGATACGCTGCATGTTTTAGTTGAAATCTATTTCGTTACGTTTTTCAGAGGGTCTGATTATAGTAATGAAAGCATCTCAAACAAAAGGAAAGATTTGTTTGCATTTTAGTTTGAGATTCATAGCAGTAAACATTTAAAAACCAGTCAGGTGTATGATTAATCTATTCAATCATGTAGCAGCACCAGTAGACAGATTTTTTTGTCATAGTCACATTAACCTAATGTCGTATTCCTTTGGAAACAAAACATTGTTTTTAAATCAAGTATTTCAGTCAAAGATGTCATCATAAGACATACAATTGGTAACTATCAGATAATTATTGTGTGTGTACCAGATGGCATGTGAGATGTGCTTCCGTGCCTTCATTCGCTGGTGCTACATGTGTGCAGTGATGTGATTGGCTGTTTCTACTATAAATTATGTTATCAATTACCTCTTAGTACTCATTTGGAGCTGGTGTGTTCAGCTCAGGTGTTCTTCATTTATAGACAAGCTCTGCCTGAATAAAATGGCAAAGACCTCTGCATCTGCAGTTTTTCTTGTAAGTACTTTTTGTTGCTTCAATAAAACATACAACACGGCTTACATCATCCTTAGTTGTTTTTTCGTTTATTTTATAAGTTTACAGCATAATGCATTACGTTTTTAATTACCTACTGTATCCACCAAACAAAACTACACCACTCATTTTTTCTTTTCAATTTAGAGTGCATTTAAGCTCTAGATCCAAATAAAAATTTGAGTCACTATCAAGTCATTCAATTTTTTCACAAAATTCTTAAGGTTGAACAAGAAAATGAATAAAATAACATCGAACTTAAAAGACAAACCATTTTTTTAGCTCGGCCTGTCCTGTATGGCTTTTGCTGCATTTGATGGTAGTATAAGTGAAGGTATAGATGAAGGTCTTATAAAAGCTGCAGCTAATAGCTCATCTTGTAAGTATCAAGCTATTCCACTGACAGTTTTTACTGCTTCAGTGTTTGAACAGAAAACTTGCGTAACAAAGTTATTGGACATAACTCACAAGAGAGCTGTAAACCTACCTCAACCATGGTTGAACTATTGATCTTTGTAAACTTGAACTGTAATTGTACATATCAGGTTTCGCAATATATCAATGTATTCATATTTTAAACTTAACAAAATAGGCATTTGCAGTAAAAGAAAACTTTGGAGAATCAATGGCGCTCAAAAAAAGAGTTTCATTTGTCTTTCAGCTAAAATCTTTGACCTGATTCAAGATGATGAAACAGTGTTGGTGGACCTAGACATGGTATTTGATAAAGAGGACTACATAAAGATGATAGAGGTTTGTGCAGATGCCAAATGATTACGTTATTATTTCCGTTTATTGTCATGAATTTTTTACTTGCTTGACTTCCATGGCATTTCAAACCAGTACCACTGAAATTGAGGTTAAAGCAATCATGTTTTTTTTGTCTTATGAACTGATATTTTGGATTTAACAAGGAAAAATTCACAACAAAATTTAAATTGACAGATGAAATTACTTTCCAGAACCTGACTACCTGGCCAATCTTCTGGAGTAAATAACATTGGCGTCAAGGTTTTTATAGTGTATACAAGCAATGCTAAGCGACTTGCCAATCATTGCCAACAACTTTTACACTTTTTTACACTCTTACACACAAGCGTCGTTTGCAAAAACAACTGGATGATTGCATACATGACTTCATGAAAATTGGTGTGAGCCGTTTTCGCTTGGATTTTGAGTCAATTCTGGGATGGAATCAAGTCATAGAGGGGGGGGGGGGGGGTGATGAAGTAAATCTGCAATGGAATGTTAATAAAAACCAAGGACGAGAACGATTCAACTCTTTAGTAATAGTTGGTGGACCTGAAAAGGGTCGTTGTGGGAGAGAGCAGCCTGCTCTAAACGAGATTTCGCCGGTGTCATTCAAAACAATGTTATTGTCTGGAGGGGCCGTCGAAACAATCTTTGATGACACTGTTGGAGCTGGACTGGCTCATGAGGACTGTGATGCTGGACGCCACGATGGGCGGTGCACCCACTGCGTTATGGAAGGCTGACAGAGATCCCTGTGGTCAGAGTAGGGCTGACGCTTCTGAGGGCCAGGTTGTTTTGGTGGCCTGGGCTCCTTTGGAGTATCTGTCTGTGTGGAGATTATTTGAGCATGGAAGAGACGCTTATCTTCAGCTTCCATATCTTTGGAAGTGAAGTAAACATCACAGGCTACCCAGTGACCTCTCTTTCGGTGGACTCGCTCATGCTTCGCCAACTCCCAAAAACCCCTTCTAGAAAAGCTGCACTCGTAGCAAAAAAAATTTTGCTGTCAGTGGTGGATGCTCGGTACTGATGCTGCTAAGTTGTGTCAGTAGTTATACAGCATCAAAGCGAATGTACTGGTAAAGCAAGTCACCAATAGCGAGTGCTGTGTAAACTCTGTTTAATATTCTTTGCGCTGTTGTCTAATGTTCCATTGTCATTATTTTCTATTAAATATTAGGTCCTGTCAGCATGATATAGATAAGCAATCATTCAAACACATCATCAAGTTATGGTGTGTTATTATTGCTCTCACCAACCTGTAATACAAACTGTGGATCAATCATTTCTGAGCAGTGCCAGCGTGTTTATCTGTGATTGATGCACAATAGTTGCAAGTGATCAGTCTCTATTTTTGAAATGAATGTAGTTGGATGCTACATGTCGTTGGCATTTGCTATAAGTAATTGATTGGTTTTTTCATTTTTGTTGAGATTGAAGTGGAATTTACTGAACACCAACAGTGGCAAAAACCTTGCAGAATTCCCCCTTATGGTTGTTACCACAAGCACACCTCCCTTAGATACAATAGAACAATTTCGGGCTCTATTGCAGTGAAAATATTGCTTCCATTAAGCAATAACTTTAATAATTAATCATACTTGCACATAGTACTTGCTACCCCGGCCTTGGGTAGCTATCCCGGGTTGGCATCAAAGTGGTTGCCATAACCTGATGAGGCAAACATAGCCCAAGAACCTCTACAACCCATATCCAGGACGTACCATCCTCAGAAGTTGGAAAAGTTGGACCAAAGGCTCTCAAAGACCATGGACTGTAACAAGAAAAGATACCAACCTGTTTACTGGACCCATGGCTATAGACTTCATCTCTCACCTCTAGGCACCAGTTCTTTTTAATATACTTATTCACATCTCATTGGACAATATTATTATACTCATTTGTATTGGCTAGCTAACATGCTTTCTATGTATGATGGAAATGCTTTGAGCACTTCCAGTTACTTTCTGTAACTCTGCCTTTAAGAAGCAGAGCTTCCTCATACTTCTTTGCATTGCCTAACAGCCTTGCATTGGTTTGCCACCTTTTTATTCTGCCATGAATAAAGGTGTATACCACTCAAAAGCACCAAGTATATATGTTTGAGCCGAGGGATCACCACGGTTGGTAAAGCAGAAGACCCTCTTTACAACCAGTTGTTTGTGCCATCCCAGCTTGGGGTCACGTCTGTGGAGAGGTTGACTGCTTCTAATTATGCCTAGAAAGGCTGACTCTCTAGTTGTGCCGGCAGACAAGCAGTTTGCGCGTGGTGACAACACCCAGCGGAAAGTAGTAGAACATGAAAATCCGCTAATGTACCATGAGAGTTTTGCAAGTGTTTGATTTCATAATTGATCACTGTGAATTGACAGTAAAACTTGGTAGTAAGTCTTTCACACTAATATTTCATTTTATTTCTGAGTATTGGTATTTGTTCTTAGAATTGGTTAAAAACAAGCAAACTTATTGTCTGCGTATCGTTTTTGCATTCATTTCAAAATACCAATATTTTAATTTCAAATACAGTGAGCCTTCTTCCAACTTATGCTTTTCTACCATCTCAGCACAAAGCCCCTCACTTAAAACTGTGAGCTTTATCTTTGCAATCCCTACCTAATAGTTTTCCAAAAACTATGTCTACTCTCCTGTACAACATGTTGATGCCAAGCTCTTTGTCCCAAGTTCTGTACTACAACTGGGTTGAATTTTTTTTTAAGCATTTGTTGTTTTTATATTTCTTGCTTACATTTTTTAACCTTACCTTTACCTTTTGTGCTTTTTTCATGAAAAAAGTTTTTAATCACCCTTGGCAGAAGCTTTAGGCAAAAATTCACCAAAATAAAAGTCGTCTTGGAAGCGAAATCGAGAAACTTAAGTTCGCAATCTACCAGAAAACAAAGTTATATTCCTGACTGCATAGGCCCTTAACAGTCCATGGGAAAATAAGAACACACATTACCTATGTGAAAGGCAAGTTTATATGGTTCAGGTCAAACCTGACCTAATTGGGAGTGATAAATTTCTGGACTTTAGCTTGGAGATCATGAAGGATCTTGATGCTACGCAGCATCTTTAGGACAAAAAAGCAAAGTACTGAGCTTCTAGCAACTAAACACAAAGCTTTGGATGAGTTAATTAGTCATGCAAATTACAACCATACGACTTTGTTAAGGCGTTCTTCTACGTTTGTTGTCAAAAATGTCATTGTAATATAGATTGATTAAAACATTTCGTTGCTGCTTAATGCTCTGTTTGTCACACGTTTTGTACTAGTTGAGTATCTAATAGTTTTGTGACAAATCTATTTTGTAATTCATCAACTTCAGAGATAAAATGCATCTAGTTCAAATATTTTGGCTAATTTTCGAGATCAGGGAAGGTTTACATAACATGTGACCTGACTTTTAATGCTTTGAGTCAAACAAGATTAAAGGTTACAATTGTGATAGTTAGTGTTAGTTATAAGTAGTCACTACTAAGAAGTATCGCTTACCATAATATTATAGCTAAATAATGTAAATTTTTCTTTCTGGTTTACATTAAGGTTACCTTAGACAAACTAGGAAAGTGTATTGGAAAGCTTGTTCAAACAAGAAATATTTAGCCAAGCAAGCAAACTCACGATTTCCAGTTCTGACATCAACTCGACCAAATTTTAAATTTGTTCAACAATTTTTCGAGGCCATTCAATCAAGAACAAAGTTCACTAAGTATCAAAAAAATACCAGATCATAGGTGTATTTGCGACCTGGATCGATGAACATCTGCTATTTAATCATATTGTAATAGATTTGCCTCTTCTATTAGCTACACAACGGATTCGCTACCTCTCTCTCTTCCACTCCTTTCTCTCTATCTCCAACGACGTTAACAACTCATGAGCCCTCGACTCCAACGTAGTAGAAACGTGTTTATCAGAATAGGTACTTTATTATATTCACAAGTAAAAGGGTACTTATACTTCAACAACTCTACAACAACTGCCTGCCCAAGGCACAGCAGCTCTATTTATAGAGAAAAAGGTACAACTTCGTTACCTTATTAGGCACAACAAATCACAATACAGAGTACAAGGCAATTGCCAATGGTAACATAGAATACATAATCATAACAATAAACAGTCCAATCATGTAGCAAGCACATGGTGTTTTGCCCTGGGCACTTATTGCCGCTCTTTTTGGTAGCTGGTGACTTTCCAGTCCTTATAAGGGTAGACCATATCCTATCCTGTGATCCTGGGAGAAGGAACGCTCCGATTTGGATTCTGATTGTTGCATCGCGTTCAGGAGACCTCAGGCTATCTGAATCAATGTAGTTGGATCCCGGGTCGGGGTAGGTTCGGGGTAGGTTCGGGGTCAATTCGGGGTAGCTAATTTTGCTATATATAGGGGGATAGTGTTTGGAGACAACTGATACCCACTTTACAGGGAATTCGGAGAATCTCCGGGGGGTAGAGTTCGGGGGGGGGATAATTACTTATGACTAAGGTCACCAGGGGTGTAAGGGGGGGGGGGTTTGGGGGGGGTTAACACTACCTATCACACAAATCTCCCACATACTCCGCTTCATTAGCGACGAAGTCTCTAATTAAAATACATATATATAAACAAGAATACTAAGGGGTGGTACATGACCAGAGAGTGTATTTATTGGAGACTAGTTATATGGTTGATAGTGAGTGGTCACATGAGTCTTTTGGACGGGGAGAGGGTGGGGTGGTCTGAGGAGGGGTGGGGGATGGTACTAGCTTGCATGGAATGGGGGAGGGTTGATCGCCGGTTCCTTTTTTCTGAAACTTTTTGGGTGGGGACCTAGGTGACAAGGCAGGGGGACTATGGGTGGTCTTCTTCAGGGGTATAAACCTATTCCGGGTCGGGGTAGGTTCGGGGTGGTTCGGGATAGGTTCGGGGTCACTTTTCGGAATGTGGAGTGACTTTGGGGGGTCTTTTAAACACTGGCTATAACTGCGCCGGGAGTGGGATTGTGTTTTTAGGGTGGTAGGGGTGGGGGGAGTTGGATTAGGGAAGGGGTTGAGGGGGGGAACTCTTCTAGGGTAGGAGGGGGGGGGGGTGATAATTCTCTGGTAGTTAAGGCTAAGGGATCACATGCAGTAGCATTTTTTAAAACCCAATCGTGGTAGATCTCTAACTCACTCTCTCTGTCACTAACTGCCATGCTTTCTGGTGGGTTGGTTGGTAGTAGAACCTCCGTCATAGGGGGCCCTAGTAACTCATCTTCTTGTATGCTGGAGGGGGGTGGGTACTCTGCCAAGTCGGCCTCGAGAAGCAGGTGGTCGTTCCCAGCGTCGAGCTGCCGTGGTAGCGGGTCGTTAATTTTTGCCATTTGTTTTAATTGATTTATTAACAACTGGAGTGAGAGAGCGGACTGCACAGTACTAGATCCAGCTGGCAACAGGATTGCACTTTCCTCTCTGTCTGGCTTCTTAGCAGTTTGACCTACTTCTTGGGGGGTCTGACTCCATGTAGTGGGGTAAAAGGGGGGTGTATTTGAACGACCTTGCAGCCACGGGGTTTCAAGCGGGGATACCGATTTTTCGGGGGTGGGTAGAACAGGTTCTGGCAATTCCTTTAAGACTACGCATGGGTGTGTTGGGACCTCGGTCTTTGTGGTAAAAGCCGTTAATTCGGCTATCAACCTCATTTTTTCGTGGTATTGTTGTTCAAACAATGGCTCATTTTCACCAGTCACTTGATGACACCAGGGTTCTCCATAGCGTTGGGGTGGTCCCACATTACGCCTAGGGCGACCAGTAGGTGCAGGGGCTATGACAGGGGGGTGGGGTGACTGGTGGGGGGGCAACTCCCACATTCGGGGTCTGGCTCCTATTTCGGCCAGTTCTTGGCCGATTTGTACGAAACTCGCTGGGGGTGTTGAGGGGGGTCTCGGGTAAGGGTTGCTGTAGGCGAGGGGGTGTTCGTTCTTCTAGTAGGGGAAGTGGGGGGGATGGTAATGCTGGGAGAAAGCGTGGTGGGATCGGGAGCTCTAGGAGGGGTAGGGGAATGTCTTGAAGGGGAGGGGGGGGACTTCTTCTCCTGCGGGGGCTGCGCCACGCATGTTGGGACGGCGAGCTGGCTCCATGGCTGCTGGGGCTTGGCCGTAGGGCTCAAGGCAAGCTTTATAGGGTTTGAGGCGGCTACCATTTTGTACCGAACGTTGTCCATGTCGGTCGATTAAGTAGGTGTGGTTGCTGTAGGCCTCCTCGATGATGTAGGGTCCAACGAACTTGGGTTGGAGTTTGGGGCTCTCTCCTTTCCTTCGCTTCTTGTTCTCTAGCCAGACTTCATCTCCTGGTCGGAATAACGATGGCTCCTCTCCGTCGTCTCCTCTAGTCTGCTTTTGTTCCATTCTCAGTGCCTCATGGACATCCTCTAGTCTCTCTTGCAGGGCTCGGGCATATTCGTGCACTGGTACGCACTCTAGCAAAGGGGGGGTGGTAGGTCAATTGGTCAGGGAGGCGCAACTCTCTACCCATCATAAGGAAGTTGGGCGTTTCACCAGTAGTAGAGTGGGGGGTAGCGCGAAAAGCTCTCATGATTTGGGGAAGGACCAGGTCCCATTCTTCAGGGCGTCTCTTCAGGAGGAGAGAACGTAAGGCGTCTCCGAGGACTCTATAGTTCCGCTCCACAACTCCATTGGCCTGAGGGTGGTAGGGGGGTAGTGCGGGTTTTGGCCACCCTCCAAATGGTACAGAGTTCCCGCATCAGGCTGGACTCAAATTGGGCTCCCTGATCGGTATGCATTTGTTCGGGTAAACCGAAATAGCTAAACACATGCTCGTCTAGGGCGGGTGGGCCACTACTGGGGCTGTAGCGTCTGGGAGGGGGAGGGCGTCCTGCCAGCGGGTAAAATGATCCGTTAAGACCAAAATCCACTTGTCCGCGCTGGGTCTCAGGAAGGGGACCAACTAGATCTACCGCTAGTTTTTGCCAAGGCCGGCCGGCATACATGCGTTGTCGTGTGGGGTTGGGTTTGGTCCCCCCATGTTTAGCACGTTGGCACGTCTCGCAGCTATTGACCGCCCGCCGTACATCGGCTGTCATGCCGGGCCAGTACCAGGTGAGATTCAACCTCTTGAGTGTTCGTTGAATACCTTGGTGGGCCATGACGTGGGTCTCCCACACGACTTTTCCACGCAGACTGGGGGGGCACACGGCGCACCAGTGAGACCGGGTTTGGCCGGCATGGTGTATCTCCAGCACACCATCCGGGCGGATTTGCATGGAATGTCTCCTCTTCTCCAATTGGCGCAACTCATTGCTGCCAAGCTCAAGCTGTTGGGGGTCTACGGGGGTGTTATTTTGGATAGCTTCATATACGACAGCTATGGGGTGACGGCCGGTCTTTTGAGCTTCCATCAGATCGGTGTCAGGGGGTGGTGGACGGGGACGGGCAATGGCAACTACCCGGGGGTCTGAGGGAGGGGAGGGAGTAGACAAGGGCTGGGCAAGGGGGGTAGGGGAGGGGTTTGGGAAGGTCTGTATCACCTCGTCTTTGGTGGGGCCACCATCTCTACTCTCAATGTGGGTACACTGTTTACAATCAGAGGGGCAACGCCTACTCAGTCCGTCTGCGTTCCCGTGCAAATGTCCACTGCGGTGTTCTATGGTGAATTTAAACTCTGAGAGGGCTTCCAGCCATCTGGCTACTTGGCTTGAAGGTTCCTTTCGCTTGCAGAGCCACATGAGGGAGGCATGGTCGGTACGGACTCTAAAGGTTTGTCCGTAGAGATAGGGCTTGAAGTGTTTCACCGCCTTAACTACGGCTAACAACTCCTTGCGAGTGACACAGTAGTTTCGCTCTGGGGGGCTCAGCGTTTTACTGTAGTACGCTATCACCCGTTCTTCATTGTTCTGGATCTGGGACAGGACGGCGCCGACACCGTCGTCACTGGCGTCAGTGTCTAGGATATAGGGACTGTTGGCATCGGGGTAGCCTAGAATGGGGGCGGAGACCAGTCCTGCTTTGAGCAGCACAAACGCTTCTGCCTGAGGTTGGGCCCACTCCCAGGGGGTATCTTTACAAGTGAGTCTGGTCAGGGGCTTGGCTACGGTAGAGAACCGTGGGATGTACTGGCGGTAATAACCTACAGTTCCTAGGAACGCTTGTAATTCTTTAAGACAAGTAGGGGGGGGGGGCCAATCGCGTACTGCCGCAATCTTTTCTGGGTCAGTGGAGACACCTCGCTCGCTGACAACGTGGCCTAGGTAGCGGACTTGAGATTGGAGCAGCTCACACTTGCTGGGCTTCAGTTTTAAACCAGCCGCTTGGAGACGCTGGAGCACTTCGGACAGTCGGTGGAGATGGGTGGGGAAATCGGGGCCTATGACGATGATGTCATCTAAGTACAGGAGGAGTGATTTCCAGTGAAGGCCGTGTAGCACCCTCTCCATGAGTCTCCGGAAAGTGGCGGGTGCGGAAGTTAATCCGAAGGGGAGGACTTTCCATTTATACAGGCCGGAACGGGTGGAGAAAGCGGATTTGTCACTAGCATCCGCGTCCAGGGGGACCTGCCAGTATCCGCTCACTAGGTCTAGGGTGCTGAAGTAGCGGCTACCCGACAAAGCGTCCAGGCTCTCATCTATACGGGGCAGAGGGTAGGCGTCTTGTTGGGTCACTGCATTCAACCGCCTATAATCTATGCAAAACCTCCACGATCCGTCTTTCTTTTTGACGAGTACCACGGGAGAACTCCAGGCACCATTGCTGGGTTCGATCAACCCTCTCTCTAGCAGTTTGGACACCTGCTCCTCAGCTTCTCGCTCCTTGTGGGGTCCTAATCTGTGGGGGTGTTGTCTTATGGGCTGGGCTCCGGGCTTCAGGGGGATGCTATGTGCCACGAGGTCGGTACGACCCATGTCGTGATCTCCTCTACTGAACACCTCCTCGTAGGAGTGTAAGAGCTGGGCCAGCTGGAAGGCTTCACTGGGGGTTTGGCAGTTGTCCAGGGCTTTGGTATATAGTGCCTGCAAGTGATCGGGGACGGGGGAGGGGAGGGAAGTGGGGGGGGATGGAAGTAGGGGGGTTCTCCGTTAATGGCAACTCTACGTCACTGGCCTGCACACCTGTATACCGGCCTATGGTCTTTCCCGCTTTCAAATTCAACGGCTGACTAGTGGGGTTAAGGCATCTCACTAGCAGGTGGTGTTTGGTATCAGGGGAGTTGAGACTGGCGGCGAGGGGCGGGGAGTCTGGGGTACCTTCTACTATACCGAGGGGGAGGTGCGAGGGGTTAGTAACTTTACAGAGTACCGTCGCCTCGGTATTCGGGGGAATGCGGGTGTCTCTTATGACTTGGACAGATGTGGAGAGCATCCTACCCTGTTGGTCAGTGCATGGAAGTTCCTGGCCATCTATTTCAATGACTGAACGATCAAATTTCATGTGACACTGGTGGGCGGTAAGAAAGGGCATGCCTAAGATGGCGTCTTCATTAATCTGTCCGACTACGAACGTAGCATCTGTCTTAACATCTCGTAGTCGAAGGGGCAGATGTAGGGTACCAAAAAAGGGGATATGGGATCCGTCCGCCAAAATGCCGTGGGTGTTGCTCTCTTGCAGGGCATCCCGGGTGGTAGGAGACAGCCGGTTGAACAGGTGCTGTGATAGCAAATTATTGGTACATCCGGTATCGATGAGTATAGACACCGGCTTGCCTTCAATTCGACCGGGCAAGAAATAACTTGCCTTGTAGGGGCGTTCTGGCGGAGAGTAGAGAACGTCAGTGGGTCTGACGGCTGATGGTCGGGGGGTAGGGGGCTGTCTCTCCCGAGGGCGGGAGGGGCGTATTTGGGTTGGGGGAGAGGGGGGGCTTTTGGGGTGAATCCCTCGGCTCAGAGATGGAGCTGGTTCAGAGGGGTAATATAATTTGTGTCCATGACTAACTGGGTGTTGCTGACGAGACGGGCGGGGAAGGTCAGCACACAGGGGGGCCGGGGACTGGTATGGTTGGTTGTTATCCCAGACAGGCGGGGCAGACGGGTAATAGTCTGTATCTTCCAGCTCTTGTAATGGCGCATACCGGTTGGCAGTAGGTAGCTGCCAGGGCTCTGGGGTTGGCGCAGGATACCGCCTCTCTGGACGGGGAGGAGGGATCTGAGTCACAGGGTTATGTCGCTCTAGTCTTTCTATTGCTCTCCTATAATTCCGAGGGGCCCGGGGGCAGTTAGGAACCGGTCTCCCTACTGCGGGCGGCGCCTGTTTTTTGACGGTTGGTTAGGAAGGGGGGTAGGAGACGGCCAGGGTTTAGTAGGACAACTCCTCTGTAAGTGACCAAGGGCGCCACACCCCCAACACTGAGGGGGGGTAGGTGTGAGGGGGGGTAGGAGGGGTGGGGGACGGCCAGTTGGGGGGTTCGTTGCTGCTTCAGTCTCTGGAGTTCTTCCGACTGGAGCTTGATGGCGTCGGTGAGCAACTGCATGTTTTGCATCAGAACAGCAAGGATGTCTGGGGACGGGGTAGCTGTCTGGTGGACTTGACTGAGCGGTGGGTTGGCTGGGGTTCTGCCACTGGGTGGTTCTAACATGTCGTCTTCCTCCTCCACTACTCTGACTCGGGAAGGTTTGCCTTCAAATCCTGTCTTGATTTGGAGAAACTCACTGCCTGCTCTGACTGCTTCCTCAACAGTGTCGGGTTGCACGGCTAATAAATGTCGTTGAAGGTACGCATTGCCTATTGTGCTAGCAAAGGTTTCCAGTACCATTCGGTCAACTCTTCGGGGGGGCAGGTCATCATAAGCAACACGGACCAGTTTTTCAACTTTATTAGCGTGTTGTTGCAACGATTTTTTTTGGGGGAACGACGCAGGGTAATCAACTGGGCTTGTGCCTCTTTGGGGGTAAGTCCAAACCGTGCACGTAGGGCAGCAAAGATACCTTCTACATTGGGAGGGCGGCCACACTCAAGGGCGTCGTCTCTCAGTGCCTCTCGTAAGTGTAGTAGGGCAGTAGCTTGGCCCCAATCATTTGCATCGGCTACTTCAGTAAATCGAGTGATGAAATATTCCACATCGGCCGTGCCATCGTATTTGGGGGGTTTGAAGGGAGTTGGGTTGTGTCTTTGGGGGGGTTGTACCAATCTTTGTAGGGCATCTGTCAACTCATCCAAGGCTACCGTTGGTCGAACTACAACGGGATTTCGGCCAGCGCTTCTTGCTCTCTGAGTGGCCATTGTTGATTGGCGAGTTATGGGGTATAAAATGATTGCTTGTAACAGAAATCAGTATTCTGTGGATCCCGAATCGGGGTTGGGTGGATCCCGAATCGGGGTAGCTTCGGGGTAAAGGGAAAAGGGGAATGATACAGGGTTTGATATAACTTCGGGGTAGGGGGAAGGGGAGTGATACAGGGTTTGGTATAACTTCGGGGTAGGGGGAAGGGGAGTGATACAGGGTTTGATATAACTTCGGGGTAGGGGGAAGGGGAGTGATACAGGGTTTGGTATAACTTCGGGGTAGGGGGAAGGGGAGTGATACAGGGTTTAATATAACTTCGGGGTAGGGGGAAGGGGAGCGATACAGGGTCTGTATAACTTCGGGGTGAGGGGAAGACGGCGGTAAGCAGGGTGAACAGGCTTGGTGTAGTTCCTAGCTATTTCTTCTGCTTTATTTTCTCTCTTCTTTCTCTCTCTTATCTTCTCACCTTTTCTATCTATATCTTCTTACTTCTTACCTTCTCTCTATCCGTTGTGTCCTTGTTCTTTAGATATCCCACCGCTGCCACCAATGTAATAGATTTGCCTCTTCTATTAGCTACACAACGGATTCGCTACCTCTCTCTCTTCCACTCCTTTCTCTCTATCTCCAACGACGTTAACAACTCATGAGCCCTCGACTCCAACGTAGTAGAAACGTGTTTATCAGAATAGGTACTTTATTATATTCACAAGTAAAAGGGTACTTATACTTCAACAACTCTACAACAACTGCCTGCCCAAGGCACAGCAGCTCTATTTATAGAGAAAAAGGTACAACTTCGTTACCTTATTAGGCACAACAAATCACAATACAGAGTACAAGGCAATTGCCAATGGTAACATAGAATACATAATCATAACATCAAACAGTCCAATCATGTAGCAAGCACATGGTGTTTTGCCCTGGGCACTTATTGCCGCTCTTTTTGGTAGCTGGTGACTTTCCAGTCCTTATAAGGGTAGACCATATCCTATCCTGTGATCCTGGGAGAAGGAACGCTCCGATTTGGATTCTGATTGTTGCATCGCGTTCAGGAGACCTCAGGCTATCTGAATCAATGTAGTTGGATCCCGGGTCGGGGTAGGTTCGGGGTAGGTTCGGGGTCAATTCGGGGTAGCTAATTTTGCTATATATAGGGGGATAGTGTTTGGAGACAACTGATACCCACTTTACAAGGAATTCGGAGAATCTCCGGGGGGTAGAGTTCGGGGGGGGGGGGATAATTACTTATGACTAAGGTCACCAGGGGTGTAAGGGGGGGGGGGTTTGGGGGGGGGGGTTAACACTACCTATCACACAAATCTCCCACAATATTTGGGATCCAAATTGCTGGGCGGCAAACGCATCAATCCAGGCATTTAAATTTTATTGTATAATAATAAGAAATGGTATCCTACGATCCGGATCAAACATGAGGACATAAAATTCCAATGTGCATTGTAGCGAGCAAGTTTTTTTCCATATGTGTAAGCAATTCATCAGCGACGGTTATTGCGTCGTTGATTCCTTACTGGTAATATTACCATGATACTTTTGTGGGTAGGAGATAGTGATAGCAAGCCAAAAAGTAAACAGCTTTACACTTGTCCGGTTGACAATGTTTATTTCAAAACAGTTCATTCTTGATTAACTATAACATTTATCTTTATTGTTTTAACAAAATAGCTCTGTTTTTCATTATTGTGATCAATCTATTTCCAGTATATCAATATTCTACATTGAAATCATAATAAGTAATAATAATAAAAAACATATATAATAATTATTATTAATTAATAATAAATTACAATAAAATAATAATAAATGTTGCAGAGAATGAACTGTTTTGAAACAAACGTCACCCATGTGGGTATACATTAATTTTTATGTTATGGATCGATAATGTTCGTGACCTTTGAGTATGCCTCACAAATTAATATTTTTTTTGCCCGTGAAGATGTCATTTTGCGATCCACTAAAAATATTGTGCCAACCCAATCGCATTAAATAAATTGCAAAATTTTTTATATATGAAATTTATTGTATGGATCAATCCAGGTTGCAAATATATTCCTTGACGGCAATCCAAAACCAAGAATAACAGTTGTAGCCATCAAAGCACAACACCCGGTAGTAAGGTTAACCAAACTTTTAATTTTTTTTTACAAACAGCACAGAATCTGTCTTCTTACTAGCACAGCAACTCAAAACTAATTAAAGGGAATTCAGCACTACTTATGTTTATAGACTTTGAACACTGTCAAAATGAGAGTTTCACTTAGCTAATTGCTGGCAGGTGTTTTCTAAGTGCTCATAAGTTTTTTAAAGGTGTCAGGTTGCTTGCGGGCTGTTTAAGTGTTTGTTGGTGCTCGTAAACCCACATATCTAGTTGGATAGAGTATAACTTGAGAAGTTGTATTGTTGAGTGAAAGCAACTTCTGTAGAATATGAATCTATGTAAGGGTACCATTGCCTTGTTCACCAGGCACTTATTATGATAGACACTCACAATATAGAAGGTAGTTGCCAAAGGTATCGAGGCAGACACTGGGGAATAAGAGAGTGTGTCAAGCTAGGCATATATACTTGATAGGCGAGTCAACAGTATAGTTGTAGCTGCTAATGGTAGACACACTCGTCTCTTGTGGAAAACATGATCACCACCCGGGAGTATATTTTCGGTTAACTCCCAAAAAAAGCACAAGCTGAGTTAACAATAATGCATAACTCCCCAAAAACCTCATTGCATGAGGACACTTGTGTTGGGACAAAAACAGGTCTCAAGCTCGTTTTACAGGGACAATATGGTTCTCCTGGTCGTTTGGGCTTTTTTTGTGTTTCACTTTGCGCCAGGAGAACCTGTAGGGTGTCTTTTTGTGGACAGCAGGCATTTGATTTCCCTATTTTTATTGATACAAATGATGATTGTGTATGTAACAGCGTGGGATATTGAATTTTATAAAGAATGGTTTAATTGCATCATTTCTAAAAAGCGTCCTCTTTTTATTATTAAACTGCTGATTGGTAAGATGTTGACGAAAGAAATTGTGGAGTTGATAGTGAGAAGTAAAACATATAGCTGTGTTCGTGGCAAAAGAAAAAATGACAAAAATGATGCGATAGCTTTGAACAAGATACAATAATTACAGCTATGTGGAAACTGACATTAGTAGTTTTTTTTTCCAAGCATGGAGGCACCACCAAGTTTAGGGTTTATGAAAGCAGTGTAGAAGAATTAAAAATTGCACAAAATTCCCCCAGTTTCATCATAAATGAAATGACCGTTTAATAAGAAACATATAAACCATTATGGTTTGCAATGCCAAGCGCTTTGATGCAAGATAGCAATCACGTTCTCAGAGCTGATTGTAGGACTAACCGGATCTGGAAAAAAGACTATTTTACGAATGAATAAAATTAGTCACTATTGCGCATCATCTGTTGGTAGAAGTACATTACTGTTACGGTGCCTATCAAAAAAAGCTTAGTGGTGTATCAGGAGGGATGTGTCACGAAGGAATGATACATATAACGATAAGCTTTCCTAAAGCTGGAAAAACAGGTA
>OX183134.1:4772259-4782259 GCA_945261195.1 Cryptosula pallasiana | reverse complement strand
AAAGTCATTCTAGTGGTACAATTTGGAGAAAAGTGATCAGAATCAGTATGTTTCGATTCACTTCAGAATAACATAAAGGGTTCTTCAAACAGTACTATACACCACAAGCTGGAACTGGCATCAAAGCGTACAATTGACAGCAATTTATGCTGGGTATGGGTGGCAATAATCCTGGTAGCATGTTTTATTTGAGACCCAAATCAACGACACCTTTCCTGAAAAAAATAGCTATGAGTCTTGGAATGAAAAAGTGTCTGGCGCTATTGTCGAACGCAGATTCATGTCCCTGCTACAGAGAAGGGAAGTTGAATAACTCAGGAACTCTGCAGAGATAATCTGAGTGGGGTGGACCAGATCGTGTATACAAGAGAGATAATGGCTGCTCAAAGAAAATGACGAAATGTTGCCAAAGGATCAATACTTTAGCGTTTGACTCATTTATGACGATTTGAGTACAGAATGTTGGATTTCATTATTTGTTCTTGCTTTAAGTGTCAGCGTTTGAAGCAAGGATATGCTTCAACGCTAAACAGCACAACCGATAAAACAGATGGATCTCCCCATAATCTGTACCCTCAATGAGATATTTTTGCGCTGGAGCGTACAAAGTTTGTGGTAAACGGATCTAAATACATGATTCTGAAATCTAACAGACTGATTCTTGCTGCCTGATCAAATTGAATATCACGGGTGATGAACAGCTTTTTTTCTCACAAATCGAAGCTACACTGGTTCGAGACAATGGGAATGATATTCCTGGCAATAATAACAATGTGGTCATGTGGATGGGCAACTCCCCTATTCATCGTTTAAAAATGCGTAACTTCATTTTGAAAGTAAAGTTACCGGGTATGCCAAAACTTATGAATTGCCATGTTACTTTTTGCAAATGCTGAAAACTAAAGCTATAAAATATATATTCAAGAGAAAGATGGAGGGCTGGATGTACAATGATTCAATGAGTAAAGATGCCGGTGTACAAAGAAAAAAGAGCAGTCCAATTGTCAAGCGTGGAAGAAACCGTGGAGTTTACTTTAAAACCTGGTCTCACTTTTTTCCAACAAAAAATTTTTTGCTCCTAAACCTACAGTGAAATTGGAATTTGAACTCATTTTCAGCAAGCTGGTCTTGTTTGCTGCTGACGACTCACTAATTGGAGGGTAACAAGTTTGATTTGACAAGCTTGATTTGCATCTTTTCAAAGTTGAAGTCTGTTCGCTAATACAAATGTTCAACCCGGATTGAAATTGAGAGGCCCCAAAATACGCTAAACCTGTCAATAGGAAGGGAGGTTGATTTATTTAAAGTTTGTAGCCGAGTCATGCAAATCGATGTGACACAGAGAGAAAATGAACAAAAAACTCCATGCAGGTTAATACATGATTAGGTGATTAGATAGATTAGGTAGATTAGGTAGATTATTTGAAAAATCTATTTAGGTTGCAGCACGCTGATGTGAAAAGCGTCAAATGGAAAGTTGAAAATTGTCCTATTGGAAAATGAATTGGCCAAAGTGACTATATAAAGTTTTGGTTGAGAATATCATCAATGCTTACACATGGGTGTTTATTTGCATGACAGCAAGAGTCACGGCGTTACCAGAACTAAATATATTATTTCACCTGAACCCCACATAGAAACAATGTGTTCAGATTTTGTTGCACCTAAATACAGTTATTAACTCTCAATTCTGTAGTTTCAATGATAATAAAAAAGTTTAGAAGACGTGTTATTACATGTGGGTAATATCATCGATTGATTTATTTACAGGACTCTTTAGTTTCTCTCTATTTGCAATGACCTGTTCTTTCTGATCAATAATGTAGTAGCACAAATGGCCTTTTTGGGATTGCTCATCTAGCAGATTGGGTATTTTAGAGAAGGGCTTGATGAGGTGCGAGCAAGACAACACCGAAAGAAATTTTAAATTCCGTGGTTTCGTTTATTCCGTTAAAAAAATATTTAAATTTATTTCAACACAGCTTCTGCAGCCATTTGAAGTAGTACTTTGAAAGTTATCACCAAAGGTTCTCCATCCACCACCTACTTGTATTGAGCTACTAAACCTGTGACAGTTCCTGGTAGAAAATCGCACAAATGAGCTTTGCTGGAGTAGCTGTTTCATACTCTTCTTTACCAGATCGTTGTTAAAAGTTTGCCATTTTGTCCAGAGCGCTATTGTTTGGCCCGAATGAAAGTTGGTTAGCTATTCGTTGTCTTTCCTTTGTAAATCAAGATTGGTAGAGCAATATGTTTTACTTTGTCTTTGAGTCTCCCTACGCTGATTGAAACTTTGCTCTTTACTGAAATCTTCAACTTGCGCTGTTAATAGTGGTATGCAACTGTAGATGTGTCCATTTCACTATCATAGAAGAAAACACTGCAATAATTTTCGAAAGAGTTATGACACAAATTTCTCTTCTTGGTTAGGTGATCAGTTGTCTGGGCAAACTAAAAGCATTTAATAGGGAAACACTCTTTCGAGTGAGCATGCTCAAACTGTTGATGCTGACTTTGCAGACTGATGAATCAGCTACTCAACAATAAACTTCTTCATCATTCTAGCAGTAACTACTAGTTCATTAGTTAATGCTCATTAACACTGCTCCTAATAATCATGACATTTCTTGTAGGTTCAGAGCACGAAATTTATTGACTGTATTAGACCGAGTCATTTATGTATGTAGCAACCAATAAGGCATTTTTATTACAAGCTCAAGCTTACATTTGCTTACCGAAAACATTTATAAACTTTGGCTCACTCAGGGAAGAAAATGAAAGCTAAGCAGTAAATGAATATGTAATTAGAACTTTATTACATCAATTCATTCATTTCAAGTGCATCAAATGTGTAATAATATACACAGGTAGCTGTTAACTCCAGGTGTGAGAACAAGGTTTAAGTTAAAAAAATTGTAATAGTGGTTGGAACAATAAAACCATCGGTTGAGATTCAAGGTTTTTGTTTAATTTAATCATAAAGCTTTTTCTCTCGGGTATTTCAACATGCTGAGGAAGTTGTTAAAAGAAGGAAGGTTGTTGTAATAACACAAGTTAACTCACGAGAGAAAAATTACACTACCTGTATTTTAGAGACTACATGTTTTTTCAACTGAGATATAGATTATCGATTGCTCTGAAAAATAAGCTCCATAATTTGATTGGGCAAATGGTTGTAAATGTTTCAAGTAGTCTTGCACTATACTGAACCGTTTTAAAAAAAGGTTAGTCATGACAATTCGATCAAGTACCATAAATTTTCATGCAAAACTCATTCAAAGAGAATCAAAAGCATCAAAGCCTCTCCAAACGCAATGATTTGGTTATGGAAATTTAACATTGGATGTCTATTCTATTTTAAACCGTTAATGTTTTTCTTGTTTGCTACAGCCATTAAATATCAAGCGTGTTTGATCTTAGTCACATGTTGAATCATTATTATATCCTTTTTGCTGATTGGTCGAAGCTGTTGCATGGGCTTTTTCTATTTGTTCTTTTCCCGATCATAAGTACCCAAATCTGCACTATACACTGTCCATTGCGCAATCAAAACCACTACGTGTGCCGTGTAGCAACTAACAACAAGAAGAAAATTTTCTTACCTCGGCGGCATTCATGACAGTCAAGCAGTGTGTGCGGAGAGACTTTTCGAATGCAACTATGATCACAAAACACCTCGGGTAAAAGTACACTGTGCGCCAAGGTTTGAGTGAGCTGTATTATTACTGGTCTCAGTCCCATTAGCTTCAAAGTCAAACACTCAATGCACTAGTCTATGATAGCTTTTACAGGAAAAAATAACCAACAAATTGTTGAGGGGCTAATATGCTGAATTTTTTTTACAACATCAAATTATAAATCAGTTGCTTTGTTTAGTTTTTTAAATGTTCTTTTTAAACTGCATGGTTAACAAAAGCTTCGCACAAAATATTTTTGACATTCAATAGACACCGGCAGAGAACATAACAGCTGTATTCGGCATGCTCGTTTATGTGAAGTTAATCATTTTTTGGCCATAAATTTTTTTAGCCACTGATTGAAGCAAATGTGTTTTAGGAATGATGCGTGAGTAGTAATATATGAGCAGATCTCCCTACCAAGTGTTTTTTTGTGGATCAGATCTTGGGGTTGAGGCAATGGGTTACGGCGTTGAATGAATTCGCCGAGTTTATATTGTATTTCATTTGAGTGGCATTTGAGTGGCATTTGAATGGCATTTAAGTGGCATTTGAGTTTTTGATTATTTTTTTACTCAATTTGAACTCATATGGCAGCTAGATTTTGAATGTATGGCGTTTAAGTTTTGATAATTTTTTTTACATAATTATATACATAATTCTAACTCATAGGGTATATAGATTTTGAATGTATGAAATTTAAGTTTTGATAAATTTTTTTAATTCCTACTCATATGATATCTTGAGAGAGAGGAGAGAGGGGAATAGAGAGGAGAAATGGAAGCATTAGCCCTCTAGATGATTAAAATTTACAGTAAATTTTGTGTAATAAAAAGTACTTTAACTTCATTTATTCACTTGAGACTACATATCATTGACATTTGAGATTGAGTTTACATATGAGAATAATTGTATTTGTATACATCTAGAGAGGGGAGAGAGAAGAAAGGAGAGTAGTTAAAGGAGAGAGAGGAGATATCTTGAGAGAGAGGAGTGAAGATACCATTAGTCCTTTAGATGATTAAAATTTACAGTAAATTTTGTGTAATACATTTGTAATTTTGACTCATATGATATCTTGAGAGAGAGGAGAGAGGAAGAACAAGGAGATATAACTACATTAAACCAATATATGATTATATACATTTATTACATAATAAGTAGGAAAATATCCTTGTATAATATACCTAGAGTTAGTAATACTAAGTAATACAAAGCACTACAACTTGTAATGACAATCAATGCATAGTCTTTTTTACAATGATGTCATTGATGTACTGATGTTATATCTTAGGAAGGAAGACTTCTGTTCTATATACTTTTGATTCAATAATAAACTAAAATAAAAAGTTATG
Source organism: Cryptosula pallasiana (assembly GCA_945261195.1). Lineage (NCBI taxonomy): Eukaryota > Metazoa > Bryozoa > Gymnolaemata > Cheilostomatida > Cryptosulidae > Cryptosula > Cryptosula pallasiana. The sequence goes on along the minus strand of OX183134.1, from coordinate 4,777,227 downwards.
TATTAGTATAGGATAATTAAACAAAAATGAAAGTTATGTATTAGTATAGAATGGATAAACAGAAATTTAAAACAACTACAAACTCTTACTAAATAGTATTTTTTTTATTAATTATTACCTTATCATCAAAAATTGACTGTTAATCAGATGTTTTTGTAGCTCGTTGTGCCTTACGTTGTTGAGTCCTTACCCTTCTAGCTTGTCTTTGAACGGACTGTTGCTTCATGTTTCTTCTTTTTAGAGCAAAAGCAACGGTTTCCATTCGCGTGAAAATAAGTCATTTATTCCCGCGAAAACAACGGTTCCATTCGCGGGAAATTAAATCATTTATTCCCGCGAAAGCATTGGTTTCTATTTGCGTGAAAATAAATTATTTATTCCCGCCAAAGCAACGGTTTCCATTCGCGTGAAAATAAATTATTTATTCCCGCGAAAGCAACGGTTTGTATTCGCGTGAAAATAATTTATTTATTCCCGGGAAAGCATTGACTTTCCTTCGCGTGAACAAATGTTGATTCATAGAGATTGACACGAGATGGTGTTTATAGGGTTTAATCAGTACAACTTTAGAGCTTAAGAGCCTTAAGAGCCATAGTTTTCACACAGAAAGCATCCAGTTCTACAACGGCTATCAGAGAAGCGACATCTACTACAGCTATTAGGAGAGCATCAAGGTAAGAAGTGCTAAAATAATTATTTGTCTTTAATTAATTGAATCATCCAGGTTTTTGAATCTTAGTTTTTAAAAACAATCTTTTAATAAAAAACAATAATTTCAGTATATTTACATCATTAAACTAAGTTCTTTTACTTTTTGCAGGTATGATGACATCACACTCCAAAGCACTCCCTAAACTCCATATTGAACCAACTACAGCTACCGACAACACTGACAATATCTCCACTACAACCATCAATTCCACCACCAATGGCATTCACATTGATGATAGAAGCCCCAATCCTAACACCTTTAATGATACATCTTCTCGCTCAAACATCAACACTCCTGCTGATATAGCAATGAAATGTCATGTAGTTTCAGCTGACTCTCCTTTGAGCTCTACACCGGACTACACATATCTGCATGAGAACAGTGAAGTCAACCGAGCAGAGGATAACAAAAAACCAACAGTGACATTATCTCGAGCTTCAATTTCCTTTCTACTCAGCAACACTAAGAATAATACCGTAAACAAACTTAAAGAGTTCAAATTGCTTGGGATGGCTGGAATAATGACAGGAGCTATGCAGAAAGGGATGTTGGAAATCGGAAGTTTTGTGAGTTTGTCGGATTTACCAATTCCTACGATATTGGAGGTTTTCGATGTCAATTACGTTGAAGATTATGGTATATTGGATTACGAATATGTTTTAACAAACAATCATCGAATTCGAGTCAAGTCGCTAATTGACAAAAAACTTACGGTGGAGCTACAGGAACTCGGTCCCTGCTCTTCACATATCCTAGTGTACATGGGAAAACTAGAAGAAAATCAACCCGATCTGCGTATTGTAAGAGGTAATCATCATCAAGGGCTAGAACAACGAGTTATAGCCAAAATCTTGAGAAAGAAATCATTGCAACAGTTGCAAGCATACTTTGATATCATCACTTTCGATAATATTCCTGTCAACACTCTTCTAACATTCACTAGACTCTCAGTTTGGAAAAATTTGAAGTCGAAGCAGCAAAAACGAAAACAAGATACAGCACCTCTACGTATCACTCACACTGTCACTTACAGATACATGACGAATGATGGAACTTTGATGACTGGGAAGATTGTTGTCCCTCCTGAGAACGTTTTGAAGATCGAAAATCATGAACGCGGTATGATTCACTATAAAAGTACGATGTCAACTCAAAGTGGTACAAAGAAACACATTCTCACGATTCTGGGTGTTGAAGAAGCTTTAATGCTCTTATCTACTTCAAGTGAAAAAGAAGGAATAGCTTTCAGATTTTCCCTATTTGATGATGCTGAGCGGATGAAAAGTCATGACGATGATGATAACATTGATGCTTATACTGATGACGAAGAAGATGATAATATGACGGATGATGACTCTGAAAACAAAAAATTTGAGGAAGATGAAGTCGTCAACAATGATGGTGAGAAAAGCAATGAAGATAACAATCACATTTCAAGCAAAGCTAGCAGGATTTTGATATCGGAAATTTGATTAAGGTATGTAAATTTTCACTAGTAATAAGTAACTACTAATAACCGTATTATTAACCATAGTACGATGTAGTTGTTATAGCGACGTCTATGTATGCTTTTTTACATAGAATACGTGTACAAGTGAATGACTGATGACTCGCCAAAATCTATCAGCAACAACTCATGAACATTAAATTATATATTATTTGTATTGTGGAATAATTTGTATATATTTAGCGCAATAAAGTATTTTTAGTTATATTTAACAATAGTAATTTAGTCATTTTGTAAACTTTCGGGGTTACAACTCTAAAAATATTACAAAATTTCAATGTTCCGACACAAAAATAAATATTTCAAGTTATCGTCACATTTTCAAAATTGTTAAGACAACTCCCATTTATAATTTCTGGGCTTCATTTTGAAAACTGTGTAAAAGTTGTCGGCACATTTTGTCAAAATGGTAAGACAACTCCGCATTTACACAAAAAATTGTGAAAAATGTTTTATAATTTGTTTGAGAAACCAAGACAGTAGAAGACTTTTTACAACTGCAAGCATTATACTTTAGGATTTACAGTTTTGTGAATTGGGTGTTGATAGTTTGTCATGATATGACACGATAATTAAGTAATTATAGTCTTTTTCATAACAATGTTATAGATTCAGTAATACAGATGTGAACCTTACTGCTTCATAACTTGGATGTGGTATGAAGGCAGTTAACGCAATATTTATTTTGTAATATTATGTAAAGTAATACAGTAAGAATGAAGTGTAATACAGTAAGAATGAAGCATATGAAATTCTCAACCACAAAACAAAATAAAATAATGCATTAGGTAAACTAATGACAGAACATTTTTTACATGAAATGTATTCATAAAAACACAGACTATTGTCTGTATATATAATATATATATAGAGTATTTATAAAAAAAAACATCTTATTTACTATATATTTTGTGGTAAGAACTTATAAAATGGGGTAGTTGCATAAAGCCTATTCCAGAGCCATGATAATATTAAAAAATATAGTGAAATAAAAATTTTAAAACTCACCTAAGAGTGCAGTTAGTACAAGAACTTCTTCTTGAGAAAAGTCTGAGTTTTTTTGCATTTTTTGTCTAATAGACGCTAATTTCAATTTAACACAATCATTAAAACCCTTTTTTTTTCAGCCCATCTTTTATATTCAAAATTAATTTAAGTGAAGTTAAATCAATTTTCTTATCATCAATCTTTTGGCTTTCTTTTAAATCTACTTGAGTTTGAGGTTTAACTGTTATAGTATTAGATTCTAAAACACTGGTTTTTGGACTGCACTGTGAACTAGCGACAGAAATTAAGTCATTATTACTTTCTTCAGTTTCTGAAAGATCAGAATCTGAAGATATAAGTGCTCTCATTTTTTTACACTGGTTTTCAATCAAAAGCTTTCGATCTCCAGCAGCAGGTTTTTTAGCTATCGCCAACCATTTACTCCCTAATTCAAAATTTAAAACAATATTTTCAGAAAAATAACCTTCTATTGGATAGAGATACACTAACGCAAAATTTTTTGGAAAAGTAATATCCATAAGTAATTCATTATATTTGTTATTAATAAATAAAAACAAAATTATTGTAACTAGCAATATCAACAATAAAAAACATTTTAGTTTTTAAAATACAACTATGTTGCTGGAGATCTCTCAAAGTTGTATGCGATTTTCCACATAAACAATAAAAAATAAACAAGTGAGCACAAAAATGTCTTGAAAGAACTCGGCCAGGCTCATGCAACCCCCCTAATTTAAACTTCTTACCACAAAATATACACGAAATGTTGTTTTTGTTTTCTTTCAGTGCTTCACTCAGCGTCTTTGTACCATAGGCTATCAACAGCAATGTAAGCACTGAAAGAAAATACCTAGGGCTTTTGTTATCAATATCTACAAACAAAATAAACAAATTTTCATCATATATAGATAACTTTGTTAAGCATGGTATATGTATATAAAGATAGTACATATCACTTCCACTTAAAACACTCTCTATCTTCTTTTATATCCCCATCTAAAAGACTTATCTTTCTATATTTTTTTAGTTGGGGATTCTCTGCTTGAACTAAAATAGAAAATACGAATGTAGTTATGCTATTTTTTGAAAAAATTTGAAATTTTTTTTATAAATTGAATAAGTATGTAGTAAGTAATATTTTCATCATACTCACATTCAAATGTGTGGCGATCGTAGGAGAGAAAGGATTCATCCTTCCCTATACATTGTCCACTGGCAATAAAACGTGTAGATAATTTTTTTACAAAAATAACGTAGTAAATGTAGAGTCGTTATTATTTTACCTACAGAAAAATTTGCATTTTTCATAAAACATAAAAAAAATACTTACTCATAGCAACATGCCTGTTAGCCCTGGTCTTTTTTTACCTTCTTTTCTTCACCAAAGCATTCTTCAATCCATCTCAACGTTTCATCATCCGTAGAGCTTAATAAAACAATGAATCAAAATTGTGATTAATTAAAAAACTCTATATAATACAGTTGAATAATAAAGTTTCAATAATATACTTACATAGCACTGAAATCTATTTCGTCTATATTTAGAAGCTTGTCATTTGAGGTTGTAGACCTACAAGTAATATATATATATATATATATATATATATATATATATATATATATATATATATATATATATATATATATATATATATATATATATATATATATATATATATATATATATATATAAATATATATATATATATATATATATATATATATATATATATATATATAT
>OX183134.1:4659188-4772059 GCA_945261195.1 Cryptosula pallasiana | reverse complement strand
ATATATATATATATATATATATATATATATATATTTATATATATATATATATATATTATATATATATATATATATATAAATATATATATATATAAATATATATACATTTGTATAAATTTATAAATGTAACTGCAACAAAATTGTAAAAGATAGTATAATATAACTTACTCATTTGTTGTAGGGATATTGCTAGCCATTTTTCGTAGTTTCGTGGACTAATACTTGAAATTGTACTTAGTGCAAATGAAAACTGATACTGCTTAGAAAAAATACTTTCTCTTATATACAGAACATTGAAGTCATTTATCAAGATTAATTCGTAGACTGATTTTCCTGATCATTACTATAATAAATGATATTGTTTTTTTTAAAAAAAGTGGAAGTCAATTGGGAAGTTGGTTAAAAAAATAGGAAGATAGAGATTAGATAGATTAATAAGCTTAAGCTCTACATACACTCCTGTAAACTTTCTTTCTACCTAGCTAAAATTTTTTGAATGTAAAGCATTGGATAAACAAAATTTTACAAGCCCTAGATTGATACTCTTTAAGATATATCTAGCTAGGACCAAACTTACATTGCATTTTGAATGACAACTCACTTCCTCCAAACATATTTTTATAGCAAAAAATATGATGTGTGATTAACTATTTCAATTGCAGTTCATTGCATATAGACACATCAGCAGCAAAACATTGATGATGTAGTGTAGTTCCATCTTTATATCATCAGACAGTAAATTAAAATGTGAGAGCTTAAATTATAGTTTACAACATTAAGTATGAGTTAGGAATGTAATAAACACTTTTAAGATATCTGATAGCATTTAAATATGTATAGGTAACACATAACTCTTGTTTTATTAGACAAAACAGCTTCCTAAAAATAGAAAATACACCATGTATGTTGATAACATTGTTTGTATTTCACACAAAAAACAATGAGATATTTTAAGAAAAGTAACAGTCTAACTAACAAAAAAGTGGATAAAGTCATGCTTTGTTCATGTTTTTTAGATGATATCGGAGATAAATAGAATTAGAGGTAAACCACAAATCCGTTTGGGTGAAAGGTTTGTAGCTGTATTAACTAATATGTAATCAAACAATAAAAAACAGGAGATAAATGCAATCAAGTTCTCTTCCTTTTTAGGTTAAATTCAACCTATAATTCCGTCGTCTATGGATGTTCGTTGTTTTGTTTTAAATAGAAACAACATGATAATAAATAGTGCGTAGGTGTAATTAATGACTTTTCTCGAGCGGCTTTATACACACAACATTAAAAAGATCAAAACATATAGATTAGGCGAGAGATGATGATTAATGGCTTTTCTGGAATGAGTTTATTAGTGAAGTGACACTTGCGTTGATTATAATTAATTACTTTTTGAAACTTGTGAAAATGAACTGGTAACATTACGTCGACTGAAATAATACCTAAAACGTCTCGCATAAATTTTGATCTGACTGAAAATGGACTGAAAACCTTTAGGGTGAGTACAAAATTATCGTAACTCGCTATAACGGATATTGTAAGAAATATTTTTATTTTCTCGTTGCTAACTTAACGTAAAATATTTTGTAACGGATGTCACGTGATCTCAATCGATTTTTGCCAACTGATCACTTAGTTACTCGTAAACATTTGATACTCGCTTGATTTCTTTGATAACAGCAATATCCCAATTATGTTTATCGTAAATATTTCAAAAACGGATATTGCGTGTTTCAGTTGGTTTTTTCCTACTAAATCGCTTAGTTACTCGTAAACATTTGAAATTTGTTTGATTTTTTCGTTGATAAAACATGTTGTATCTTTTAACAAATATTACCGTGATTTCAATCAGTTTTCCTTACTAGATTACTTAATTACTCATCAACATCCATAATTGCTTTTATTAATCGTTGTTGCAAAGCAATGCTGTATTTAAATAATATTACTATGTTTCCAACCAATTTCCTTACTGAATTATTTAATTACTCGCCAGTATTTCATAATTTCTGTTCACTAATAATTACAAATAATATTGTAAATTTATAATACAGTAGATACTAAATTGACACAAGTTTTATTCATATGATTTTAAAACTTAACTAATGTAGTTATTTTTTTTACCAGAAATAATAATGAATTTTTTAAACAAAATCAAAAATTAATGGTGATTACATGTATGGTAAACATATTAACTGTAAATATATATATATAACTAAAAGAAATATTTATGCTCAAGTCTCCCCCTCTCTCTCTCTCTCACTCTCTCCCTCTCCCTCTACCTCTCCCTCTCCCTCTCCCTCTCCTCTCCCTCTCCCTCTCCTCTCCCTCTCCCTCTCCCTCTCCCTCTCCCTCTCCCTCTCCCTCCTCTCCCTCTCCCTCTCCCTCTCCCTCTCCCTCTCCCTCTCCATCTCCCTCTCCCTCTCTCCCTCTCCCTCTCTCTCTCTCTCTCTCTCTCTCTCTCTCTCTCTCTCTCTCTCTCTCTCTCTCTCTCCTCTAAACTCTCTCTAGATATATACAAACACATTTATTTTTATATGTAGACTCGATCTCGAATGCTGATAATACGCAGTCTCATGTGGATAAATGAAGTTAAAGTACTTTGCATTACACAAAATTTACTGTAAATTTTAATCATCTAGAGGACTAACGGTATCCTCTCTCCTCTCTCTCTCAAGATATCTCCTCTCTCTCCCTCTCCCTCTCCCTCTCCCTCTCCCTCTCCCTCTCCCTCTCCCTCTACCTCTCCCTCTCTCCTCTAACCTCTAACCTCTAACCTCTCTCCTCTAACCTCTCTCCTCTCTCCCTCTCTAGATGTATACAAATTCAATTATTCTTATATGTAAACTCGATCTCGAATGCTGATGATATGTAGTCTCAAGTGAATAAACGAAGTTAAAGTACTTTGTAATACACAAAATTTACTGTAAATTTTAATCATCTAGAGGGCTAATGCTCTCCTTTCTCCTCTCTCCTCTTTCCCTCTCTCCTCTCTCTCAAGATATCATATGAGTAGGAATTAAAAAATCTATCAAAATTTAAATGTCATACATTCAAAATCTATATACCCTATGAGTTAGAGTTATGTATATAATTATGTAAAAAAATTATCAAAACTTGAATGCCATACATTCAAAATCTAGCTGCCATATGAGTTCAAATTAAGTAAAAAAATAATCAAAACTCAAATGCCACTTAAATGCCACTCAAATGCCACTCAAATGCCTCTCAAATGAAATACAATATAAACTCGGCGAATTCATTCAACGCCGTAACCCATTGCCTCAACTCCAAGATTTAATCCACAGAAAAACACTTGGTAGGGAGATCTGCTCATATATTACTACTTGCGTGGATGCATGTCATCAACTGCAACTGACAATGTTAAAATGGAAAAAACAAGCTTGAAAAAACTTAAAAAAACTTGAAAGTGAAAGAATGTTAACACTAGAGTTGAACAATGTTATTATTTACTACTTTCTGTTTTACTGTTTGGCACTCTTACCTCTTCACCCTATAAGGTACAGTTTGCCGCTGTGTAAGCATTTTGATTGGCGCACATACCCTAGGTGAAGTAGATCAACCAAAAGGATTTATAATAGTTTGGAAATATGAATTAGGGAAAATATAATTGAAACACTGGATTAATTGATAGCATTATATGCAAATTATGTATAGGCATCAGCATATTGTGATTGATTCTGGTCTGGTTCCACAGACATCCACTATACGCAAGTATTTTACCTTTCTCCAGAGGGGACACTGTGCTGCTCGACAGTGACAACTGTGCAACCAGGCAACCGAATTACCCGGTATAGCAAGAGTCCATGGCTCACACAAACAACACAGAGTGAAGTTTGAATACTGGCTTTATTCTCACAAGACAAAGTCCTAGGGGTATTAATCCATTAGGGATATTGTGGCAAGACATGAGAATGAATGCAATGAACATAGACAAAGTCACTCCTTTTGTAGGAAGATTGACCGGAAATAATTACCAAAATATATATATAAGAACAATAGCACAGAAAGTAAATCAACCAATGCAAACAGGTACATAAATAGTTAACGAATCAGGTAAGGTAAGTAGTTAAATGTAAAGAGCGCCAAGTGGCTAAAGGGTGGAGTCTTATCTCCATTGTCCAATCACACCTCCTACAGGGCTTCCAGGCTACAACTGGCTTATGGTCCACTTGTATGGTAATCCGAGGATAGGTACTTCCAGTTCTTGGCCCTGACTGAGTTCCTAGGTACATTTAGGGTTCCTCTTCTATGGCGGCCATCTTGCGCCAGCCCAGTATAGCTATCTCGGGCCGGTAAGAGGTCAATACAGGCCCTGCACCGGCACAGTACAAATTCTCACCTAATCAGCAGTCTACCGAAAGCTGTTGGTAGAAGTTTAGCGCATTATTCGGAAAGGGTGAAGAGTAAACTACCCGTTTACTATTAACTTTCACAAAAATCTACCACAATATGCACATTCTAGTAGTAATGTATGAGCACCATCTGAGTAAATTTTGTGCATATTTAGATTCATGCTGCACATTTTTCCCCTAATCTATTTCTCTATTTTTTTATGTTTACGTAGAAGCAAGTTTCAAATAAATACAGAACTTGTACAGTAATAATACTACAAATTTTATTATTTGTGTTGTAGGAGACAGGTGCAAATAGCGATCCATCCCAGCAGAAAAAAAGAAAAGCGCATCCCGGCAATTTTCGCCACGCAAGATGGCTAAACCAGACAATACCATATGAGATAGCTGGTGGATTATGTAAGTGTGCACCTGGTCAATGAGAAACTTGAAAAACCAATGTGTCGTCAAAACTGCTTTAGAAAACTTTTTGATGGTGACGAACAAAAATAAATTTAAAACCACGTGTGTCTGGAAAGACATGGTTAAGAATGTGAAAACTTTTGTTTACCAATCAAAGTTATATAAATGATCGATCCGATAATAAGGAAGGTAGAGCTTCGAAGCTTCTCACACATCACAAAACTGTAGAGCCAAGCAAACCGCTGCAATTTATAAATTCTGCCGGTTTACTTTTGCAACTACTTGTGCAAGAAACATGGATAATTTAACTAAGCTTACCACAAGAAGCGCCAGTCTTTAACTGACAGACAAGTAGTTGAAAAAAAACTGAAAAAAGCTTGAATGACCAAATATATTGGCCCATAGCTGCAGAAACATATTTTGGCATGAAACTGCACCAAAAATAATACATTCTCACCCAATTTGAATTATGATTACAGATAAAAGGTACTGATATAACTGTTGTACGCTGTATGGTATAGTTGAGCAAAATACATAAATTGACACCAACATTTGTAGTGGGCATTTTTTGATAGCTCTTTTGAAAATGTTTAGCAGCAAAAATTGAGTTTCATACAGTATGAATATTAAGTAAGTTAGCGACTCAAGTACTGATAAAAATGGTATGCTAGTAGCCCTTTTGTTCCACCCTTTTGCGTCTTTCATGAAAGATGTAAATGTAGCTATGAATCTCTGTAGTGCATTTTACTGAACATTAACAGTGAACATTACTGCGCAGAGGTTCCCTGATGGTGGCTACCACAAGCATGCCTCCCTTGGACACAATAGACAAGGCGGGTCCTATTGTAATGAACAAATTGTTCCGTTTATGCAATAAACCTAATAATTAATCATATCGGCATGGATTATTTACTACCCCGACCCTGGGTAGCTGTCCTGGGCCAGCATCAAGATGGCTGCCATAGCCTAAAGAAGCAAGCATAGCTCAATAACCTCCATAGACCATATCCGGGAGCTGGCTAACCTTAGATGTTGGAAAAGTGGAACCAAAGGCTTACAAAGACCGAAGACCATACTTAGAGGTGATATCCGCTTACTACTGGACAGCTAGCCATAGACTCCACCCCTCACTTCTGGGCGCCAGTTTACTCCAATATATTTGTTCACATATTATTTAACAATGTTATTATGTATTGGTTAACTATCATGCTTCCTGAGCATGATGGAAAAGTTCCAGAGTACTTCCGGTGACCTCCTGTAACTCCACTTATAAAAAAACCGAGCCGGTTTTCATATCATTGCATTACCTCTCATTGCATTGCCACCTTGTATTCTGATATGAAGAATGGTTACTATATATCACTCGAAAGCACTGAGTGTACATGTCTGAGCTGCGGGCTCACTACTGTTGCTAAAGTTGATCGCTTGCTTTACAACACCTTGTTTGTGCCATCCAGGCATGGAGTCACCTCTGGGGAGAGTTAGACTGTTGCTTGTCAGGCCTAGGAAGGCTGACTGTTTGATTGTGCTGGCAGACGAGCAGTCTGTGCAGTGACAACACCCTAGAGGAAAGTCGTGCGACATTAAAATCTGCTACATCTCTTCGTAAAACTTAAATTTTACTAGGCCACCAGCATGAAGCGACGATTGATGAGTTCAAAAGAAATCGTGTTATAAATTATTTTTGTTCAACTCAAGGAATCACATCAAACTATGTGGCTTCTATTTGTGCATCTATCAATAAAATCTGGTTATTCGGTATCTAACGTTGAAGCTTTTGGAAAAGATTTCATCTTGTACGCATTGATGCATGTTTTTCGATCTGAAATACAGTTGCACATAGTCTTGAAGAATCGGTATCAAAGAAAAATTATTAACCGCACGAAAATACTATTAAATGGTATTTGACAGCTAGTTTTAGCGGTTATAGGACTATAAACATCCAAACATGCTGTCACACTTATTATCATCTATTACGATATTTTTGCGGGGCAAAAAAAACTTCTGTAGCTAAAAGCCAATAAAAAATTTAAATAAATCTAAGTTTATTTCTTTTTATTTTTCGCTTGCCAGATACTTGCATATCTGATGGCCACAATACATAGGCAATTGTAGCAGCCAATCAAAAACTTGCATCAACAGCAGAATATGGATGCAAATCATCAGTGTTGCTTAAAATTGTGGTGGATTTTGATAAATGATAGTAGTAAACTGTTTGGTTACTACTCTTATCTCTACACCAGTGCGCTAAAGTTCCACCCACGGCTATCGGAAAGATGCTGTGTCAGTGGAAAGTCTTACTGTGATGGTAGCACAGTGTGCAAGGCCAATATTGACCCCTGCAGGGCTGGTATTGACCCCCACCGACCCGGTATGATGACACAAAGCCGGTCGAAGATGGCCGCCATAGTAGATGGCCATTGAAACTATCTGGGATCCTGCTTTAGTACAGGAACAGCAAATGCCTTTCCTCGTATCAAAGGATATCAAGACCACAAGCTAACCAGAGCCTTGCGATTATGCAGAGATCTCTGATTGGATAGTAGGAGACAGGACTCCGCCTCTAGCCACTTTGCGCCTATTACATTTAACCTTTATACATTGCATGATTTGTCTGTTATTTATACAGTAACCTGATTGGTCTAATCACTTCCTGTGCCTTTACTCTTTTATAACTTTACGGTATTTACTTCCTGCCAGCTACCTATAAAAAAGCTGGAGTTTTACATATTCGTTGCAGTTATTTCTTATGTCTCGTCAATAACCCTAGTGGATTACCACCCTAGGACTTTGGTTGTTGAGATATCAAGCCAATATTCAAACTACACTCTGGGTAGTTTGTTTGAGCCGTGGGCTCTGTCTATGCTAATTGATCCAGCTGCGTTTAACTAGTTGTCACCGTCGGGCAGCACAGTTTTTCCTCTGTAGAGAGGCATAATACTTGAGAATAGTGGAATTTCATTAAAACAAGCACGAAATCTATTACAAAATTGTATGTATGGCATTTCAATGAGCAACACATTAAGTTAATTTACATGACTCAGTGTCATTTTCCTAGCATAATTGAAGTTGACGTTAATAAAAAATAGATTGACAAACAGTTGCGAGTTTTTCAGTTGGAGTAGTAAGATAGGAGCAGATCTCGATGAAAAAGACCTGCCATATACCCCTGAATTTCTTTGGATATTACATAGTCTGGATTGTTTTACAGACCTGTCAAAAGTGTATTTGTTGGTTTCTAGATGACTTTTGTCAGTATAATATGTCTATACATGTGAAAACAAATCTGCGAACATGTTACATTGTTGTTTTGTGGTATGGATATTTTTACAGACCTGTTAAAGTGTAATATTTACACAGGTAAGTATGTATGTATGTTCGGTAATGAAAATGATTATTAAAATTTGCACAGAGCTGTAAGATATTTATCAGTTTGTTGTTTGATTATGCTGAAGGTTACCCCCATTGATATAGTTTGTGGTTGACAAGGGTCTTTTGTTTGTTTACTCATGATTTGGTAGAGGGTAGGGTCATATAATTATTTGCTTGAAATAGAAATAGTGAGCATAGTAAAGCGTATAAAAATAGGTTAAGAAAACCAGGTAAAATTGAAAATATTCGACATAGAAAGTAAATAATAGTAGTATGTAATTACTAAGTGTTGACTAAATAAGTAGTAATATAAGAGCAGATCTCCGTCATGGAGACAAAAATTTCCTTGTCCCAAGTGCCTTTTTGTTAGCACCAGTTACCATGAGAACCTGATGGTAATTATTTTTGTGCGCGAGTTTGATTGTTTGAAAATATAGTTTGTAATCGTATGATTAACTAAAGGTTTATTGAGCAGGGGGTTGTATATATTATGGTTTGTATGATGATTTAGATTATGGTGATTGAGCATTGTATAGAAATGGTTGTTAAAATATGGAATGTCCATGTTTGCTCGGTCCTCTCTTCTTTTTTGAAACCTCTTTATTTCTCCTCCCGACCCAATTCAAACACACTGCACTGAGTATATCTCCTCCAAGATCATTCAGCTCCTCCAATTCTCTCTTCTTTGCAGATGATGCAAAACTATGTGCGTCGAGGACATCGCTTGCTACGTTACTACCTACAAAGAACGCTCTCTTACGCAGACTCATGGGTCCTCTCTTTAGTAGAGGTGTTGCTTATTTATATGCCTTTACTTCAGCACATGTAATATCATAGGTTCAGTCGATGTAAAGTTTCCCAATAGTCTGTGTTGATCATCTTTTGCTGAGTCCGATCTATCGAGGAAGCGTCTCTACGGTATTTAAAATGAAAAAAATAGCGACTATTCTTGGAAATTGTACGACTTCATTTTAAAAGCATTTTCTCAACAATAAAATGACACCTAGGTTCAAATAATGACTATTATTTGCATGCAAAGCATTCGCATCGGCTTCACCAGAAACTTCACTTATCAGTTCATCGATTTTCAACCATCTGTTTTGTCCATATCTGGGAAAACTCGTAGTTATATCGATCATTCCCTCATGAAATACCACTCCGGGTTCGTCGTCAAAGGCTTTTTGATAAGCTCCATAACCGGTAACGTAATTCTATTTCTGGATGATAAGCTGTAGTCTGAATAATTTCAATCACTCGTAAAATTTCTTGGGTCTTCCCCGATCCAGTTGGTCCCGCAATCATCACTGTAAAAGGAGAACACAGCCTCGCGTCAAAATTTTCTGCATTAGCATTCATGATAAAGGAGTTGTTCATCATCCAACAATAATTCCATTTATGATTCGATTGGGAAAGGTTCTCATTTGTTGTATTTCCTTGATAGGCTTTTCATTTATATTAAACTCAGTTCCGCCTCCAAAAGTAGAAAATCTTTCGACAAATATCAAGATCATCATAACTGTTAGCACTTTTCGTTTCAGATTTGGCAAAACATCTACAAACATCTACATTGTACCATCAACAGTATTATTTTCATTCATTGCTCTCATCTCCACATTTTCCTCTGTCGACATCTTACCTTTCAATAGCAATACAATAATACAACGGTTCAGTTTTATACAATACTAAAACTCCCCAATCTAAATCATCATACAATAATAAAAACAACGCCTGCAAAACAAACAATACAAACTGCTGCACAAAAGCAGTAGCCATGAAAATAATCAAACTCATGCATCTAAATCAACATAAAAATCACAACATAAAAAATTCTTACACAATAAATACTGTGCAGGATTTCACTGTGGGGGTGTGAGTGGGTAGCTCGGCCTACCTGCACAACCTCCCGAACTGTAATGGCAACTGTGTCTAGTGTGCTAGCGATACAACCCTTCCACAGGTCGACTTAGTATACTGGAGAATGGTGATCGACCATCTCAGTAACTAGTGAGCTGCCGGTTGCGTTAGCTGTCGTTTTGTGTGTGTGTGCAATGAGTTCGAACTTTGAAGGGCGAACTAGTTGGACTAGGTTCGGCCAGCAGAGGTTCGGCTGTCTTTTTGTAGTGCTGTGCAGAGGTCGAACATTGAAGGCGAAATTAGTCAAAGCTAAGTTCGGCCAGCAGAGGTTCAGACTGATCTGCCTGTATATTACTACTTGAGTAATGGTGCGCAGTGAAGTTATTTGTATGTACAAAGAAACTTCTGAGAGTGTGCAAGCTGACTCTGATTTTATTATCCAAAACATTCGTATTTATGTACATGGTTACATAACAGATAAGCTGATAAAATTGACAGACAAAAGGTAGCCACACCTAACACAGCAATTGGCTAGAGTGGGCGAATAATACACAAAGGGTGGAACTAGAATGAATGCTTGATTGAATGCACATGGCACACGTATAACTTTGCATGTAAAAATAATTATAAGAATAAGTACATAGATGGATCTGCCCTAAAGCGCGGGCATAGAACTAGGACAAGTAGATGGTAAATAATGCGAGTGACAAGACATAGAACTAGTAAGTGTTTGTACGATTGTACCATAGAACTAACTAATAAGTGTAAGTGTTTGTATACCATAGAGTAAGATGGCGCCGGTCCGTTACACACTCCTCCCCATTGGCGAGGGTAGCCAATTAATCAACGTCGGCGGCATCTGTGTTAGTCTCGGTATGGTCGACTCAGTTCCTTCTTGATATCTTCGGCTCGAAGTAAAAGTTGGCATGCCTCGTGGGTGACTGCATGCAGCTCACGGTCCAGCGCTTCCATGCGGTGTCTGTATTCTCTTCTACGTCTCAGTCTCTCAGCTTCAGCCGATCGTTCCCGTTCGGCCCTCCAGTTGTATGTATTTGACTGCAGTTGCTCCCTCCTGGGCGAGGTCGAGCGTCGAGGGGGGTTGTCCTCCTTCTCTTTGTCGGGGGAGGTGACTCTGGTTGTCTCCCCAGTCGTTTGTGTACTGGTGCCTTGTCCACTTGTTGCTTCTCCGATTGTTTCTTCTCTGTTGATGCTCTTTCTATGATGGGGGTCGGGGTGCCGAAGGGTGGTGGTGACTGCCAGCCCATGGTTTCACAAAACTCGTTGTACCGAGCGGCGTCCACTTCAAAAAGTGGCTTGGATTTTCCCCCATGCTCTTCAGTGCCTCCTTGTACTCGGATGTGCTTCAAGATGGCGTCTCTTGAAGCACTCTTCTTCCCGCACTTGCAGAAGAAGAAAGTCAAATGCTGACGAACGTGGTAAATAACACGCTTCCTTACTTGCTGGTAGTCGCAGCGCCGGCACCTCCATTGCTCACTGTTGTCCACTTGTACAGCCATGTCCTTGATTGCATGCAACGTCTCACCGCTGAGCCATATTTCTCTGGCGAGGGGATTGGTGGTTGGTGTCGGTAGCTCTCCTTCTTCTACAACAGCAACACGCCTTATGTTGATGGCAGGCGACATGTTGGTTTTTTGTAACATATCCTCCTTTCGGGGGATAGTTACTGCTACTCGCATCTGTCGGTCTAACGCCTTGGTTAGTGACTGGATTGTCACGTCTGGTAGTTGCTCCGCTTATACTCTTCGGTCTCCCACCTCATCTCAGAGTCGTGGGCGCAACCTAGGCTGAGTACCTTTCCACCTAGCTCGCCTACTAACGCATTCGCTTTTGGCTTACTAGGGCCTGACTGTACATTGAGCTGGTCGCGCAACCCTTAGGGATTTACTGCATATGCGAACCAACCGGCCGGTGACCCAGTCGATAGCGATCACCTTGATCTGTTAGAGCGGATTAGGCCCCCAGAGGTAACCGACGGTCTGATCCATACCCCACTTAGCTATGGGTATATGAACTTTGACCGTTTTCACCAGCCTTGCCTGTTCACCAGCGTTCCAGGATATGGACTTACCTTTGCCATTCCACGCTGGCTAGGTGTGGACTATCATCCACGTACCACTCGCTGTAGTATTTTCCGACCTACAGTCGAGCCGACTAGACGGTACCACAGTATCCTGTTAATTCAGGATTCGAGACACAGTGGGCCTTCAGCTCCTCCCACAGCGCTATACCACGATTTAATGTGTCTCCAGAGCCTCACGGCCCCACTGCCGCCTGTTACAGGCAGACTTCAGGGAGCCTATCCCCCTAAGTTTACCTGCGGTGGTAGATGTGATGTCTATCGGTTCTTTGTGGTGCTGTGATACTCTTGCCATGTTTGTTGATGTGTTGTCCGGTTGATCTACTCGTCTATTGGGTAGCGAACTTGTTCTTGGCTGGCTGGCAACTGAGCGTTGGCGGCTCCTACACCTTTCTATATTTTGATTGGTGATGGCTACCACGTGCTCTCTCAGCGCCGCCTCCCACGTGGTATTATTTTGATGACGTGATGTGGCGGTTTCTTTGCTGAATTTTCCAGCGGGCCCTCGTCCGCTGTAATGGGAAGTTATGTCCCTTTGTTGATGATTGGTTTTTTCGGTGGCGAAGTTATCGTTCTGGGGAGTTATATTCCCTTGCTCACTACTTTCTTCTCGTCCCCTTTCGTGATAATTCGTCCCTTCTTCTATCAATTCTTTTTCTTTTCTTCTTCTTTTCACCAATATCCAACCGTTTTCGGCCGGGTTTTCTGGTACTTCTTTCTCCAGGACAGGAGTTGATGATGGTGGCGATGTGACCTCCCTGCTTCCTGCTCCAGTAGGTGGGGTGTTGGATATGTGGGGCCCCCCCCTGCTGCATAGCAGTGGTAGTCGTTCAACCTGGTTGGCTTTTGCCTCTCTCTTTGTGGTCGACTCAAGGGTGAGGCGGGCAGTCGGCTGGGTTGTAGGGGCGGCCAGTCTTCGTCACTGAGGGCTGGGGGCCTCAGTGGGCTGGGTGCCCTTTTGATGACCTCTGGTGGGGGTGTGTCTTCCTCTTCTGCACTTATTCTTTCTTCTACTTTTATCTTGCTGTGTCCTAGCACCTCAGGCCTTCTGGTTGGACTGTGGCGCACTGCAGGTGAAGGCGGGGGTGACAACTCCCGAGTGTGGGGTGTCCCCCCTCCCAGAGGAAGGTTTCCAGGCTCCTGGATATGCGGCGGGCTAGGGAACTCCCTGGCTGGCGGTGGCCTTTCTGGTGGGGGTGACGGTAATGGCAATGGTAACGTCTCTGGTACGGGCAGTGGTAGAGGTAACAACTCTAGGTTCTCAGCGGGGGCTGGGCGTGCCTTGGGGGGTCGTCCTCTTCTGGCCCCTTTCATATTTGGTTGGAGGGCGGGCTCCCGGCAAGGGGGTGCTCGGCCGACTGGTTCTTGGCATGTCCTATAGTGACGCAACCTCATCCCGTTTTGTATCGACCACTGTCCATTTCTTTCCACCTTGTAGGTGTGGTTGGGAAATGCTTCCGTCACTTGGTATGGGCCTACAAACCGAGGTTGCAGTTTCGGATTGCTGCCCTTTACTCTCCGCTTATTTTCAAGTACGACGAGCTCCCCCTTCTGGAATACAGAGGGTTCCTCGTCGTCTTGGCTTCTCGTCTCCTGTTGCTGGTGTCGGAGGTACTCATGTGCCTTTTGGAGGTTTTCCTGCACTGTCACAGTGTGCTCCATGATGTTGCGAGGGTCCAGGGTAGGGGGTGTACCCGTTAGTTGGTCAGGGAGGCGGACCTCCCGTCCCATTACCAGCATGTTGGGCGTTTCCCCTGTTGCTGAGTGGGGGGTGCTGCGACAGGCCCGCATGATTTGCGGCAGTAGACTGTCCCACTCGTCCTGGCCTTTCGTCAATATCAGTGTCCGGAGTGCGTCTCCCAGCGTCCGATTCTGACGCTCCACCATTCCGTTTCCTTGCGGGTGATAGGGGGTGGTCCTTGTCTTTTTTATGCCCCACAGGCTACACAGCTCTTCTAACAGCACGGACTCAAACTGAGCCCCTTGGTCGGAGTGTAACTGTTCGGGCAGGCCCCAGTAGGCAAACACTCTTTCGTCCAGTGCGACGGCGACCGTAGGTGCTGTGGCATCAGGCAGAGCTATCGCATCCTGCCAACGGGTGAAGTGGTCGGTGAGGACCAACGCCCAGCGGTTCTTCCTTTTCGTCAAGGGCAGGGGGCCGACCAGGTCGACCGCCAGCTTCTGAAAAGGTCGTCCCGCGTACATTCTTTGTCGGTGAGGGTTCTCTGTCTTCTTCCCATTCTTGGCGACTTGACATACCTCACAGTCCTTGATTAGTCTCCTGACCAGGGGGGATATGCCTGGCCAGTACCAATCCATCAGGATGCGCTGCCTTGTCCGATGAATTCCTGCATGGATCATCCTGTGCGTCTCCCAGACGACCTGTGTCCTCCTGCTTGGTGGGCAGACTACACATTGCTTGGATCTGGAAGGGTGGTGCAGCGTGATGACGAGCACCCCGTCAGGGCGGATCTTCATCGCCTCCTTCCGATCGTACAGTGTCTTCAGCTCGACACTCCCTTCGGCCAATTCTCTCTCTGTAACGCTTCCCGGTCGTCTCAGCTCGGCATAAATCCGGCCTACCGCATCCTGCCCGTCCCTTTGCTCCTGAGCTAAGGTTTGGGCGGAGTGTACCGGGTTTGTCACAGTGAGGTTGACCCGCTCCTCCTTCTCTCTCGTCTCTGCAGACTCCCTCTTCATCATGTCTCCCGGCCGTCTCGGCTCGGCGCAAGTCCGGCCTACCGCATCCCGTCCCTTCGGCTGAGCCGAATCCTGGGGGGGATGTACCGGGTTCAATGTGTCGAGGTCGTCCCTGGCCTCTCTCCGAGGTCTCTGTTCAGCTTCTTGCTGCAGCTCTACATGGGAAGGTCCCCCATCTCTCTGCTCGATGGAGCCGCACTGCCTACAGTCCGCGCAGGGTCCCTGTCGGCTGAGCCCATCGGCATTACCATGGTGAGTTCCAGCTCTGTGCTCGAGCTTATATCGGAATTCAGCCAAGATCTCCAGCCACCGAGCTATCTGGTTCGATGGTTCCTTCCGTCTGCACAGCCAGCGGAGGGATGCGTGGTCCGTCCGGAGCTTGAATTCCCGCCCGTAGAGGTAGGGACGGAAATGTTTCACTGCCTTGACGACAGCGACCAGCTCCTTCCGTGTGACGCAATAATTCCGCTCCGCTGGTGCCAGCGTCTTGCTGAAGTATGCAATGACGCGTTCCTTCCCTTCTTGTACTTGGGAGAGCACAGCACCGACTCCTACCGCACTGGCGTCGGTGTCCAGTATATATGGTAAGTTGGGGTCGGGGTACCCGAGTACTGGGGCTTGGGTGAGCCTGGCTTTGAGCTGGTCGAAGGCTGTCTGCTCCGCTTGTCCCCACTTCCAGGGTGTCTCCTTGCCTGTCATTACGGTGAGCGGTTTAGCAATCGTGGCGTAGTCAGGGAGGTACTGACGATAGTATCCGGCGGTTCCTAGGAACGCCTGCAGTCCCTTTACGTCCGTTGGTGCTTCCCATCTCCTGACGGCCTCCACTTTCCCTGGGTCGGTGGCCACTCCCTTTGCACTTACTACATGTCCGAGGTACTTGACCTCTTCTTGTAGCAGCTCGCATTTGGAGGGTTTTACCTTGAGGTTTGCCTGGTGGAGTCGTCCTAGCACTTCTCCTAGCCTCTGTAAGTGCGTCTGGAAGTCGGGTGCAATGATGATCACATCATCCAGGTACAAGAGCAGTGTCTTCCAGTGAAGACCTTTGAGGACTTTTTCCATGAGCCGTTGGAAAGTGGCAGGAGCTGACGTCAGCCCGAAGGGTAACACTTTCCACTTCCACAAGCCGCTTCTAGTGGTGAAGGCCGACTTGTCCCTGGCGTCCGGGTCTAGGGGTACCTGCCAGTATCCACTAGTGAGGTCCAGCGTAGTAAAATATTTACTACCGGCCAAGGCGTCCAGAGACTCGTCGATTCTGGGGATGGGGTAAGCGTCCTGCTTAGTTATGTCATTTAGCCTCCGGTAATCCACACAGAACCTCCACGTGTCGTCCTTTTTTCTCACCAGTACCACAGGGGAGCTCCAAGCTCCGTCGGCCGGCTCGATGAGGTCCTTTTCCAACAGGTCCTTGATCTGGCGTTCTGCCTCTGCCTCCTTTTCTGGTCCCAGGCGGTGTGGTGGGCACCGGATGGGCCGAGCCCCTTCTACTGTGGGGATCGAATGCTCTGCCAGTGTTGTCCGGCCCAGGTCTCCGCTATGGCTACTAAATACCGTCTGGTATTCGATTAGCAGCTCCTTTACTTGCTGCTCCTGCCACTGGTCCTGGCACCCTCTCTTCGCTTGCTGGAAGAGGTCGTGTAGATGGGGGGGTAACTCCCTTCCTCCCGTCTTGCTTCTCTGCTGTCCGTCTGGTTTTGTCAGTTCCCGAACGCCACCCTCTTCCACTCCCGTAAAGGTGCCAATCACCTCTCCTGCGGGTAGTCTTAGGGTGTCCTGCGTTGGGTTTAGACATCTGACCAGCACGTGTCCCTGAGCGTCAGGCCTGTTGACGCTGGTGGCGATAGGTATCCCACCCGGGATGCTTTCGATCACTCCCTGGGGAAACGTGTCCCTGGAGCTCAAGTGACATGGAATAGTCACTTCTGTCCGTGGTGGAAGCTGGGTGTCCTGTCGGACTTGCACCTTGGACACGAGATTTCTCCCGTGGCGGTCGGTACAGGCCAGCTCCCTTCCCTGTATCACCAGCACTGGACGGTCGAACCCCATCTGGCATCCTTGGCTCGTCAGGAAGGGCATCCCTAGGATAACGTCTTCGTTGACTTGACTGACCACAAAGGTCTCTTCAAACTTGACGTGCCGTATCCTTCCCTTCAGTGAGAGCAAGCCGTAGAACGGAAGTCTCGTACCGTCGGCCATGATCCCATGGGAATCGTAGTGCTGCAGCTTGCGCTGTACGTGGTTCGGTAACCGATCAAAGACTCGCTTGGACAACAGGTTAGTGTTGCAGCCCGTGTCTATGAGGTGCGTTACCGCCTCTCCTTCTACCCTTCCAGGTAGGTAGTAGCTCGAACGATATGGTCGCTCGATCTGATTGCTCTGGAGTGTCACAGGCTTTGGAATGAATTCTTCCTGCCTCAGTGGGGGCGTTTGTGTCTGCTTGTCCTTCCTCCTGGGCCTTGGTTCCTGCTGCTCTGGAGTCCCGTCGCCGTCCGTTTCTTCTGCCACTGAGCTGTCGAGGGTCGACAGGCTGGCAAAACGGTTGTGTAGGGCGATGGGGGGACTAGTCAGGAGGTCCAGGGGAGGAGTCGCTCGACGCACTGTCGCCGGTCCACTGGAGGGCGCCTGTGCCCTTTCCTTCTGATGTGCCGTTGCCCGTGTGCAGCCAGCGGGTCTCTCTACTGCTGCGGGCGGTAGTCGTTTCCCTGGCGGCTAGGCCAAGGGACGGTCCTACATGCCTTCCGGGTGTGGCCTGTCTGTTGGCATCCCCAACATCTCTTGGGTGGCTCCGACTTCTTCTCCATCTTTAGACTGGCAACCTCCTTACTCAACCCTTCTAGGGTCTTGAGTAGCTGTGCCAAGGGGTCCTGCACCTCTTGGTGCCGAGCCGTCTCTCTCGGTGGAGTCATCTCCTCTTCCAGGGGGTCGGCCTCCACTGTCCTGATGTGAGGTCCCCCCAATGGTTGGTGGGGCACCTGCAGGAACTCGTTCCCCGCCAAGATTGCTTCCTCCAGGTTCTGAGGACGTACTGCCAACAAGTGACGTTGCAGGTACGTGTGCCCTAGAGTGCTGTGGAATGTCTGCATTACCAGCTCATCCCTATTCTGTCGCGGCAGGGTGCTGTGGGCTGCCGTAACGAGGTGCTCGACCGTGAGTGCATGGTCTCTGAGACTTTCTCTGGGGTTTCGTCGGTAGCTTAGCAGTTTTGCTTGGGCTTCCGAACGAGTCATGCCAAAGGTTGCTCGTAGCGTTCGTGCCACCTCCTCTGTAGTCTCACCTCGACCGCACTGCTCGGCCTTGCCTGTTAAGGCTTGGCGTAGGTGGATGACTGCTTCCTCGGCCGGCCAATGGTTTGCTCTGGTCACCTCCTGGAACCGTTGTAGAAAGTAGTCCACATCTCCTGTACCATCGTACTGTGGTACTCTAAACTTATCTCTGGCTGTGGCTACTGTCATACGGTCTAGGATGTCGGTGAGCGTCCCCATCATCTGCAGGCTGGAAGGATCCCTGTCAGTGCTTAGTGCTCGTCTCCTGGTTGCCATTCTTCCTCTGGGAGTTGCTTCCTGTGGGTGTCTGTCAATCCCACTGCTGCCACCAATGTGCAGGATTTCACTGTGGGGGTGTGAGTGGGTAGCTCGGCCTACCTGCACAACCTCCCGAACTGTAATGGCAACTGTGTCTAGTGTGCTAGCGATACAACCCTTCCACAGGTCGACTTAGTATACTGGAGAATGGTGATCGACCATCTCAGTAACTAGTGAGCTGCCGGTTGCGTTAGCTGTCGTTTTGTGTGTGTGTGCAATGAGTTCGAACTTTGAAGGGCGAACTAGTTGGACTAGGTTCGGCCAGCAGAGGTTCGGCTGTCTTTTTGTAGTGCTGTGCAGAGGTCGAACATTGAAGGCGAAATTAGTCAAAGCTAAGTTCGGCCAGCAGAGGTTCAGACTGATCTGCCTGTATATTACTACTTGAGTAATGGTGCGCAGTGAAGTTATTTGTA
Organism: Cryptosula pallasiana; assembly: GCA_945261195.1. Taxonomy (NCBI): domain Eukaryota; kingdom Metazoa; phylum Bryozoa; class Gymnolaemata; order Cheilostomatida; family Cryptosulidae; genus Cryptosula; species Cryptosula pallasiana. Next base: position 4,753,272 of record OX183134.1, on the reverse strand, counting down.
TGTACAAAGAAACTTCTGAGAGTGTGCAAGCTGACTCTGATTTTATTATCCAAAACATTCGTATTTATGTACATGGTTACATAACAGATAAGCTGATAAAATTGACAGACAAAAGGTAGCCACACCTAACACAGCAATTGGCTAGAGTGGGCGAATAATACACAAAGGGTGGAACTAGAATGAATGCTTGATTGAATGCACATGGCACACGTATAACTTTGCATGTAAAAATAATTATAAGAATAAGTACATAGATGGATCTGCCCTAAAGCGCGGGCATAGAACTAGGACAAGTAGACGGTAAATAATGCGAGTGACAAGACATAGAACTAGTAAGTGTTTGTACGATTGTACCATAGAACTAACTAATAAGTGTAAGTGTTTGTATACCATAGAGTAAGATGGCGCCGGTCCGTTACAATACTTTGCAAACATTCAAAACTCTTAGTCATTCCACATCGAGCAATGCTCGTTGCGAAGTTATCTGTCCACTTCATCCTTCACGAGCAATGCTCGTGATTTTTTTCGTCCGGTTTTCGAAACGGTTTGCAAACGTTTGTGTAGACTCACATAGATAATTTTTATACCATCGTGTAGAGCAGACAATTGCCTATTTTCTGGTCTTTGTTTGAAGTCTGTACGATGTTCTAACCGGAAACAGTTCCAAATATCCTTAACCCCTCACTTCCTGTTTCAAATTTCGGATTTTTTTTGATAATGATGGGCAAATTTTTTTTGGAAAGGAGCAAGCACATTGTTTTCTTCTTCTGATTTAGTTAGTTTATTAATATCTTAGCTTGTTTGAGTTCTCTGATCATGGAATTGAAGGTTAGTAAGCTAGTAATTAATTATTTAGATACGGCGTTGATAATAAATAATTAATTTTAATTTTTTTTTATTATTTTTGTAAAGTTGTTGACTGATGTTGTTCTTTACATCAAAATGTAGCTCTAAGTGTTTCTAGTTCATTCGTGCACCAATGAGGGTTTTATTTTTGCCTGTAATGAAAATAATAATTATTTTCAGAAAATAAATTTTCCGAAATTTTCGGCCATTTGTCCCACAAGTGTCCAATTGTTGTTGCAGTGTTCTAACACTTTTCTTGGATATTTTTGCTTCAAATTTGGCCAGTCATATCAAAATTTTGTCTTCTTTTCAGCTGTGCTATCAGTTTCACGTTTACTGTGTTATTTTTTTTTGTAACTGGCTGACCTGTTGAGGTCATTACTAAAAAATGGTCTCCGAACTAAAAAAATAATAAAATAGCTTAGACTAGTGGAATCAATATGATATTAATTCTCCTAAGAGAAAAGAGAATGCTGATTCATATGAGCTTGAAGTTGTTACCATATCACATATAGGCAAATTTTAATAAAATTTCGAAAATTGAATTTTTTTTGCAAAAAGCGGGTGAATGCCTGAGGTAATTTATTGGTCGAAGCGAATGACGTTGAAAGAGTTTTAAACAACTGGTGCATACAAAAAGGTACCTCACAGGTCCTCGTTGTAACTGGTGCCAACTGAAAGTAAAAATGAAACTAGTAGAACCTTGTCCTCAGACTCCATGACAGAGATCTGATACTATCATACTACTAGCGCTCCGTGTCAAGCAGATATTAAAGACAAATGTTACCTGAATGTTTTACATGCATAGATCTGATTGAAACGAAGTTAGTACATGTATATTACAGATGCGGTCTAAGTCCTACAGACCTACAGAATTTTGTAATGCAATATAGGAGCAACGTTCTCTAAAAATAAATGCTTGCTTGCTTGCTTCATGGTCATGTTTTTGCGATCTTCTAGTTGTAATAAAAACTCTTTTTTTCATTTTTTTCTTAATGGATATTGGATTGTGCCAGAGTAACTCTTGGTGAACAAGAAGTTCAAATAGCATTACAACTCTGAAACCATACTTTGAAATATTGTCGTTGGACAATGATATGCTCTGTCAAACAGTAACAAGTCTGAAGAGATTCTCCTGGAAGCATCAGGTTGGTTTTAATGTGAACCATTTTGTCTTCAAACTACTGGATCCACAACTTATCTCAACGACTCTAGAAACCTCTCACCAACTACATCTCCAATGACAACAAGTACAAATTTTCCGTTACGCTCATCTCAACGATGGTGAGTTGTCGTCAAGGCATTTTTGACTATGGGCACATTCACCTACTATTGCGTATTTAAAATTGACCTTCGAAGAGCCACTTTTTCCGGTTTTACATATGTGACAGATCCAGCTATTGGAGGTTACTTGAGCAAAGATGGAGATTCCTATTTTGCATGCAAAACCATTGCTACTTTCGAGTATTTCGTAAAGTGTAAAATTTTGTCATTGATTTCAACTACATTTTCAGCTCCAACTGATCTTCTAGCAAACATCACAACTCCAGCAACTACGAATCCTACTCTAACTATAAATCCAATAAAAGTTACAACTCTATCAATAAATACAATTGCGTCTGCTGTTACAAGGCCAGTGGGAAATGCGGCTCCTGAGACGGTTACGTTCCTAAATACAATGATGTCTCTGGATGAAACTACAACCCCAGAGGTAATTACATCTCAAGATGAAATGGGATAATGATTGCATTTGCGAGCAAGTTTTGTCAGTGAAAGCAAACAAAAATAACTACAACTTTGCCATTTACTTATAGACCCTTCAGTTACACCGACACAAAGGTTTTTTCGTACACTAATCAGATACTTTTAAAGTGTAGTTTTGGTGAAAAGTTTTTTTATCTGTGAAACGAAGCGATCTGCAATAGAATTCATTGAAGCCATTGTAATAACCAACTATGAAGCACTAAAGGCACTAAACCACCTGAACAATTGGAACAAAAACAAAAAAGCCTTTGTCAATTTCTAAATTGTTTCTAATCTAAAGTGATAACAGTGAATTAAAAAATTTGCAGTTTCTTATCTAAAATAGATTTATAAACTAGCTCTAGCCGAAAACTTCACGGAGCTGATCTAAATATACTGATTATTCCTGACCATTAAAACTCATAAAAGTCCTATCTCGAGCAATGTTCGTAATTTGGGTCATGTGACCAAAAGTCCTTTCACGAGCAATGGCCGTGATTTATTTTGTCCGGTTTTCGCGCGAACGCTCTATGTTCCGGTGGCTCTATATTCCGGTGGGCCTATGTTCCGGCGATTTTGGCTCAATGTTCAGGTGAATTAGTTTTCATAGAAGAAGAGTACCGTGGAGCATCTTTTACATTTAAACACAATGAAGTTCAAATGGATTGTATTATTTGATTTAGTACTTGGTTTTGAAAAAAACTTTAATGAAAATAGTTTATGATTATGCAACAAGTAATAAACTAATTGTTAACTTAAGTTACGGCTAGTGAATGCTTACTGACAGTATCTATGTATATAGACGCAGTAACTAATAGTGACGCAGCTCCACGCTGCTTGATAACGCAGCTCCAAGCTGCCCTGCAACCTCCTACCACCCCTTAGTTGCAGCCAACACCACCTACGGTTTGCCCAACAAACCACACGTCTTGTTCCAATACGCAAGACCACAAGAGGGTATGTCACAACACAAGCAAGAGTATTTATTAATTGCAAGCTAGCTCAATAAACACAACTTTTACGGTGCCAAAGCCACAGCGGTAATGAATCAGCTTTCTACCCAACGATCTCGACCTTGACTCGCCTGCGCACGCAGGCTCCGCTAGTAAGAGCGTCGGGACAAGTACCCAAATAACCACATCTCCCCCAGCTTCTCACGAAGCTGCACACAAATTCCCTAGGTCATTCCACATACTCTGACAAGTAAGCAGGCTGATGCCGCTCCCGCTGCGACCGTCTAAGAAGTGCCGGCGGCTCATCCGCCACGGCCACATTTTCATCTACAGTGGCCTCGAGCTCCTCTACTGCATCTGCAGCTCGCTCTGTTCCACCCATGGGCTGGCCAGCGTCGCCAGCAGGCAGGGCCTGATTCACCTCACCCATGTCCTGACCAGCGTCAGCAGCAGGACCCCCTGCCTCAAAGTGTTGCAGCCCCAAATATTCAGGCTGGTGTGCCTCGAGCGGCACACACGTCGGGCCTCCCAAAAAACCCCCGAGAGGAGCAAGCCCAATGTTGTCACCAGCCGTCATGGCTTCCCGGTGACCTCTGCTGAGTTGTGGAGCATGGTACCTGCTCCCACTATGTCGACGCTTCCTAACGTCCCTTACGTGCCGTGGCACACCGTTCACACACACTGTGTGACTAGACACGACAGCAGTAATTTTGCCGTGGGCCCACTGTTTGGTGCATGAGGGTATAGGTGGCTTTATCCATACCTCATCACCAACGGAGAACGCACTGTCGCCACAGACATCCGCCTCAGGGGCGTTGACATCAAAAGGTACCCGCCATGGGTACCAAAAGAGAACGTTCGAGGGGACTGATCCCTCGTCGGCATCTTTCCTTGGCGTTACATTATACCAAAATGTAGCCTGCTCAGGGGATATTCCCCCTCTCTCCGCAATCCTCTTGATTGTCCTGTGGTTCCTTTCCACGATACCGTTGCCACTCGGGGCGTAAGCAGCTTGGAATCTGAGGGAAATTCCCCACTCGTCAGCGAACTCCTCCACAGATGCTGACCTAAATGCCATTGAGTTGTCCATGAGCAACTCGTCACATGGCCCTCGCTCAATCACCACACTGCGCAATTGAGCGACAATATTTTCCGCAGACTCCGTCTGCAGGCGTCGCCATATAGCGAATCGCGACGGACCACAGTCGACCATCTACAGAAACAGTCTGCCACCAAAATGTGTGACATCGATTGCAACCCTGCGCCAGTTTCCCTCGACCGACAGACTTCCTGTTGGGACAAGGTTCTCTGACCTCAGAGCAGGGTCAACCCGCTGGCATGCCTCACATCCAGCCACCTCGCGCTTCACTTGGTCCCTCGACAGATCACTACGAATCTGCCGAGCAAGATACAGCGTCCGGTCGACGCCCAAATGGTGGGGCAAATGCGCTGCCCAAATGGCGTCCTCTACACTCTCCCCAGTGGAAAGTGCCGCACTCACTTGTGCTTCGATGCTGTTAGCACTCCGGTAACCCAGCCATGCCTTGGTCACCCTGGTAATGCAATCGGCTTTGTTTTCGGCCGAGAGCACAAAACGAAATTTTATATCAAGTCCAAACTCGGTGATTGTATCACGAATCACCCCCAGACGACGCTTCACAAGCATCTCCGCAGCACTCTTTGTCTTAACACGACTGCGCGCGTCTACCGTGTTGCCCATCCAGTTAACGACTGTAAGAGAGTCAATGGCTAGCGTGAAAGCTCTAAAGCCCCACGTGATCGCCAGATTCACACCTCTTGCCACAGCCTCCAGCTCCGCAACATTTATGTGCGAATGGTCTGACTCTTTTTGCAGCCATGATGCATCCTCGACAACCTTGCCACACACATCGAGGACCACACCAATCCCCATAGAGCTGGCGTCAGTCCAAACTGTTACCACCCCACTGGAATCCACATTCCAACATCCTTGTACGGGGTCCTCGAGTTGAGCTCTAGCGAGAAGCTCAGCAGCCAGCCCGCCAACTGTCTCCCCGACAGGGGCATCCCAGCTGCCGCCACAACCCAGACGCTTCAAGAAGCTACAGTGCAAACGCAACCACCCTGCCACAGGATAGTGACCGACCAATCGGCCACACAAGGAGAACAGATCTCGCTTTGTTAAATTTGATGGCTGCACACTGAGTTCCGATAGTGCGGTAGCCCTCATCATCTGGAGCTCCCCTTGACTGTCACGCCTTAGTGCAACTCCCAGTAGACGACCTCCATCAAGGTCTTCCGGCTCCTTAGTCTCGAGCCCGTATTTGGTAAGATGCTCACGCACTTCTTCAGCGCTGGCAACAGATTCTTGAACCACTATGTCGTCAACATAGTGACCTGTTGCCCGATGAATTCGATCATCCAAAGACAGCACCTTACCCAGAATTGAGGTCATAATCCTGGGTGCACACGACAAACCAAAACCTAACCGAGTCAAGGCGTAATGCACACCCTTATACCTCACGACCTGATACTTCCACAGGTCTTTAGAAATGTGGATCTGCAAGTATGCTGACTTCAGGTCTACCACCCGAACACCACCACGCAGCTGTCTCCACTTCCTAATCTTCTCGCCACACACGGCGACCTTATCATCACCAGTGTGACACTCGACAAACATGTTCAACTCACGATAGTCCATGACTGGTCGCACCTTGTCCTTGGTTGGCTGAAACACTGCCAACAGTGGAATGATCCCTTCAATGGGGCCGTGCCACTGTATCAGCCAGCCCTTAGAGATCCACTTCTCCAACTCCGCGGAATAGCGCTCGTGCATCAAAGGCACTTTCGTACATCGGTACTCGGAGATACGGGTCTGCAGTCCTGAAGGAGACTCTCCACACCAACGCCAACTGACAGTCCATCGACTGCCGTTAAAGTTAGCCACAAAGTCAGGGTCCTCAACCTGCAGCAACTCTGATTTGCCACTCCCACTACCACCAGGCACAGCCACAGCCCCACAGGAAGGACCCGATACAGCGCCACAGCACCCAGTTGGAACAGGCTTTCCCTATTTAACTACATAGCGTAAGTTGGCGCTCCTCTGGACATTCACGCCTCCCATATGATCAATGGCATCGCCACCAAGGAGACAATCAACGCCAAGATTTTCCAGCTTACCCATCACTAAGGTAGAAACATGAAAGCAATGTCCCTGCAACCCAATGATGACACGACAAGTACCTTTCACATGAGGAAAATCCTTAAATGCAGCACCGTATAGGGCGATTTGCAAAAGAGCTTTTCATTGGTCTAAAACATTTCTAGAAATATCATTGGCTCAAAATAATGAAAAATACCTAGATGCACTTCACTGGTTGACAACACCATATCTCATCATAGCCAATAACAACAAAATTATTCATAGAACACTGCACTTGACTTATAAAACTGAAAATTTAATAATTCTGGAAAAGTGAAGACTATGTTGCTGTTTGAAGATAGTTATGAGCCAATTTCACTCTAATTTTAAAATATTTTAATATTTTATAAGAATGCAAATTCTACTTGAAACAACTGGCTAATCACGAACACCTAATTTTATCCAATCATATGACATTACACAAAAATCGCCGTATACGGTGCTGCATTTAAGGATTTTCTCACATGAGAGGCATTGCCATCTGCCGTTAGCAACGGCCGGCCTGTCTTTAGGCCTTGTCCCACCACCACCCGCGGACTTACCAGAGTCCGGTCGCTTCCTGTGTCTACAAGACAAAGGAAACATCGACCGTTCACAACGGCCTGGACGACTGGCATGCGGCCTGATGTTAACTTAATGCCAGCCGCCCCCGACAAGTCCAACCTGCCCTGTGGCACACATGCACCACTCAACAGCTCTCTTATGAGAGGCTGTCCGCCGTGAGCCCTGCTCACTCCGTTTCCATGACAGAGGACGCGCCGCCCCGGTCTGCGCCCTCTGCCCAAAAACTCGGTTGCCCATCAGCTGATGAGGCGACTCTAGCCTGTGAAGAACAATCCCTCACAAAGTGGTCGGTGCTTCCACACCTGAAACACCCGGCCTTTTTAACCCTGGCCGCCGGAGCCTTCCTCCGACTGGTACAGTCTTTTACTCTGTGGGCACCTCCACAGCGAAAGCACAAAAGCTCCCCGACGGGTTGCTTTTGCCTCCCAGACGCAGCCGCAACTTCATTGTCCGGATGCCTAGCCTTCTGGTGGCCAGCAACAGCTCTGCGTGAGACCAGTCGATCTCGCACACGAGCCAACACCGTGCCAAAGTCGGCAGTATATGCACTCTCGTGTGTAATAGCCCACTCGTACACAGAGCCCGGCAGTCCTTCATAGAACTGAGCCCTAAAGCTCAGCTCGCTGCAATTCATGCCGACTCTGCCTCCGAATCGTTCCAAACGATCCATATACACGTCGACGGTGTCACCAGCCTCCATCCTACAGGATATGAATTGGCGCCATGCCTCCTGACGTGGCATGGCATACTCGGCTGTTAAAGCAGCCTTCACGACATCCCACTGTGATGCCTCCCCAACTCTCATCCTATTGTACACTCGAGATGCATTACCACCCAGCATATATACCAGAATGTCGGTTGGTGTAATGCGCTCTAGAGCGCAGAGCCTCTCGTACTCTGCCAGCCACACGGTCACTTCAATAGACCCGTCACCACAGAAGGGACTCAGCAACTGACGAATCCGGCTCAGGATCGGGCCTCTCGCCTGATTGAGGATGCTGGCCAGGGCCGCGGCATCCACAATCACCGGTGTCCCACCAACAGAGGCTGGCACCTCTTTGACAGAGGTCGAAGCTCCCTCCTTGCCCTCTGGGCAATCTGGAGAAGACATCCCTGACCTGAAATTAATTAACCAATAAATAACACCATTTATAATCTGATCAATAAATTAATTAATTACATAATATTACAATAATAATAAATAAAGAGCGGAAATAGCTTGTTAACTTAAGTTACGGCTAGTGAATGCTTACTGACAGTATCTATGTATATAGACGCAGTTACTAATAGTGACGCAGCTCCACGCTGCTTGATAACGCAGCTCCAAGCTGCCCTGCAACCTCCTACCACCCCTTAGTTGCAGCCAACACCACCTACGGTTTGCCCAACAAACCACACGTCTTGTTCCAATACGCAAGACCACAAGAGGGTATGTCACAACACAAGCAAGAGTATTTATTAATTGCAAGCTAGCTCAATAAACACGACTTTTACGGTGCCAAAGCCACAGCGGTAATGAATCAGCTTTCTACCCAGCAATCTCGACCTTGACCCGCCTGCGCACGCAGGCTCCGCTAGTAAGAGCGTCGGGACAAGTACCCAAATAACCACACTAATTTTACGGTAGTGGTAATCGGCGTGAGCGTGAGGCGTGACGTGATGGCGTGCGTGAAATTATTTTTATAAAAGAAAAATAGGAGTTGTCTTTTCATGTAACTGTTCAAATTTCACGGTTACCAATGTGCTTGCCCTTAACATCGTTGAAAAGCTTGCCAGTTTGGACATGAAAAGACAACTCCAAAAATTATTGTCGTTTTTTATTTATCAGTTACTATTTGTTAATTTTTCACCAAAAAAACTCAAGTAGGTAGTAGTTAGTAATGTAACTAAATTAGTACCCAGCTACATTATTTATTGCTCAATTTTCACATAGAGATTGCGAGCAATTATCTTTTCTCAACAAAGAAGGACAGCAGTGGAAATGATGTTTTCTTGTATCATTTTGAAAATTTCATTTCTTGTAGCAAAATGAAAGTTATTCCAAACAGCAAGCATCAGTTGGCAGTTCACAATCCCAGCATATTTGATGCTGCAATTTACTATTAAATTATAAGCTACCATGCAACCAAATCTTGCAAATTTTTTAAAATGAATACTCTTCCAATTATCTGTATACATAAACTCACCACCAGCAAGCCAGTGAGATTTTCAAAGAGTAGTTTAAATTTTTCCAATAACCTCCGTCAGTACCTTTATATACATACATGCAGCTGAGCTGAACACCAGTTGTTCTATACTTACGGACTTTTATAGTATATACTGTTCCCAGTGTGGGGTGAGTTGTAGCTGGTCGTGATGTGGCACCCAAGAAAACTTAATATCATGTAAACCTCAAACTGACATGGGTGAGACATCTTTAGCGTAGAATCATTAATTAATGAACTACCATGCATTCACTTTTGGAATATGATAAGGAGTTTCAACACTATGCAACTAGCTAAGGATTTTTGTGCTATAATGATGTTTTACACAGGTATTTCACAAAACTAAACATGGTATTGTTCAAAAAGATTGGTCTAAATCCAAGTAAATAATGATTACTGGTTGGTAGTTATTGTGATAACCATTTAATTCAAGCTATTATTTGAATGAAGCATAACAAATTTCGGTTCCTGCCAAAGCATAATAAATGAAACTTTGCTATTTATGCTTCGATCTTGGCACCATGCGTAAACAAATTTTTTATCCAATGTATTGAGGTTTCCTTGAAAGTGGCTTCTATTACTAAAATAAAACACTTTTTTGCATTTTTTGCTTTTTTTTAAAAGCTATTGTCTATTCTGCAATGAGCCCACAACTCCTTGTATTGAAGTTTTCAATATATTTTCCGAATGAGAAGTTGTTTGCCAACGCTTTTAATAACTTGTTCAGCAACATATTGTTGCAACATCTGTAACACTTGAGTTTACACGAAGTAACTTTAAATGTTTCCCAGAAATACTCAATGGTGCCATGTATTGCATTTTTAGTACTGAGTATGTAGTTTAGCAACATTACAAAGTACAGTACTAATGCCTAATGATAAAATTAATCTCTATGCAGTGACAGACATTGAAGACTAGCAGCCATTGTTTTAATGTGAAAGTACACAGCTGTAAACACCAACTGACTGCAGCTGATCAAATATTATCTCCTAAAAGTTGAATTGCATTAAGATATGCCTATAAGGTGTACTATGTGCAGTACACATTCACCAAGTGTGAATGGGACAAGTGCTCGTACAAGAAGCAAGAAACATGAATTCTAAAAAACTTTGTATTGTAGTAAAAAAGGCAACAGCAAAAATTGAATGGTTTACCTGTTCAAAGCATAGGAGATGTCGAAAGAAACATGCAGATAAGCTTGCTTACATCACGCAGGGTGCATAGATAAAATATGCTTGTAATGTTTTTGCCATTCGCCAGAAAAGTCACAATCATTTACTTGATTGAATTAGATGAACTTAGGTTTCTGTCACAGGCTATTGCATGTGTTGTATGATTTCAAAATCTGAATTTTGTCAATACATGACTTCACATTATATATCATGCGTACTAATTTCCAGTTTAAATCAATTCTCTCAGTTTATAGTAAAATCTAATAAATGGCTGGAAAAGCTTGCCAAGAACTACTGGAAGGCAATTTCCTATGAAATAGGGCCCACCGTCAGAGTTGCACTGACTCAAGGCTAGCTAGTGACCAGCTGTTGTTTTAATTGCTTGGGAACTGATAGGAAACGGTGAAACGTGTAGTGCACAATGTTATAGTAGTCATCCATGCTGCATGTGCCTGTATCAATACCAACTGATTCCAACCTTTGTATATGATGTATAATTTGCTGCTACCTAACAGGGACAAGCTGGTCCACCAACAGCTCTACTTGGCTCAGTTTTCTACAAATATACACAACTTTGACAGAGAGATTACATGAGTAGACATCTCAGATAACTAAAATAATAGTTGCTTGAAAAAGAATTTTTCTGGTTATCAGCTTTTCAATTAGTGCCTAATCAATCAATGCCGATGTTACTGAAAAACTATAGCATAAGGAATTTCATATTGGAAAGCTTCAACAAAATGGTTATTTCATGAGATTATGCAACCATCTCACTATACTAAAACATGAACAATCCAAAAGCGGAAACTGACGATTGTAAAACATTGTCGACACAGGTTTTCTTCTACTGCTGCCTAACAGTCAACAAAAAGATGTTGATTCTAATAGTTTGAGCATTGGCTGAATGTAGGCATTACTGCTGTATAACTTTTCCATTTATTGTAATAACAAGATGGCTAACATATGCCCTGATCAAACAAGTAATTTTTTTAGCAGTAATTCATCAAGTTTTTAAGCAATGGCAGCTGTATTTAAATTATCTCTCAACCATAAAATACACATTGCTGAGAGTTACTTTTGTGACATTACAACCTGCAAATATTTTTTGTATATCCAGATCGGTAATGTACGCTTCACAAGGGAACTTAATTTCATGACCAGTGTTAACAAAAAACCTCATCTCCCTTTTCCTAATTCCATAAATTAATGGAGTGTGAAATTTAAATTTTTGGAAAAATCATATATTGCACATTCAGCAAATCTTTTTATTTATGGAGGACTGATAACAGGCCCATTTGATTGTCTGAAGATCGACTGATAACAGGTTTGGCTGATGGCTTGTGGAAGGACCAATATAGGCATGGTAGGTTATTTGTAAAAGGACCGATAACAGGACCAATAGATTTAGATTAAATTCTTATAAGAATTGCTTCGCTCTATGGTTATACAGCACCATTTAACAATCGGCTAAATCACATTCATTACTAAATTTGTTCCATCGACAGACTAGACCAGCTAAACTAGTGGGAAGCAAATTTTATAACTACCACGTAGTATAATGGGGGCAGAGGAGGCCTACATTTAGGTTTAAAGACACATAAGTCTTCAAAGTGTTATACACAACATTATTACTTGCCAATTCTGACCAAACGACCAACTAGATTTATATGGCGGTATTGGTCAAAACTGTGTCGCTGATCGGACAAAAATTGAATGGGTCAACTACAATCATCTGTACAGCAATGATTGGCGATATTGCTCCAAAACGTGTTGGTGATTGGACAAAATTTAAATGGGATTCAAATACGATTATCTATACAATGATTACCAAAAAGAATAATTTTTCTATACATGAAAAACGTTACGTGTCCAAAAGCAAATATGCAATTAATATTAACAGGAACAAAATAATATTGTGAAAAATTATAGAATGCTATAACTTAATACAAATATTGTCAGCAAAATACAGATTACAAGGCATCTGCTATAGGAATTTGAACTAACGCGCCCACTTTAATACTAGACATGAGTTTTGAGTTATCGATTATCATCAGTGTTCATCATACACTATGCACTGCAACATGTTCTACTGTTAAGCCGTGGCTACACACACCTACGCTTTGTAGGAATACAACGAAAAAAATGTTCCGTAGCGTCGCTCTGGTGGCTACACACACAGATGATTGATCACCAAAACGCTACGGAGTGTCTAATGAGACAAAGAGGACATAATTATGGAAAATAATCAATATAATAACTATAATAAATATAAATTATAATAATTAATTAATTATGATGTTTCTTTATAATACTAAATAAATAACTTATTATCTGTGATGAATCATTGAAGTTAATAAATAACAATTAGTTGTTTATAAATAAAAAGTAACCTCTTTGATAGAAGTACTGTTGGCCAATCAGTAATGACCAGGTCAAGGTTGAATTATAAAAAAGTTCACTGGACTCGTCAAATTTCGTCCTTAAATTTTATCCAATCAAGAGTGGTTGTTTAATAATAATTGTCCAATCACCGAAGCGTCAGGCAAAAAACGTTTTCGTAGACCAACATGTTGGTCTACGAAACCGAGCATCTTTTTGTAAAAAAACGTCGCTTGCAAAGAGGGAAAAACGCGTTTCTACTGCATACCTACAAAACGTAGCTGTGTGTAGCCATGGCTTTAGGTGTGTAAATTCCATCGATGGTGTTTCCCTGAGTTGGCCTAATACGAGCGTAATCAAAAAAGGAGAGGTCAGCGCCTAGACTGCAATGCCTACTTCACATCCATGGAGAGGGAGGTAAGAAGCGAACGACATATGTATTTTTGCTTAGTCGCTACTGTCCGTTCACACAGCTACTTCCATCTATAAAAAGATACCACCCACCACCTTCATCAGGGCAAACAAAGAGCCGTTCTATGTGGCGTCCAGTCACGCAGCACTCACTTGCCATCCCACTTGCTATCACCAGTTTCACAGCTGATCCAGAAGACTGAGAAGGTACTAGGATAGATCTTAAAGATAACTGCAATTCTTTTTCTGAAGCGTCTCCTCACAGCTCCCTCAGCCCTAAAGGGTCACCAAGAATAATCAAAAGAGTTGTTTCTCTCCTTGCCATTGACCAAAACAGATTGAACGTTTACTTCCTTATTATATAATAATAATTATTAATAACATTATAACAAGGATAAATTACAACGTGTTATTAATTAAATAGTATCATTCCAACTATTGAATATTCATAAACACAATCACAAATATCTTATAGTCATGATGATTACAAATATAATTGGCAATAATCAGGAAAAAATAATCTATTATTTATTAATCAATCAATAATACTTCATTGTCAACAGATTAATTTTTGGTGATTAAAGTTAAAAAACAACTTAATTACTCGGTACTTGTCGAGTAATCGCAAACTTCTTTCTGGAAGGTAAGAGCAAAATGGCACTTCCGTTAAGCCATGTATCAGTCCAGGTCATCAACAGGATCCACCTGCAGTGTTCCAAGCTCTACATCAGTCAGCCAGAGGCAGTCCCTCCAAGAGTCTGCATCCAAGATTGTTCCAGAGTCTAGCAGTGCAGATCATAAAGTTATTTTGTTGAAACTTGGTCTTACAGTGGGGGATAATGTATTGTTGCTAGTGTAATCGGGAATAACCGATTGGGGGCGATGAAGAGAAACATAGTCGCTGATATTGGTTGCAACTTCATCGAAATGCATAGCTCAGTTGGAATAGTCCCAGCCTGCTTCTCACTCGCCTAGACACCAGCGTGTCCCTTTCAAAGTCTTTGATGAGTTATGTAGTGCTGGTGGTGTAGTCAGTGTGCTTGATATTTTTTACGAATCTTACAGCTCTTCTCTGAACAGCTTAAAGCGATGTTTTCTGTGCAGATGTTAAGCCAGAATCCCACACGGTACATGAGTACTCCATCACAGGTCTCAGTAGCTTTCTGTATGCTTTGCCTCGGCAAGTGGGGGAGACTTGGTGGTATGATTTGTCGTATGTACCTGAGTCTACAACCTGCCTTACCGAGGATGAAACATGTATTTCGATTCCACCGTAAGCTGTTTTCTAGTTTGACTCCAAGGTATTTTACGGTGATCGTCGTTTTCATCTTTATACCATAAACGTTGTAGGTGTTGTCAGTCCCTCTTAGCCATTTTCGGCAGAACTTCACACGCTCACATCTGAGTGGGTTAAATTCCATATAGGTAATCTTGCAGTTGCTTTCTGTTTTCCACAGTATTGTAGACAACAATGCCATTCGCAAAATGTCTAACATGAGACCCAACTGCATCTGGTAGGCGGGTGATATATACCAGGAACAAGATGGGTCCGATTACGTATCATTGAGATACTCCGGAGGTGATAAGGTTCTTCAGTCCAGTTCACAATCTGGCTGTTTCTACCATTATCTAGTAGTTTCTGAATCTGCTTAGGATGGTAGGTTTGTCGAATACCTTGCTAAAGTCGAGAAAGCAGGCGTCTATTTCCTAGTCTTGATTTATATGCAGAGATGTGACAAGACAGCTCAACAAGTTGGGTCTAACAGCTTCAGCGACTTCTGAAATCATGCAGCTGGGAGTAAGTTGATCAGAGGAATCCAGGATGCTGGCTAGTTATAATGTGCTCTAAGATCTTGATGGAGACAATTGTAAGGCTGACTGGTCGATGGTTGCTGGCAAGATAATTATCGTCTATCTTGTATATAGGGCTCACAAAATATGTGATACCATGTAGATTATGTTTCACAGTGTACTACTCCGTTCTGTTCCCAAGTGACAGGCATTTGACAAGTGTCACATAGATATGGGGCACTAATCTTTGCCGATCATCTTGAAATATTATTTAATAAGATTACTACAACACAGTAATTGTTACAGCTTTGGTTTGTACCACAATAACAATGATAATAAACTATTTATCATTATTATAATCATTTACGATGATTGAGGATCACGATGATGACCGTTGAGAAGTATTTAACAAAATAATTAACAATTAATAATAATAAATATTAGATAGCAATAATCATAATATAATATTCATTTTTGCTAAATATTATAACTAGTAAGTAATAACGCTCAATTGTTGTAGTCCAACAATAAAAAATGATAATAACATAGCGTGTAAAGAACTCATGAGAGTGTAGCGTTTATTAAGACAAAGCATCCATATAATTTCGTCCCATATGGATTTTTGATTTTCCAGATATTCCACCGTGGCTGTCTCTCCAATAACTTGGGGCCAGAAGATTCTAGAAACCAATTTAAAAATTAATATTTCGCAAACAATATTCCGCCTAGGTTCATGCTCCTGCCACACGAGCGTGCCTTCCGTGCCCAGAGACTGGATCTGGCAACAGATAGCATGCCAAACGAGCCTGACTGGCAACTGAAACAATGGACGTAGCAAATGAAACAATGGATGATTGAGCAAATAAGAGCAGGATTAATCTTCTGTGCATTCCATATACTTTCCTGTTTCTGATTATTTTTATTATATTTATTTTTATTTAAACATATTCTAATTGCTAATTAGTCAAATAATTAATAAATTATTATTATTAGGTACATGATTCATTATCGTTTATAACTTATATGCTCTCTAATTATTTATTTATAGCTTTTTTCCTCCGCAAACAATAATTATGTTAACAATTGTATGCCTGTGTTAGTTTCAGATGAACTCCAACAATCATATACTTATTATAATATCTACTACTATCTTACAAGTATATATGATCTTTGTAAACAAGCGGAAAATCAATGTAGCCTTGTCCAATGGAATCGCTGGGGGTCAATCAACCTATCACACCACGACGGACAGGATGAGAAACCGATCATGTCCATTCTGCTTCATCCTGCGCTGGATGTGCCGTTATGCGTGACAGAACGACAGATACGGTGGTATTATGGTTTGTTTGGCAGGAGCATTAGCCAATCATTGTACTGCTTACATAGCTGTGGAGAAAAGAAACTTGGTTTGACAATGCATTGCAAGCTGGCAATGTCCTGACGCGCCCTGGGCCCCAAAGTATACATTATTTTTTATTGTAAGCCGGCAATGCACTGTCGAGCAATAGGCCCCCCCCTCAAGTATATATTATTTAAATTCTCTGCTATTTTACCAACCCAGTGGTATACTATTTATCGTAGGGCAATCACATTGAGTAGACAAAAAAAATAACTTTACTGGAGAACCATTTTCCAATGAACAAAAGAACTTCAATGTTTTACCATCAGCTAGCTTCTGTCGCGTTATTGCATACGTATCATCAAGCTTCACTGATTTTTCTTCACTACAACAACACCATTGTTGTCAGCAATGCTTGACAGTGGGACCTCAAATCATCTGTTCTTTTCTTGAGCAAAGTGATTTTTCTTAATTATTTTTATGAAGCAATCATTGGTGTGACACCAATGAGTTTTGCACCAATGCATAGACAATAAATTGTCTAAAAGCTGATGGTCTGATTCTATTGAATTGAGAAGAAATGGTCCATTAAAAAATAATTACACCGGTGCTAGCTAAATAAATAAAAACAATAAATATTATTACTCATTACATAATAATAATACATAATAATTAATTATATATTGATACTTATGATTGATATTGTAATTATATTATTATTATTATTATTATAATTACACTACATAAAACTTATTATTATTATTGTTATATATAATTGCTGTGTAATGTTTGTAACACACACAAACAATAATTATTTGATAATTAATAATAATTACTACAACAATAAAATTAAAAAAGAAGTCCATTACTCAATTACTGCAACGAACTACTATCATTATTATCACTACTACTACTATTTTAATTTATTTGCTTATTTATTACTTATTCTTATTAATAATAATAATTATTAGTATTACTACTATTATATTATTTATTATTAAAATTTTTCAAATAATTATTATTTATTTAATATTAAATTATTGTCATTATTATTATAGGAGCGTATCTATCATCATCATGATCAGTACTATACTTGACATTGCATTGCCCTTATACAATGTCAGCGGATTGGGTTATGTTGAAACAGCTCATATCACAAGAAATAAAAAAGAACGTCTTTATTATAGTGAAAGACGTCAGCCAAAATAATAATTATTATACACTGATAGTTTTGAAGGGCACAACTGGTACTTTTAATAGTTCGCCTACAGGATTCGTCTAAGCCGGACAACGAAATGTAAAGAAAGAAGACAACCCCAAATAAAATACTAAGAAAAAGTGTGTGGGTGGAAAACTCCCAAAAAATAATTTCACGCACGCCAACACGTCACGCCTCACGCTCACGCCGATTACCACTACCGCTAATTTTATTAGCAATAAAAACAATGAAAAAACAAAACTTCATCATAAAATAATTTAGTAACAGTTTATTGTGAAAGGTAGCGTCCATTTTTAATAGAGCTCAACAGTAGCATTTTTCTACGAAAAATAATTCACCAAAACATAGAGCCAAAATCACCAGAACATAGACCCACCGGAATATAGAACCACCGGAACATAGAGCTAGACCCGGTTTTCGGAACTGATTGCAGAAGTTTGTGTAAGCTGATATGAATAATTTTTATACCATCGTGTAGAGCAGGCAATTGCCTATTTTCCAGTTTTTATTTGAAGACAGTACAACGTTCTAAACGGAAACAGTTCCAAATATTCTTAACCCATCACTTCCTGTTTTAAATTTCGGATTTTTTTTGATAATCATGGGCAAAATGTTTTTGGAAAGGAGCAAGCACATTGTTTTCTTCTTCTGATTTAGTTAGTTTATTAATATCTTAGCTTGTTTGAGCCCTCTGACACTGGAATTGAAGGTTAGTAAGCTAGTAATTAATTATTTAGATACGGCATTTATAATAAATAATTAATTTTAATATTTTTTTATTATTTTTGTAAAGTTGTTGACTGATGTTGTTCTTTACATCAAAATGTAGCTCTAAATGTTTCTAGTTTATTGGTGCACCAATGAGGGCTTTATTTTTGCCTGTAATAAAAATAATAGTTATTTTCAGAAAAAAAATTTTCCGTCATTTGTGCAACAAGTGTCCAAATGTTGTTGCAGTGTTCTAACACTTTTCTTGCATATTTTTGCTTCAAATTTGGCTAGTCTTATCAGAATTTTGTCCTCTTTTCAGCTGTGCTATCAGTTTTTTGTCTAGTGTGTTATTTTTTTTGTAACTGGTTGATCTGTTGAGAGCATTACTAAAAAATGGTCCCCGAACTAAAAACATAATAAAAGTAGTTTAGACAGGTGAAATCAATCTGTTATTAATTCTACTGAGAGAAAAGAGAATGCTGATTCTCATGAGCATAAATTTGTTACCATATTATACAGGATTTCGTGTCTGGGTGGTAGCCACCTGTACACTCTCCCGATATGCTCTGTTCGACCCTAAGTCAGCGCTCAATAATGTGCTTATTATTGTTCACAGTGCGTACATTGGCTTGTGCAGTTCTGGGTGCGGCCGAATCTGATTGCTGGCAGTTTACAATAATTATCTAGTAATTATTGGCTGCGTCCGAACATGTCTATGTCCGACAATAATTGCGCTGTAATTATTGTTTAGTTTATCGTTTGTTGCGAACTGTTGCTAATGACAATACTCGTGCTGAGTGATTGTCTAGTTTATAGTTTGTTTCGAACTGTTGCCACCGACAATAATTATGCTGGAATTATTTGAAGCCGAATCTGACTCAGTCAAGACCGACGATAATAATTGCACTATAATTATTGCTTCCTACTTGGTTGGATTCCCCGAATCCGAATTTATCATGAGCCGAACTATCAGAGCACTAGGCGTTGGGTTGTAATACTCACCCCAGGTGAGGGTATACACAGTGATAGGGCGAACCGTTCTCACTCTCCACCTTAGCTTCATGCTTGCTAATAGTCGACCAGGTCAGCGCTTGTAGTTTTGATGCTCCTAGCTGTGCTTGCTTCTGAGAGTGAGAGAATCATCTGAGAGTCAGGCTAACTCTGATTTTTATTATCACAACACAGATATTTATACAGGGAAGGCGGGTACAAGTTACTTAACCACACCTAGTAAAAATATTGGTGCAAGCCACGCCTTGCCCTTACAGTAGCACCAAAATGCATTTATATAATTATTTCGTGGAAAAAGTGTAAATAGAAAATAGTAATAATTAATATTTGGGCACATCATAGAACTGTTCTAGATAGACACCGTAGCAATAGAACTGGGACAAACATAGACAAACATAAGTGAGTACATATTGAGATCGTAATTAGACAGTGAGTTAATATCTCAGACAATTGCGTAGACAAAGAGAACAAAGGGTGAGATGGTATTGAGTCAAAGGCTCAGACTAAGTAGGAGTAGATAATAATAAATGTTCGCAAGTACTGGCATCCCTCACAATATCATGTATAGATGAATTTTAAAATTTTTTTGAAAATCGAACTTTTTTTGCAAAAAGCGGGTGAATCCTGTGGTAATTTATTAGTCGAAGCGATTGAAATTCAAAGAGTTTTAACAGAGGAATTTATACGTTTGCAATGTCTGTTATTTTCGTAGGATCAACAGTATTAAATACACACATGTTATAGCAGTAAGAAAAAATTCCTATTACAAGTGTCTGCCCAAGTATTACTTTCTCACTTTACAAATAATGAAATTTTTTTTAATCAATTGGAAGTAATGGTCTTATTAAAAATTATTCTGTCATGTGCACTCTTTAAAGCATCCATTACGTTCATACAGCTCAAAAGCACTTTCATTTTTGCTTTTCTATTTCTAACCTTTTGCACACAACATTTTGGGTGGGAATGACTCTTCTAAACCTCTTACCGAGCACTCTCCCTGCTTGACGCTGTCCATGTAATGGAGAGACCGTAAGTACAGTAGTCAAGTCTTAGCACTAAGCACTCTCTACAAGTCTAAAACAAGTGGGCCCGGCAGATTAGCCACCAGGGCAAAAATCATCATAGAAGGATAGGCTTTATTTTTTTCCTCCATATATCAGAAAGTTTGATGCCCTGGAGTGAAAATAATCATGAAAATGAGTTACAATACTGAAACAAAATAAAAGAGAAAATTAAAAAGTACTGTTCACTAGCAATTAGCAAAGCTGTAAAAGAAACTTCTTTTCAACTTCTCAATCCTACAGCGAGGCATTCTCACTGCTGATGACACTCTTGTTTGGCGGTTGATGTGCTTCATAATGTTTTTGTGAAGAGGATGGTTGTCGTTGGATAGTATTGTTTTGTAGTGGTTTTGGCATTGCTGCTCAATGTATTTCATAATAGGCGAAATATTGCCATCCCCGGCAGAACCTCATCAATTTGTGTCTGCACCCTTATTGACACCTCAGTCAGAGAAAATTAGTTGATAATTAGTGCACAAATAGCAAGTTTTAAAATGTAGATCCAGCCTTACTAGTTGTAGTGAAAACCTCTAACTCTGTTAAATGTGATCAGCTCAGGGAGTAGTTCTGCTACTATCAGAATCTGAGACTTCCCAGACTGTTCTGCAACAAGTATTGACCCTGCAAAGCCAGTTTTATTGAATGAAAGTAGAGGATGTAGAAGTAGTGGTGGTCGTGGCATTACTTCCTCCTCATTTCTATCCCAAATGTATGTTTCACAACAGGGGTGTGATTTGAGCCAATTCATCAAACGCAGGTATTATAAAAATTGCACATCCTAAGCTGCATTTAAAATAATTCCCCATTTTCTCACCAACCTTCATGAGACACACCACCACTAGTTAGAAACTAAACTAGTTGCTGAGACTGTCAGGACATACAGAGAATGTTTGCTTTCAACCCTTCCCTATGCAACAAGATTCTGGAAGCACAAGACTCTAACCCCTACTTGAAATAGCTCTACCACAGCCCAAAGTAAATTAAAGGGTATTTTATGAAAGGTTGACTCCCATCATGTTACCTATTAATACCTCCAAGGTTAACCTGCAATCTTAGTTGTTGAGGGCATCACCCAGGAGGGGGCTTGTGACATCCTTATCATAACTCCTCACCACAGGTCAATTAACATCATATTCGCAACACACTTTTGATGTTGACTTTAAATACTCATTTCCCTTTCCAGCTAACTTACCCATTACAAGCTTTGAGGGGGGGGGGGACAAGTAAAAATAGGAAGAGAGAACTGGTTTCTATGTTTACCAGTGCAGAATGGCTTTCTCAAGTTGTACCAGTTTTGTCAGCCCTGAGAAGGGCCTTTGTAACAAAGTTACACATGTTGCGCATACGTAATTGGTGCTACTCCAGCTTTACTTCTCAGTCTCCTTGTATCCTAGGTTTAGTACCGACAGGTCAATTACAGGCAGAGGTAGTGTCACTAGTTGGAGTGGCTTAAGCAGTGGGCTGTCATAGTTGTACACTGGTAGCTAATAGAGGAAAGCACTTACTGTTCATAGACACCTATGCGTTCTTGGACACACAGGTGTATGTAGGCTGTGCATGTATGTATGTTTGTGTGCATGTATGCTTGTGTACAGGATGCCCCGGTATGTTGGGAAACAAAAGCAAGCCCTTTGTTAAAGACTACCAAAAATGATAATTCATGCAAGCTGACGTATCAGAAACGGGATTATGTACCCTGGCAGGCCTAAACACCTGTGTTTCATGCTTACAACTCATCCAGTAGGTAGAAGGCGAATTTCAATAGACCCATTTGTATATTTTTGTTCATATGTACTTTGTGCTTCAATTGCTTGTCCAATCCTGTTTGGCCCTTGTTGTTGAATCTTGACTCCATTGTGAACCTTGTTTTTTGTATATAGAAATATACTTATAATCTTTATCAGATCTACACAATGCTTGTGTAGGTCTGATCTTTGAACTTTGTTGGCCAGTGGCTGAGAACCTAGCAAAACCTTTGTCCCTGGTGTAATCTAATGATACTTTCTCCAATTTCTTTGCAAAATGTCAAATTCAAACTTTTGAAAGTTTTCAGCAATATAGCAAGGAGCCAGGCTAGTTTTTAAACTCACAATGGTGGTTGTGGTATCCAATCAAATGAGTCATGCAAGTTTCCCATGTAGGGAAATTTCCACAGAAACACAAATAGTCAACACTATTCCTAGTTTTTTTTGTGGACAAGTCTCAACTTGTTGCAAGCTTATTATGTAGCTTTTGAGCTTCCGACATGAACTAAAAATTGTGACTTTCACTCAGATGCTCATAGTTTCAAGTGATGGCCAGCTAACCAGACTAATACACAGCCCTACGTACCCCATACTTTGTTTTCAATTTTGGAGGGATCCGTTGCATATCTGGATAAACCTACGTAAGATGCAAAATATCTTACATAAAAAGTAGCAGTTGTAGGTGAACTATGAAAAATACCATGGATGTTGAGAGTATACAAGGAGTTGAAATAGTAAGATGCATAAAGATGAATAAACTATATTCAAAACGTTTGAAACAAAGAAAACTTCGTGTCCATGCGCTTTATTTAGAAACTCTTATTACAAAGTATTTAGTTAATAAGAACAGAAGACTCCAATGTAAATTGTTAAAAAATAACTATCCAACAATTTGAAAAAAACTAATACACAAAACACACACCACTTGAAATTACACTATGTTTGATATTAGGTTGCATATGCTAGAACTAAAAGATAATGACAACTATGCTTTGGGCAAACATCCCTAGCAAATGACAAAAATGTGCAGCTAAGACAAAATTTGTTGCATCTCAATTATTTTGTAGTGGGAAATGAAACTCTACTTAGTATTTCAAAAGTTTTGATTGGCTCAAAAAACCAACATACATATTCAAACAATGCACTGTGACTTTAGGGCATCATTTGGTGATAACACGGCTACTGGGAATGAGGTAAAACAACTGCAATCTGTCAGTTGATGTGAAATATTACATAAAAAAGACCTCAATGTTCTACTTGACCTTTCTATTTTTCTCTAATTTTCAATTTACTTTTGCTGCATGACTGAGAATGTTTGATTTTTGCCGACAAATATGTCATATTAACTCAACAATACCATTGCATTTGCAGCTAGTATAAAAAGGGGAACAATTCATAGGATGATGAAAGTGATTGAGACGTACACCTGCTTGAAGTTTGTGCCAGCAACAAATAAACATGATAACAGAATTCGAATTCAAAGGGGCAAAGTTTGTAATGCACACGTTGGAATGAGGAATATGGCTGTTCAAATAGTGAACCTTGAACCTCGGTGTAGACAGGTGAGTAAGATATTTAATGATCTGATCAAAATACACCAGTTTGACAAAGGTTTGTAGTTCAGCAGTTTTCATAGAGTACAAACGGAGAGAATTTTCTAAAACCAAATCTGCCATAACGTAGGAAAATGTTATTTCATGTTTACCCTTGATATATCCTGAATCGGAGTCTAAATAAATGAACTTTCTGAATACAAATGATGAACTCAAAATACACTAAGTTGTAAAACCTTTAAACTATGTTCTAAACCAAATTGACATTTACAAGAATGTTGAAGTGTGCCCCAAAGACTTTTGCAAAAACTAGTTCTTTTATAATTTGTGTGATAGTACCAACTGTCAATAAAGGCTCAATCAAGTTTTAAATGGTTTTCAATTATAATAATTATTACCTTCCGGTAAAAAATTTCTTTGCACCTGTTCCTCAGTAAGAAGGAAGTATTTACTCAGATTGTAAAAAAATTGGTTACTTGAGATCAGCATTTTACATTTTTTTTGTTTTGAAAGTTTTTCGGAATGTGGATGTTAAACATCAAACAGAATAACTCTTTTTTTTCTCAAATAGCGTCTTGATTTTCTGTGTTTCCTCATCCTGCTGAGTTGCAGCCAGTTGGCAAACCTCCGGGCAAAATTCTGTTTGCGCTTGGAGATGCAATAATAGAAAAACAGAAAATAAAGTTTAACAGCCAATAACATTCAAGATCAGTGATATCTTCTAGATGATTGTGGTGAATGTATTATATTTTGTAAAACCATTTTCAGAAACAATTAGTTTCAGCCAAATCATGGGCGAGTTGTTAATAACTTAAAGGAATCTAAGGAGCTGTAATATAATTTGGCCGAGCCAAAAATAGCAATTGGCAAAAAAAGAGCAAAAAGACTAAGTGCGCCGACTAATGGCCAGTAAAGCCAATGACTGAAAGGTTTTAGCCCCCAAAAAAGATCACAAGTAGTAAGCCCCAATTCTCGACCCCATTTTCTTACCTTCAACCCTGAACAAGAGCAATTTGAACTATGCTTCACTTTTTTGCCAATGTTGCATGCCAGCGTATCTTTGTCAAGAATGGTGTTTCGCCATTAAAATGCATGCAAGATTTCAAACGTCTTTTGCATCCATTAACCAATTAGATTACTATTATTTCCAACGCATAATTGTGAACCGAAATCTCTGCGGAGTAAAAATTCTCACATGTGAGATTCCATTAGTTGAACCTGGAAAGTTCCTTTAGACTAAAACACTTGAGTGAACTTTTCACTGTTCCTTTTCACCACCCAAAACATTAAAAAGTGATGCAACTTGACTAATCTTTAACCAAAAACATGTTTGAAAACCATCGGGAAATGGGCTGTTGTGAAGATGGTTGACGAGCCCATTTATTTTATTAGGCAATATCATTGCAAATTTTCTTTGCTTTTTTAGTTATATTCAACCTGCAAAAACTTTTCATGGGCTGCAACAGGCTGAGCTTGAGTTAAACAGATCTTTGTTGGTTCTCCCCAATCCAAAATCTGATTTTTTGGTCTCATTTCAAGTGCTCAACTTCTAGCTATTGAAAGCTAAGCCTTCCAATTGGCTTTAAGTCTCTACACAGGTCTTTACCTGAGCGGAGTACGCTGGCATAGCACTTGAGAACTTCAGTCAACAGTTGGGCTTTAGCTGCATTTTGACAGTTAGAGATTGCTCCCGCATAAACTTGGAGGTGTGAGAACACAAGCTGAAGTGTTTTAGGGGAAGAAGAATTTGTTCCACTTTGAAAACTTCAACTTGCAGCGAAGGGTTATCTCTGTGTTAGCAGCAGGAGTAGCTCAAAAGGAGGGAATTTGGTGTTTTTGATGCCGGCTGCATAAACTTCTTCCTGTTTTTACATGCTTGCCTAGGTAGTCGGGCACTAGGTTGTTTGAGTGACTTTGTAGTTGGTGTGGAAGAGGGTTTATTACACCGATAGTCCAAGAAACGGGGATAAGGACTCCCTCCGTCCCCAGCTTTTAAATTCGTTGGCTAGCGTCGCACGCCTGTTGGAGACAGATAATTGCCATGAGGGGTGATAGGGGGTTTGCATTGGGTGTGGAGTTTTATCCACAGGTTTGTATTGCTCAATTTTTGGTTGCATCATCCTGAGTTTTTTAGTTACTTTAGTGCAGCTAACCGTAAAACTGTAGGGTGGTTACTGCGTGCTTCGCACATTTCTTGAGATTGGGTTGTGTCTATGTTGGGAAGTGGTAGACCATTGCTTAGAGGAAAATCTCACTGGAAATGCCCAGTAGCTCCACAGTTCTAACATCTGGGTAGGTTCGGCGTGACAGGGCCCTTGTGGTCCATTGAAGATTTTAAAAAATGGTATGAAGGGATTGATTGCTCACTAAGTTGTCTTATTTTGCTAACAATTGCTCAAATTGTCTCCATCACAGCTTTAAGGGAGTCAACCATTTTTGAAAAGGGTTCATGTGGTCGCACACGTTGCACTAAAAGATAGGTAGGGGTGGTGGCAAGTGGCCACTGTAGGGTGTGGGGGTTCCTCATCATCCTCCCATTCATCCTACATCAGCCTATCTTCGGAAAAAAGTTTTTCAGGCCCCACTCAAGCTTGTAAAGTTTGGTTTCTTACTTTTATGCCTTCCTCCTGTTTAGCGGGTTTTAGTGCCAGTAGGTGTCTTTGTAGCTGAACTTCTCGCAATGTGCTACTGAAAGGATCTAGTATAATTTGTTCTAGTCTTCGTTGAGACTAATCGTCAAAATATATGTTGACCAATCTCTCTACTTTTTCCTCATGTTCTTGCAAGCTGGTTCTGTGACTCTTTCGCAGACCTACCAGTCTAGCTAGGGCCTCTCTGCCGGTCATATCAGAGTAATATCTCAAGACTGCAAACGTTCTATGCAGATGCTGAAGCTGCCACAGTTGATTGCATCACCCCTCAAAGCATCTTGCAGGTGGAGAAGGTCAAAAGCTACTCCCAAATCATTTGTGTCAACCAATTCGGCAAAGCAAGTGATAAAATAATCTAAATCTCTCATGGCACCAAATCTAGAGGCTTTGGAGGCTGCAGGGGGTTGGGTACAACACCTCCTACACTCTAGCAAGTTGGCTGTCTTTGTTTCTCGCTCTCTGTGTAGCCACTTGAGTTAAACTTTGGGTTAAAGATTTGGAGTAAGGATGTAGGATCGCAATAGGCTGGGGTAGGCTGTGGTAGGGTAGTAGAAGCTAAGCGGAAGCTGTACAGAAAACTTAAAGCTCTACAACCAGGGGAGATGTTCTGAGAGATGTAGCAGTATGCTGCGGGTTTCCAAGATCTGTAAAAGCTAGTGTAGCTTTTCCAAAGAGTATAAGATCTCCGGGTAAGGGTCCAGATGCCCGGGGTACCTCAGGGCAGGGATAATGACTTGGAGTGTTTTGGGTTCACTTTGGATGGGCGGATTTTTAAAGAAACTGCTTGTTTTTGGATTAAAACGAGCAGAAAAACCTTGCTTCTCTTCCTCCAAAAGTTTCTTTGTTTTAGGTTTGTCCATGATTCCGCTGCTGCCACCAGTTCGAAAACAAAGCAACATGGTACTTTAGAAATGATCTTTAGTCTTGATAATTATGCTCAACCTCTCTGCAACTGTTGCAGCATCATATCAACATCTTCTTTGCTTCAGCTCTACTGCCCTTCCTCTCTATTTATCCCGTCACACCATTAACAATTCTTTTCTTGCAATAGTCTTGCCCTCAGTCTTAGCAAGAAATGACATCATCCTATGAAGTCAAGTAATTCTGATCTGGGGTTTTCGGGATAGCTTGAAGTAGCTCCATGTATCTCAGGGAGCTTAAAATATCTGTTTGAGTTAGAGGCATGGCTTTTTTCTGGCTTGAACCAGATAAACGTTGGTGTAATGTTGAGCATTCTACTTGCTATCACTTCTTGTCAGTTAATCGCCAGCTGTTATCCATGTATAAGAAACAGAGAGGGGGAAACGCTGTCTGACAGGATCCCAAGTTTTTGGCAACTCTGGGTAGCTTATTGCGATGTTGGGAAGCACTTTGGGTGTGAGTGGAGGGGTGTATGTACAGGGGGTGGGGATATAGGATCAACATCCAAGGGGTGGGGGTATAAGTATTGGAGTAGATTGGCACAAAAAATTTGAACAATAACATACTGCTGACCACTAATTTTTCAAGTTAGTATTACTAAGTCTTTGATAGTGAAGTTCACACTTGTTCGGTTACAGTTACAGTAAGTGTGGGAATTTCTCATAATAGCATCTAGTAGTTTCATTTTTTTGACAGTTGTTAGTAGTTTTTACAAATTTCCTTCAAATTACTTTGAACTAATCCTAATCGTAATCACCGTCGAGACAAAAAAAAATAACATTCAGTCACTAATTAATCTTAACACAGCACAAGATAGTTTTGATAAGTTCTAAATGGAAAAAATGCTGAGAGTATACCTCTGCTGCTAATATTCTGTTTGTAGAAACTTCTACAACTCAGGGTTGACTTTTTACAGCCAAGTTTCTAAACGCAATTGTAAGCAACATATACTTGATAAAGTTTAGAAAACGCCTCCCCAGTAACACATATATGGGAAACAGAGTAAGTTACCGTACATAACGCACATCAGCATTAGTCCTAGATCGACTCTTGGATCATTAAGCAATAGTGAAAATAAGTTACTGATGGTGTTATTACAATGTGGTGTGAACAACAATGTGTATTGTTTGAAAAGAGCTACCTTGTGTGACTTAGTTTGGCTCAATAACTACATGCATCATGTTTAGTTAGCTAGCAAGTGGAAACTGTCCGCTGTGTAGTGTATTTTTATAACACTCCATCTGCGGAAATGCTTTACAACCCTTCTGGCATCAGTAATATAGTCGTTTGATGGATGGCTGGAATGACTACAATAGTCATTACCGAATTGACCAACCCGCGTCAGTAACGTACTGACTCTGAATATGAGTCAGTACCAATCCTGTATGAGTCAGTACCCACCCGGTAGGAACCATACCGGGTCGACAGAAAGTGAATCATCCTAGACTGAGATCTGGAAAGTAATATCAAAGGAACAATCATATCAGTAGTAATCCATGAGCAGATCTCCCTACCAAGTGTTTTTTTGTGGGGTTGCATCCCCGGATTTATTCAATGTATTACGGCGTTGATTGGAGCAGCGAGTTAATACTTTATGGCATTTATTTTTTGATTTTTGTTTTACATAATTTTATCTCTTATGACATCTTGAGTTTAAATAACTTTTTTAGTTTTTATACATTCTTTTATATATGTATAGCTATGAACATATTTATGGCTATATTTATGTCTACATTGAATAAAAATGAATCGTTGTATGATTATATATTATAATAAGTATATTTAATACTAATACTATAGAATGACATGAAAACTTCCAACATGTTCTCAAATGAGACAATAGATGAAGCTAGGTATTCATCTATTTGTATATATCTACAAAAAAACGGGATATCTTTGGTAAAATGTTCTTTCATTCCCTTCAATTTTCATTAATTTTTGGGTGAGGGTTTTATCCCGCACCTTCCTTTGAATTTTTTTGGTTATATTTGGTAAAATACCCTTTCATTTCATTCAATTTTCATTAATTTTTGGGTGAGGGTTTTATCCCACACATTCCTTTCAATTTTTTCAAATGATCACTAATACTTGTAGTTTTTGACATTCTTAAAACTGTTTCAAAGTGGGGTTTTATTACATACCTTTTCTTTTAACCTCTATAAAATAATTCTTTTATATACACAATTTTCATTAGTTTTTTCAAAACTATCAAAAATCACCAAATTAGTTCTCTGGATGGTTAAAATTTACAGTATTTGGGAAATAATTGCAATAGAAAACATATCTACTTGATAATAAAGAGTTTGAGTGACAGAATTTACTAATTGATTCAACAGTATTATAGGAGTTTTTACTGAGGATAGATTCAATATAATTTTTTTTCAATCCATTCCGCTAAATGTTATAAGTATTACACAAAATAAGTATTATAAGAATTCATGAAAAAACTTCCAGCATCATTTTAAAATGAAAAAATAGATGAGCCTAGACATCTGTCTATTTGTATGTAACCGCATAGATCTAAATATATATGATATAATTTTTTTTCAGTGAATTTTGGTAAATTTTTGAGTTAGGTCTTTATTACATACCTTTTTTTTAACTTTTTTACAAAAATAATTGTTTACATTTACAGTTTTCATCATTTTCTTTTGAAAAAACCATCAAAATCACCAAATTACTCCTCTAGATGGTTAAAATTTACAGTATTTGGGAATTAATTGCAATAGAAACATTAAGTCTACTTGATAATAAAGAGTTTGAGTGATAGATTTGACTAATTGACTTAATGATATTATAGGTATTTTTACTGAATTCTCAATGAAACTAGTTCCTTTGTTCAGTTCCCTTTTCGTGTATCTAAAACAAAAAAATTAGCGCGTAAATAATTTCATCTAATTTTAATTGTAGTATTAGTTACATTGGCTAGTTTACATGATATAAAAAAGAGAAGTCACTCACCAAGTTGCATTGTCCGACTTGTTCTTCTTGGATTAGAGGGTATCTATCCCTAAAACAAAAAATAACTTGAAGTATAAATAACTACATCTAAATTGAGTTGAAGTACTATTTACAATGGTTAGAACTTATTAAATAGAAAATAAAAAACACTCACCAAGTTTTATGTCGAAGCTCATCCTCTTTATTGGCAACGTATCCTGCTTCAAAATCATCAAAATCTTCACATAGGAAATTTTCAATATTATCATCAGCATCAAATTTTAATATATCTTTGTTGTATTTTGCTTGTTCACAATATTGTCTCCAATCAATGAGACTGAGTCTGCATGAAGAGAGAAATACGAGATCGTGTTGCGTATTGAATTTTCCACTAGTTTCTTTTCCTCTGTAGATCATCACACCTGGAACGTGTTGTTTAGCTTCTCCAACGTATCTGTTTGGTATGACAAGCGTCTTCATCAGTGTCACTCTAATTTTTTCAAAGGTATAACAGAGACAATTTACAGTCAAGTTTTTTGTTGTTGAAGCGATGAGGTACGAATCTATCAACAACATCTCGGTAAGGGAAAATCGCACCA
Organism: Cryptosula pallasiana; assembly: GCA_945261195.1. NCBI lineage: Eukaryota > Metazoa > Bryozoa > Gymnolaemata > Cheilostomatida > Cryptosulidae > Cryptosula > Cryptosula pallasiana. The sequence continues at coordinate 4,722,278 of OX183134.1, read as the reverse complement.
AGTTGGAAACTATTGAGGGCCTTGATGTTCAAGGTGCGTTTGAGCTGACCTTTAGATATCATACTCAATTGTAGTGATTCCTCTTTAACGTCCTTGTTGCTTAGACGATGTGTCCTAGCACGTTTGATATCATACCAAGGAACACTGCTATTTCTCGGTTTTCCCTTTCTGCCCAAATATACAACGTTAAGCGGTACAGGGTAAGTATCACAGTTGAAGTTTTCAGCTATTTCAACTGGACAAAATGTATTTTGGGGTCAAGTTCAATTTTATCTGAAGGACTATAGTAGTGGACTTGAGAATATCTGCATTCCTTCTTACTTGATGGATGTATCACATCAAACACCCGCATAACGCTTGGGATAGGAAGATATTCAAACGTTTTGCAAACCGAAACCTTTGGTGTTTTAACTGTTTGAGAAACTCTAGACTTTTCCAATTCCCTTGCTCTCCTTTTGTTGAGATATTCAACTGTTAAACGAGCTCTTTCCGCATTCTCCATTGTTTTCTTATCAGCGAGATTAGTTTGTTTTCTCACTATTTGTTTCCGTTTCCTCACTATTCTCTCTTTTGGAGCGGTTTTTTTTCTCTTAGGAGTTGATTTCCTGTTTCTCCTTTTGCTTCCTGATGGATATGGATCTGTGCAAAGGAGCTTTTCAGAAAGATCATGCATAGTATTCTTAAATAAAATAGAAGAATCTTATTTGCGCTCATGTAAAAAAAACCTGATTTTCATTTTGAGTGAAAAAAAATTATTTACCCAACTAAAACACATTGAAAAAAAAACTTCTTTAAAAAAAAATTTGAAGATATATATAAGTAAAAGCATGACTGGTAGAGCACACAGAGTGCACAGAGGTATAGACTAAATAAAAACCATCAAATTGATAAACAATAAATAATTAATTATTAATATTAGGTGTCCGAGAGATGAAAAAAAATCAGTCAAGACTGAAGCAATTAAAACAGTGCCCAATAATAAAAAAAATCGAGGAGCTAGGTACTAAGAGGTAAAATAGTAAAAGATGTTAAAACTATTGGCTGTTTACAAATTGTTTCATGTGCTAGAAAAAAGATGGAAAAAGAAAATAATTCTAGGCACAATCATCAGGTCGGCTCACAACTGTAAAATTGAAGATGAAACAGGAAACATTAAGCTCAGACATAGAATTCTTAGTGCACAAAGATCGTTGTTTATTATTAATATGGTGTTAAGAGTGCACGAGCGTCAAAAGTGCCTAAGGTCATAGAGCTACGACTGGCTGAGAGTGTGTTTATTAGAGTGTTCGCAGGTAGTGACAACAAAGGTGACATTTCTATATATATATATGCATATATATAAATATGTATTTACTCAAAATCATACTGCTTTTAGCATCTCAATCGAAAATTTTGACTACTAGAAGGTAAAGCAACTCGCTATACTATTGAGTATATATACTCAATAGTATAACGAGTTGATTTACCTTCTAGTAGTCAAAACTTTCCGCGTGAATTCAACAATTTTGTTTCACTTGAACAAAAGCGCGGGAAAATTTGGTTTATTTTTCATGTTTTATCCGTGTGAAAATAATTATTTTATTCGCTCGAAAAAAACTTTTATTTCAAGCGGAGACTTTAATTTTTCTTCGCGTGAAATAAAGACTTTTAATTTATCATTATTCGCGGGAAAATTTGGTATATTTTTCATATTTCATTTGCGTGAAAACAATTATTTTATTTCTGCGAAAGCATTGGTTTTCTTCGCTCGAAAAAATTCTTTAGTTCACACGGAGACTTTCTTTTTTCTTCGAGTGAAATAAAAGACTTTTATTCATGATTATTCGCCTGAAAATTTGGTTAATTTTTTATGTTTTATTTGCGTGAAAATAATTATTTTATTCCCACGAAAGCATTGCAAATGTTTTCTACGTGAATAGAGCATAGGGGATTAGAAGATGCCAATCGGTGCAGTTTTGACTATTTAAGAGGTGAGGGTTTCATACAGAAAGCATCCAGTTCAACAACAGTGAGCGAAGAAGCAACATCTACTACATCTACATAGCAACTACTACATCTACTTGAAACGATAGAAAGACTTCCAGCCTATAAAGTGAGAATTACCAAATAATTATTTAATGTATATTGGCAAAAAGATCAACTAGTTTTTCTATAATTCATCAGAAGGTTAATGTTACATTTTAATCGTTTGTTTTAATTAGTAAAAGATCAACTAGTGTTACTATATCGTATCAGAAAAGTTGATTTTAGGTTTTTAATTATGTGTTTTTATGAATATCTAGGTAGTTTTTTCTTTTCAAATAATTTTTTTAAAATTTAACCGTTTGCTACCTAGTTTTTTATTTTGTTTCCAGTTCAACTTCTCACTGAATACTTTGAATATAGATGAAGACCACAAAACCTTATACCTCTCAACATTCGAACCATACCCTGACGATAAAGAAAATATCCCTCCTGATTCACCTATAATGAGGAGGAAACTGAGAACAATTCGTCCAAAACCATGGGATTTAGATAGAAATAAAACGATTGACTATGCTTGGACTCTGAGAAAACCATCTGATTCAAATCTTTCCTGCTTGTCAAAAAACGCTGCTAGTATGCTCAACTCCTGCCATTTCAATGAAAGAGTAATGATTGGGAGGTTTCAACCACTCCACTTAAATCCAACACCATCGCTTCTCAAGATAAGCTCCATCGAACGAACGGCGAGGATGTCTATAAAAACTTATGCATTATCCACTACAATGTCGAAACATTTGGCAACAGACGTCAAGTCAGGTCTATGGCGAGAAATGAAGATTACAGCAAATTAGCTCCAACAAAGCTGGATGTTCCAAAACTGGCGGTTTTTATGGGATTCGATTCAGAAGAACAACCAATCTTTTACCCTATCAGTTTCCCATCTAACATTTCCTTTGAGCAAGCTAAACCACTACCCAGATTAATAAAAAAGAAAACAGCTATTCAGTTGATCAACATGGTTCATATCGCAACTCTCTCTCAATTTTCTGTAGGAAGCGTAATCAACTTTGAATCTCCTTAAATATCAACTCAGTTAACATTACCTAATGGAGAGGTGGTGATGAATGCGCTACTGGTGAACTACAGATGTTTGCAATACGATGGTTTGATGATGGGAGTTCTATATATACCTGAAAAACATGCTAACGAGGTCAAACGGATTGGAACAGGAATTATGCTTTCACGAAATCAAGAAGTTAGTAGATTTGGCCATCATTGTCATGATATAATCACATTCACAGCGTTGCAAGTGATAGAAACAGCTCAAAACCTATCCGACAAACTTGATGATTCCAACCAGATGAAATACTTTACTACAGATGAGGTTGTCGAAAACAAGGTTTTATTGCTTTCAATAGGAAATGTATCTTCTACGGCTTTGAGAGAACCACAAGTCCAAGGTGAAAACTACACTCAAAAAGAGCAAGTCGGACAATACAACTCGTTGAGTGATTTCTTTTTCTTTTCTATTTAATATAAACTAACAGATCTAACTAATACTATCAATTAAGTGAAATTATTTATCCAGCAAGTCATTTTTGTTTGTTTTAGATACCTGAGAGAGAATCAAAAGTGCTGGGTGAAAATTATGATCAAAAAAGAACAAGCTGAACAATGTAACTTGGTGAGTTATTTCCCTTTTCTAGATAATGTAAACTATCCAATGTAACTAAAAGTATAATTCAAATTCGATAAAATTATTTATATACTAAGTAAATTTTGTATTTTAGTTCATTATGGAAACAAAAAGTACACAGAATAAAGGACTTCTTCCTTGAGATATATCATCAGCACATCAAAGAAGATGATATTGTCCAGGAAAAAGGAATGTATCAATTGACATTACAAGCTATAGTACTTTGTATTACGCAAAATTTACTGAGACTAGTTGCGTTATATGGGGAGATTTCCCCTAAAAAAAATCAAAAGGAAGGTGTGGGATAAACCCTCATTCAAAAATTAATGAAAGTTGAATGGAGTGAAAGAACATTTTACCAAATATAACCCGATGAATACCTAACTTCATCTTTTTTTATCATTTGAGATCATGCTGGAAGTTTTCCAAGATAATTTATAGTATTAGCATTCAATATACTTATTATATAATAGGAATAAAAGGAAATTTTACCAAATGTATCCCAATATATGTAGATACATACAAATAGATGAATGCCTGGCTTTATCTATTTTTTCATTTGAGATCATGTTGGAAGTTTTCCAAGATATTTTATAGTATTAACATTCAATATACTTGTTATATAATAAATGTATATAATCATACAACACTTCATTTTTATTCAATTTAAACATATAATATAGCCATAAATATGTACATAGTTATACATATATACATGTACATGAATGTATAGAAACTAAAAAAAATTATTACACTCAAAATGCCATAAGAGATAAAATTATGTAAAACAAAAATCAAAAAACAAATGCCATAAAGTATTAACCCGCTGCTCCAATCAACGCCGTAACACATTGAATAAATCCTGGGATTTACCCCCACAAAAAAAAAACACTTGGTAGGGAGATCTGCCCATATACCACTACTCATATCCAGGATATATACACCCTTATACTTGGAGAAAGCCGAGGAACAGAGCCTAAAAGACTATGTACCAACAGCAAGAAGTAGAAATGCCTAGGATTGGCCAGCTGAATTCTGACTCTGCCTACCACTTCTGTGTGCACAATTATTTAACCTCATGCACCTTATTTTATTCTCCAGTATTTACATCTGCTAGTTCATTTGTTACATTCTGTATTGATCTTGTATTGTTGGCTATTACCATGAATCATTCCCTGTGATCAGCTTATAAAAGTTAGAAGTTTTTACCATGATAATCAGTCTGTATTGGGACTTGTACTTGCTGTTATTCTCATGGACTGATAAAAGCATATTTACTCTAAAGCACTGAGTTATGTTTATGAGCCGGGGAATAAAGTATATTCCTCCACTTCTGATTCGGTATATGCCAACCTGTTGTTGCCTCTAGGTGAAAGGCTAAGGGTGGCAGCACACCGTCGGATTGCTATAAACTTTTTTGTACCAGCGAATCAGGAGTTCGTTTGACCACAGTCATTCAGTTTGACCACAGTCATACAGTTTGACCACAGTCATACAAATTATCAAAACTGGAGGGTAAGTGCGCCAGTACCCTGCCACCTACACCACCTACAGAAGTTGTGGACCTAAGGGGGGCTAAACTAACGCCTGATTAACCACTGGTACCCAAGCAAACACTGCAAATTGTGAACCACAGCGACCGAATGATGGAAACCATCGAAGATCATGTGACCGCTTGGGAGAAGACCCTATAAGAGCTGAGACGACTGATGGTCAGTCAACTTCTCTCTGCAGAGGATGTTTTTTTTTCAACACTGAATCTAGGGTGCTGACTGAAAAAATGGCAAGGTTGCATAGCCAAGCCAACAACCTGAGTGGCGAGCTCTATAGAGACACTGACGTTTTTGTTATATAGATACTTGTACCTGCCTGCACATATACTCTCTCTATAGACTCACTCTCTACAGACAATATTTGCATTTTTATTCTTGCTCTCCAGACGATGTATTTGCAGAAAATATAGATTGACCTGAGTATAGATGCTACTCACCCTGTGATTATTCTCTTGTTTAATGTGTAATTAAAGACAAGAAAATGTATTTAATGAAGTGTAATGGATTTTGATGACACTCACATCTGCCCAAATGCTTTACAATCCTTTTAACATCGCTAACCTACCTATCGGATGGCCAGAATGACAACAACACTCATTACCGAATCAACCGACTCTGCGTCAGAAGGTAGCGACCCCCTACATGAGTCAAACTGACCCTCCATTAGTCATTACTGAACCTGTATGAGTCAGTACCGACCCTGTAGGAGCCCCTCGGGTCTGTTGGGAGTGAAAGTAGCCTAAGACGAGCAGAGGATCATGTCCAAGACATATCCACCCTGATACCCGGAGAAAGCCAAGGAACAGAGCCTATAAAGACATTGAGCCAATAGCGGAATTGGCCAGGTAGCTCAAAATGCTCGGATGCCCAGGATTGGCCAGCTGGCTTAGGACTCTGCTTACCACTTCTGGGCGCCATATTTTCTTCACCTTAATACCATACCTAGTTCACCTGTGTTTATATATGCCTGTTCATTTGTTGCATTATCTATCGCTCTTGTATTATTGGCTATTACTATGAATCACTCACTGTGATCTGACCCTAAAATGCAAAGCTTTCTACCATGATAATCAGTTTGTATTGGGACTTGTATTTGTTCATATTCTTATGGAAGAATAAAGGCAAACCGACTCTAAAGCAATGAGTTATGCGTCTGAGCCGAATGCTATTTACCAGTTGTGAAATTGAGTATACTCTTTCCCTTCTGACTCAGTGTATACCAACCTGTTGCTGCCTCCAGGTGAAAGGCAACTGATGGCAGCATACTATCAGATTGCTATTGACTTCTCTGTACCGGTGAAATAGGAATTTTTTTGACCGCAGACACTAAGCTAGGGGTTTTGCATCGCCAAAATCCACTATTGCTGTATATAGGGGTGTGCTAACCCAAAATGGTTTACTGGCATTTCGTAGGTAGTATGTCTGTTCCCTTGTACATGATTTGCCAAAGGCAACAAGAGAACCTTCATCAGAATGTTACAAGTAATCACATGCATTGGAAAAACACAGATTTTAGATTCGTATTACTTCCTTTTTTATTATGGTAAAGAAATATTGTGCGCATCTGTTTTCATACATTCTCTCCGACCTCTTGAAATAATGACCAGCCTAACTGCCACCCCTTGCACCTACACTCTTTTTTTCTAACCCCTTCTCATATCTATCCATCCATTCTCAGATCCTCAGTGTCTCCTTTCAGATCAGAAGATGAATATTCGTTTGTTTGAAGCAACAATCTACCCGGAGTGGTCAAAAACTTGGAGTTATGAAAAACAGTTATTTCCCCTTCCTATCCCCTCGTACATAAACAAAATTATGTTTTCAAACTGAAATAAAAAACAGGACAAAAACTGGCCAACAACAAATCAACTTTTATCTGGTTTGGACCAAAAGGAAGCCCTGCCTTTTCCTTAAACAGCTCCCCTCGCTACCCTGAGCTACCCTGGGCTGCATTGCCTCCTCTTATAGGATGGAGCAATTTCCTGCAAAGATTGAGGAGTAGGAATGTCGCATGGTCAAGTATAATGATGTGAGAGTGTGAGCGAGGTGAGAGGGTGAGTGAGATGAGAGGGTGAGTGAGATGAGAGGGTGAGTGAGATGAGAGGTGAGTGAAATGAGAGGGTGAGTGAGATGAGAGGGTGAGTGAGATGCGAAGCATAAGCTAGGATAAGAATATGAGGTCATGATGATATAACACTAGCGGAGAGGTGGAGCCTAGCAAACTAATGGAGAGACTATTGGTTACATATTGATGTGTTCGTTTTGGTCAATGAATGTTATTATGTTATTGTGCTCTTTGGTTGACAGTTACCCATTTAGCATTGTAGTATCCCAGGGGAATATTATAAAAGACCGATCAACTTGTATGGTCTGGCAGGAAAACTTAGGTTTCAATCCAATCAGCTACTTGTATCATATTTTGGAGATGATGAATTATGATATTGATTGGACATTGTGGAATCCATTTGGCTTGTTGGCTATTGCTCAGATGAGAAGTTTGAAAGGAGAAAGAGATTTACCCAGTAGACTTCAGTGGTAGGCTCTGTAACAGCTAGCAGATGTCAATCAGTGATAATAGCCAGTCAGGTTTGAGGAGGTGTTGGAATGAGCTAGCTGTTTAGCTCTCTCTCTTTGAGGGAGTGCTGTGTTAGTGTTCCAGTTTTATAGCGCAGTAGTTATGTCTGCGAAGGTAGTAAAATGCTCCACTTTATCATGTTGTTAGACAGTGCAATAACCAAATTTCATGATCAGCACTGAGAACAGCAAACAATATTATAAAGCTTTCACAGTTGCGGCAACATCTGCATATATACATTAATGACAACTGGATTTCCTTTAAAATTTATTTCTTACTAAAACCTATTTCTATTTACTTGTTAAATAAATACACTTGAGTGTTTTTTTAGTACCAGCAAGGAGTTGTTTAGTGACTTTCCTTATTTCCTTTGTCCGGTACTTTGTTTTGATAATCGTAACTTGTCAACACAAGTGGTTGCTTTTTTTCAGAAGCAAGTTCTACATGAGTTGGGACATACCATTGGGTTTTACCATGAGCATAGCAGGCCTGACAGAGACAATTATGTGAAAGTGATTTGGCCAAATTTCGGCGAAAGGCTCCAGCATAACTTTATAAGATACAATGGTACTAACATAAAAACCTTTGGCATTCCCTATGACTACACCAGTGTCATGCACTACTCTAGTAGTGTAAGTTCATAAAAATAGAAATCCAAGTAGTTGAAATTGCTGTATCTCACAAAAATAGTCTATTATTTTGATTGCTTGAATAATGAGACTCATAAATTTTAGGCAAATCCAAAGCATAGCTTCTTAATAGCTTTAGACGAGAGATATCAGAAAAAAATGGGAAGGTACAAAGGTCTGAGTTTTAGAGACATCATGCTGGCAAATCTGATGTATAATTGCTCTGAAGGTTAGTACAGACAACATCAAATAACTTTCTGCTGAATAGCCCGCAGTAGTTTCTATCAGCTTTCAAATCTTTCATTTAGTCAGAACTAGTACTTCATTGTATCAGAAAAAAATTAACAATGATTACATAGCTTTAATGAAAGTGTATTGACAATGTTGGGACAAGGCAAACTTTGGCAAAGTTACGAAGGAAGTGTCTAGTCCAGCTTATAACTCCCTGCTAAAGAGAATTATTATTTTTCATCCCTACTTATGAAATTTTTTTTATAAAAAAACAACAGCCGAAACAGAGAAATAGATGAATAAATCTCATTTATTTTTCTAGCGTTCAATTACAAAGTTGATAACTACTCACTATCATTGAGTCATCTTCTTGCAAAGACCCAACTTCATAATATCTTGCAAAAAATTTTTTGTCGGTAAGGATGGACGATCGAAAACGCCCACTCAATTTAATGAAGGAATTTCACGGCTAAATAGACTCTAAACTCTACAAATTTTTAATACCTCAAACGCTTTAGGGAAATTTCAGCTTTAGGGAAATGTCAATTTTAGTCCAATTGCCAAAGTGTTAGGATTTACTGGCAGAAGTATACATTCATCCATATGTGTATTTGCTGAGTGGATCAACAAACAATTGCAATTAGTTTTATTTAGAACAAAAGTGGTGGGAGACTATTGCATTGGCGCAGGCTTTTCCCTTCAATTTTTTAACAAAATCGAAATATATCTCTCAATCCAGATCAGTTAGCAAAGACATGAAATTCCCATGTGCATTGTAGTAAGCATGATTGTTTTCACATGTGCAATAATTAGTTATCACCGGTTCCTGACTGGTACTTATAGCATGATGTGACGGAAGTTCGCAAATAGTGATGGAAAGTTAAAATAAAAACATTTTTATGCTCGTTTTGTTGATAAAATTTGTTTCAAATCAATTAATTCACACAAACCTACTACAAAAACACTCAATTACTTTTAGTTTTTGAAAAGTTGATTATGCTTTCTGCTATGAAGGTTTATTATTTATTTATTTATTATTTACTGTTTAAGATAATCATGGTAATTAATAATACTAAACAGTTGAATTGAACTTTACCCTTTGGGTTTACTTCGAGTTCTTTGTTTTCCATGGGTCAATGAAGCAACCACGCCTGCGCATGGCAGTTTGTTATCAAAATAAACCAGAATCACCAATTAATAAATAGCCATAACATCCCCCTCTGGCATTTTCTGCGTACCAAACATGGTGATCAGCTGAATATAAAGATTTTTCCTATTGTTCAGAATCTGTTTTTGGACATTAATTTTTAACAAGACAAGTTTTTTTTCCAAAATACTTGAGATGTTTTTTCAGTAACCTAGTTGGCTCTTCAATGCTATCGGTGAAGTAAAAAATATGTAAGGAAAGCGTTTGAACAAGAGAACATAAATTTTCACTCTTTTCTTTAATTCTCATGAAACATGTATCGTAATATCATTATAGACAATATTTCTGATGATTGTCACGGACTATTGGGGAACTTTGTATCAGGCGATCCTATTGTGTCAACACGAGTGGATGGTGTATGATCAACGAAGTTTATTCATTAAACGTTTTTGTAACCTGTAACAATTTGCGACATAAAGCAAGTTATAATACAAAATAACATATAATAGAGAAAACAGACACTGAATAATAAATAGTTCAACAAATTATACATTACAAGTTACATCCAATCATTTGTCAAATAACATATTAGGTTCTGCTACACAATAATTAATTAAATCCAAAAACAAAAAATTATACATCCAATCATCAAACTCACCAATCTTGGTGTGATGGCCGCTTAAACCACTATATATGTTGTTACTGGGTTATTTAGGCACCTCTAAAAACAAACGAAACGAATGACAGTAGCAAAAAGCGTTTCTACAAAGCGAGAAATTCAATTTAATTACGTGAAGTATAGAGTTCTCAATAATTCAATAAAAATAAAAATACACAAATAAAAACTGTAACTTACATGTACTTGTGCTTCTTAAGTGTGTCCCATTTGATATGTAAATGTACGTAAAATGAAAATATATGTTGGCAGTGCTAAAGGTCAACCTGCTACATTCAACTTTACTCAGTAACTGTCTTTTGAATAGCCACTAAGCTTTAATCTTTAAGCTATCATTTGAACTTAGCAACTCTGAGCTTTCTATTTAATCTATTGTGCTAAAATTGTTTGTTTTATTATGCCTTAAACACCTATTATGTCATATGTACCCAAATTATTGCATATGACTACAATAATTGTTTGATTCAGTTGACACATAATTTGTTAATCAGATGCATAACACGTTAATACGATGACTAGAGCTTGCCACAAAATTTGAGAAGAAATATGGCTGTGTGTTATCGCTCAACAATGCGCACGGTGAGTTAAAAAATCCCTCATAGCTGACACGAAAAAGGTCTTATTATGACACTGAAGTAGTGCGCGAATGCTATCATAAGTGGTAGAATACACTGTAGACTGCTCACTATAATCAACTGCAGCAAAGCACAAAGGATATCACCAGCTGCGCAGTAAATCGACGATGGACAATAAAATTTTTTTGTCGAAAAAGAGGATTTTTAGCTTCTCTACTTGACCCATCATCGGAACTGTAACTCCTAGTATATTTTTTTCAAGAAGAAGTAGAGTTGAAAAATTTCAAAAGAATCATGAGGTGTAGAAGGGCTATTTTAATTCGTAATGGCTTTTATAAGAGAGGAAGAAGTGCTGTAGTTGAGAAGGCCTACTTGAATCTGTTCCTGTCATTGATAGAAGGTCAAAACTCATATAGTGAGCAATGTCTCTTTGACTTTGACCTATTTATCAAATTACAGACACACAAAGGAGAGCTGAGCAGTTTAATATTGTAGTGGGTTTAGGGGGCCGACCAAATTTCCACCAACAACACCTCACTCCAGAGGTCAACTTCCAAACGGAGGAGTGCATCAACTCCACAACTGTATTCGGAGCCCACGGCTCAAATGCAAAACTCAATGTCTCAATGAGTATGTCATAGCTTATTATACAAGCACAACCCAGAAAGGTATATTAACGGTAATTTTTAATGCCACTTGGTACACTCACAAACAGAATCCATGTACAATACAATGAATAGTGAAAAGTCTCTGCCTTTTATAGGCAGAGCAGGAGAAAACACATGCCCAAATAACGGAACAACAAATCGACAGTGACAGGAAGCAATTGCACGAATAGAAAGGTAAGTTATTATTAACATAATGCAGTATTGGTTAATGTAAGGTTGAATGTACAAGGCGCCCAGAAGTGAGGGGTGGAGCTTATCAGTCAATAATGCTGAGTCATGATCGTGCAATAGGTAGCTCGAGCTCCTGGCTCTTACGGTTTGTGTTTCTTGCCTTTGGTCAGTCTGAGGGTAGATAAGCTGCAAAGTTTGGCTCCTGCATCTTCTGTACAATTTTGGGCTCAGAGGCTATAGCCCTTCTTTCCTCACCGATCCGGTATAGGGCCGCTAGTGACACTGCAGGGCCGGTAGTGCATGCTGCAGAGCTGGTAGTGCATGCTGCAGGACCGGTGGTACCTCTACAGGGCCGGCAGCGAATGCTGCAGGGCTGGTAGAGCTTCTACCGGTTCACTTGCTTGTTTTCTGACTGCGCCAGACTCAGTTTAGGCGTGTCTGACACCAAGAAGTTGCCAGAGGGATCTTGCGCACAAATAGTGGTCATGAAAATCCACCACATTTCCCTCTCCATTAAAGACAATATCTGTTTGTCTTAAATTATGTAAATAGCAAAGAGAATAATATATAGATGCGAGCAATACCTGTGCACGGATAGGTTTATTGGTAGAGCATCCTACTGCGTTTTAACTCATCAAGAGTGGTTGTCCACGTCCTTGTGAAGCAGGAAGGAGTGGGAAAAGATTGCCGAATTGCGTGGTTTGGTGAATTTAGAGCAGGGAATTCTTCATCGTAGGTAGGACTGGCTTTGGCTACCTGGTGACAATAGACTTCACTGTATCTGGTTGGTGGCCCTACATTTCTTTGGGGCGTCTCTCAGTGTTGTCCTACTTGGCCCTCCTTGGGGGATGGGTTGCCGAAAGGTCATTTTCCAGTAACGGTAGTGTAGCTTTGACCATGACTGGCTCAGGAAGCGGCACATGATCCTCTAAAATAGGAGTTCTGGCGGCACCGTCTCTTTCCTGACGAATCGGGGGTATTGGCTGCTCTAGCTCGGGTGATCTGGCCCACGGCTGCCTTCTCCTCACTGCACCCCTCATGTTTGGTCGCCGATTGTGTTCCAGCGCAGCGGGAGCTTGTCCCCAGGGGGCCTGTGCAGGGACGATATAGTTTCAATCGGGAACTGTTCTGCACAGATCTCTGGCCGTGCCTTGCAATTAAATAAGTGTGATTGCTATAGGCTTCCTCCACTTCATAGGGTCCCACGAATTTGGACTGGAGCTTCGGATTTTCTCCTTTACCTCGTCTCATGTTCTGCAACCATACTTGATCACCAAGGGCAAACAGGGTGGGTTATTGTCCTTCGTCGGTCCTGATCTGTGTCTGTTCTTCCCGTAGTGTTTGAGGCACTTCTTTGAGGAATTCTTTGAGAGCCTGGGCATAGGTATGTACTGGCAGATTTTCAGAAATGGAGGGTGGTAAGCAATCTGGTCCGGCAACCGGAGCTCTTGGCCAAACATCAGGAAATTGGGCGTCTCGCCCGTCACTGTGTGGGGTGTGGCCCAAGAGGCCCTCATCAACTGCGGCAGCACCAGGTCCCATTCATTGGGTGGGCGCTTCAGTAATAAGGATCTTAAAAAATCTGCTGAGATCCTGTTATTTCCTTCAACCACCCCATTGGCCTGAGGGTGGTAGGGAGTGGTCCGAGTCTTTTCAATGTTCCACAATGAACATAGCTCTCTCATTAGACCGCTTTCAAATTGTGCTCCCTGGTCGGTATTGACCTGCTCAGGGATTCCATAGTAGGCAAAAACCTCCTCATCTAGAGCAGTTGCCACCATTACGGATATGGCATCTGGTAGTGCCAGTGCATTTTGCCATCTTGTAAAATGGTCAGTCAGGACGTAGATCCAACGATTTCCTCTCCTTTTCTCTGGCAGTGGCCCCACAAGGTCAACTGCTAACATCGGCCATGGTCGTCCAGCGTACATGCGTTGTCGGGCAGGGTTGGGTTGTGCGCCACCACTCGTGGCACGTTGACACACCTCACAGTTTCGAACCTGTCTGCGGGTGTCAGCATAGAGTCTTGGCCAGTGCCAGGTCAACAACAACCTTCGTTGGGGGCATTTTATACCCTGGTGTGCCAGAGCATATGCCGCCACATGGTTGTTCCTCGGAGGCCGGCTGGGCAAGGGCACACCACCGAGACGTCTTGTTTGTAACCATCCTGATTTCTAGGACACCGTCTGGCCTAAATCTCATAGAAGAATGACGACGGGCAAGTACTCGTAGTTCACAACTTCCTAAGCCTAGTTGCTCCTTAGTTAGAGCGTGGTTATTTCTAACGACTTCATAGACCACGGCCATTGGGTGCTGTCCAATTTGCTACATGTGAGCTAACCCTGCATCAGATGGCGCTGGGTACCTTTCTTGTATTGTCCTCATGGTATCACTAACAAGGTTTTTTGCGGTGCTACGGGGTGCCGAGGGTTCTGGAGCCTCAGGGGGGAGCTCTCCTGCTACCTCCTCTTTTGTCGGGCCACTATCCCTTTTCTGAATGTGTTGGCACTGTCAAAAATTGTCTGGGCAGCATCTACTAAGCCCATCTGTGTTGCCGTGGTGGATGCTTTTTAGATTTTCAATCGAGTAGTGGAATGCCGAGAGGACTTCCAGCCAAATAGCTACCTGGCTGGTTGGTTCCCTCTTTTGGCAGAGCCATAATAGAGAGGCATGATCAGTTCGTAACTTGAACTTCTGCCAATACAGGTACGGTCTTAAGTGGCACACTCTTTCACTACTGCCAGGAGTTCCTTCCTGGTAACACAGTAGTTACGCTCACCGGGGTTGAGCGTCCTACTGTAGTAAGATATGACTTTTTCCCGGCCTTTTTGAATCTGGGACAGGACTGCTCCTAGTCCGTCATTGTTTGCATCAGTGTCCAATATTTAGGAATTTTTGTGTTTGGGGTACCCCAAGATAGGGGCCGTAACCAAGCTGGTTTTCAGTTGCTGGAAAGCTTGCTCTTGCTCTGGTCCCCACATCCAGGGAGTGTTCTTTCCGGTCAGTTTGGTGAGGGGTTTGGCTACCGTGGAGAAATTGGGCAAGTACTGTCGGTAGTACCCGACTGTGCCAAGAAATGCCCGTAGGTTCCTTAATTCTCCTGGTGAGCTCCACTTTTTTACTGCCACCTTTTCTGGATCGGTTGCCACCCCACCCTTACTGACTACATGGCCCAAGTAGTGAACCTGCTCCTGTAGCAGTTTGCGTTTATTGGGTTTGAGTTTTAACCCGGCTTCTTGCAACTGGTCAAACACGTCTGCCAATCTTTCCAGGTGAGTGGAAAAGTTTGGTGCAATCACAATTATATCATCAAGATATAGGAGAAGGGTCCTCCGGTGTAACCCAAGGAGTATTTTCTCCATGAACTGCTGCAAGGCAACTGGGGCGGAAGTAAAGCCAAACGGCAGCACCTTCCACTTGAACAGTCCAGCCCGGGTAGTAAACACGGATTTCTCTCGCACTTCTTCATCTAGCGTCACTTGCCAGGTGCTGAAATATTTGCTCCCCGCAAGTGCATCTAGACTTTCATCGATACGTGGCAAAGGGTGAGCATCAAGGTGAGTGACAGCATTCAGTCGTTGGTAATCGATACAAAACTGCCACGACCCGTCCTTCTTTTTCACAAGTACCACCGGAGAGCTCCAGGCTCCTGATGCGAGTTCAATCAGGCCCTTCTCTAGTAGGTGAGCTATGTGTTTTTCAGCCTCTTCCTCTTTCTGGGGCCCCAGTCGGTGGGGGAGTTGACGCACAGATTCGGCGCCAGGTAAGAGGGGAACGCTTTGTTCTGCAAGGTTGGTACATCCTATATCATGATCTCTGAGTAGTAATATATGAGCAGATCTCCCTACCGAGTGTTTTTTTGTGGGGTCAAAATCCGGGGTGATGCAATGGGTTACGGCGTTGAATGAATTCGCCGAGTTTATATTGTATTTCGTTTGAGGGGCATTTGAGTGGCATTTAAGTGGCATTTGAGTTTTGATTATTTTTTTACTTAATTTGAACTTATATGGCATCTAGATTTTGAATGTATGGCATTTGATTTTTTTGATAGTTTTTACATTGTATAAAAATGAAACGTGATATGATTGTATTGTTATTGGAAGTTAAGATGCCGACAGAGGATGATGTTGAGATGAGACCGATGAATGAAGTTGATACTGTTGATGGTACTACACACGATATGATAGATGTTTTACCGAGTATGAAGCGTAAAGCGTTGATAATTGTGATGATTTTGGTATTTGTCGTAGGATTTTCCACTTTTGGAGGTGTTACTGAGTTTAGTATGTATGACGAAGCTATGGAAAAAATACAAAAAGCGAGAAACTCTCCTGTTGGAATCATAAATGAAACTACTGTTGGTTGATGAACATCTTTTTATGATGAATGGGAAACCTGAAGGTTATGACCAAAGGATGCGATCTCCTTTTACAGCAATGATTGCAGGACCAACTGGATCGGGAAAGACACAAGCGATTTTTCGAATGATTGAAGCTAGTCAGACTATAGCGCACCCCCCACCAACAGAAATTCACTACTGTTATGGAGCCTACCAAAAAGCCTTTGATGATGTACCAGGAGTGTTTTTTCATGAAGGCATGATAGATATAACAGTGAGTTTTCCCAGAGATGGTCGAAATCGATGGCTGATAATTGATGATCTCATGGATGAAGTTTCTGGTAAAGCCGATGCCAATGCTTTGTATACAAAACATAGTCATCGATTGAACATAAGTGTGTTTTTTATTGTTCAAAATCTGTTTTTATTCAAGGAAATTGTACGATTTCCTTTTAGTCATTATTTTTTTCTTTTTAAAAACCCTAGAGATGCTTCTTCTATTTCCTATTTGGCTCGACAATGTTTTCCATCAAAAGTAAAATATGTACAAAGGCTTTTGAAGATGCAACAAAAAAACCATATTCTTATTCACAAATAGATACGACTCAACAAACGAATGATCAACATAGACTATTGGGAAACTTTACATCAGATCTCTCTATGATATTATATGTACCCAAGTAAAAGGATATAAATACAATTACTCTTCGTTTCACCTCAATCATATTTTGTTAGTCAACGACGCAACACGAAAGCGTTATAATGACTAAAGCTTTGGAGAAAAAATTAACAAGAAATGCTGCTGTGTTGTTATCGCTCAACAATCCAACCTTTACTATTCAAAAGTCTGTTATAGCCAAAGCCAAAAAGAAGTTTATTATGACTCTAATGGAATGTGCTAAAGCTATTTTAAATGGAACGAAACCATTGAGAACATCTCAGTATAATCAGTTGCAGCGGAACGCGAAGGATATTAGCGCTTTAGTAAGAAGATCAAGGTTAGATGATAAGAAAGTTGTATTGCAAACAGGAGGATTTTTATCTGCTCTACTAGGACCTATTATCAGCAATATAGTTCCTGGGTCATTTAAAAGTGTGCTAGGAGGAGGGAGAAGATAAAAATGAAAGTCTCAACACGAATGATGCGAAATAGAATGGCGATTTTAGCTTTGGATGATCTGAGTAAGAAAGGAAAAATTGCTATAGTCGAAAAGGCCAACTCAGATTTGTTTCAATCATTGATAGAAAGTGTTAAAAATATTATATTAGGTAATGTTCCTCTTGATTCTGAGCAGTTTATTGAGTTACAGCGTTACAAGAAAGAACTACATAAACTAAGTGGTAGAGGGACAGTTGATGATAAGCGTAGAAGTTTGATTCAGACTGGTAGAGGGAATCTTTTGGACGCTATTATAACCCCTATTGTATCTGTTTTGTCATCAATAAAAAGATGAATCGTCAGCCTTTAACATTCTCCAGACGTATTTTTATACTCACTGAAAATGAATACTATATATTAACGGGAAAAAAGGAGAATGAAACAGTGGTAAAGGAAGAGAAGACCAGACCTCCATTGTATTATAATCCTATGGAAGCTATAACAGTGAGAAATATGAAGAGAAAGCGAAATGATCTACTGGAAACGGCTTATGATTCTGACTTATCCTCACACAAAAAGTTAGATGAAAATGTTGAAAACCTACGTAGGTATTTGTCTGATGTCAAAAAGATTAAAAATAATCAAAGTCAGGCACAAAAGGATAGTTGGAGTCCCATTAAGAAAAAAAAGATAGAGTGTACTTCTCCTTTGGCCAATAGCACAGTTATTGATGATAAACCTAATGCATATTCACCAAATGTTGATGAAGACATTGGGTTAGAATCAGTGAAAACGAATGATGATGATGACATCGGGATAGAATCAATAAAAGGGAGGGTGTTTGATGCTGAAGACTCAACCCTACGAGGAAATACATTTGTTACTGATGGAGAAGATGAGCATGATAGTGAAAGCGAAGATTTAAAAGAGTTTGAAAAAAATGCAAATGATTGAACAACAAAAAAGAGTGATCAAACGATCGCTGTCAAAATGTTGAATAATCTGAGTAAAATTGGTAGATTCGACTCGGAGAAGAACAGACCGAAAATTGGAGAACGTTGGTTGAACCCTAAGACTTCCAAAACTTTACTACGAGATGTTCTAACCGAATGAGGTAAAATACAACCAGGAAATACCAATTACAGTAGATTTAAACGCTTGCTAACTGATGAAGGAATCACAACTGTCAGGAAATCCCCGCGTCAAACATGTGGGAGCCAGAAGAAAAAGTTGGTCATTCCCGGTACTAATTCATGGATATCGACACGCTAAAAGAGTTGTATTACAATCCTGCATTACATACATCTCTACGAGGAGCTAGAGCTTTACTGAAATCTCGTAGAAAACGAGAGGGAGAAAAAATAATCTGTGAATGGTTGAGTGGTGAGGATGCCTACACGTTACATAAAAGAGTTGTAACTAAGTTCAAGCGTCGTCCTACAATTGTAGCTGGAATAGGGGAACAGTTACAGGTAGATTTGATGGATGTTTGATCTCGAAAAGAAGAAAATGATAATACAGCATTTTTACTGACTGTTGTTGATTCTCTATCTAGAAAAGGATGGGCTGTGCCGCTCATCTTCAAATCAGGGCAGGTTGTAGCCAGAGGGTTGAGAAGAATACTAGAAGGGGAAAACTATAAAGCTTTACAATCCGATAAAGGTAAAAAGTTTGACAACGTCAATGTCAAGACTCTCCTGGCGGAAAAAAAATCAAGCGCTTTACAACCGAAAATGAGACGATAAAGGCATCAGTGGTGGAGCGTTTTAACAGAACTTTAAAAGAAAAGATATATAGATATTTGACATATAAAGATGATGACAGATACGTTGATATTTTACCAGAAATGGTTAATGCATACAACAACACAATTCATGGTGCTATAGGTATGAGACCGAATGATGTGAATTTTCAAAATCAGGAACTTGTATGGAATCATGTGTATGAAGGAGGTGAACATAGTTTAACTCAAGAAGCAAAACTAAAGATTGGGGATTATGTGAGAATAAGTAAGGCAAGAGGAGCGTTTGAAAGAGGATACACCCCGAATTGGACGATTGAGATTTTTATAATCACTGATGTACTTATTGATGAAAAACCTGTTGTATATAGGGTAAAATATTTGGCTGAGGAGATGATTGATGGTACTTTTTACGAAAAAGAGTTGCAAAAAGTAAAAAAACCCACGAGTTTCAGAATTGAAAAGAAATTGGGAAGAAGAACGAGAAGAGGTAAAAGACAGATTCTGGTTAAGTGGTTAGGTTACGGAGAAAAGTTCAACGAGTAGGTAGATGAATAGTTTATAAGGGGAGAACGCTCGATATAATCATCACAAGTTGGGAAAATGTCGATGCTGATAAATTTACCCTCTAACTCTAGCGGTGAAGAGTTTCCTGATAATAGCAATTCCAAATTTACAGTGAGACTGTATAAATATTTGGTTATCAATGGTGGTAAATGGGAGGTAAGTCTGCTAGATATGTCTTATTCTAATAATTGGAAGAATATTATCGAAGGGAAAATATATCTAGAAAAGACTAATGTCTCTGGTAAAAGCGAAAAGTCATTCATCTTAATCGGTAATGGAAGATATGATAGTTTGGAGGAGTTGGAGGAGATTATACGAAAGAGAATGAGTGAAATGGATTTAAACAAAAAATTCACCATCTCGTACAACAAGATCACCAACACCACTTTACTAACTAACAGCTATCCTGATACTACCATAAGCTTTTCCAAAGATCTAGCATATATTTTTGGATTTGAACCAAAAACTATGTATCCTCATGGTAGATACAATAATATCTCACCTCCTGATATAAATTCCGGTTTAACATATCTGTATGTTTATTCCAACATTGTTGATAATAGAATGGTAGGAGATACGAATGTACCTTTACTGAGAGTAGTTCCGGTTCAAGGAAAGAAGAATAATGTTGTGTATCAAGAATTTAAAAATCCTAACTATGTCGACGCTTCATCACTAAATAATGATCTGATTCAAGTACTTATAACGAGTGACAACGGCCAACGAATACCATTTGATGGTGGAAAGGTTGTGTTGACGGTTCACTTTAGAGAGAAACAATTATAATGAGTTTGGTTGGATACACCCCTGAGGACTCGAAAGATTTTTTTGATGAGTACTACAAGATGCAAGCTGGAAATGGAATTGGAGTGTATAGTGGACGGAGGGTGATGCCTAATATGTGAGGAAATGGTCTTGGTAGTATTTGTTCAAGTATACTTAAATCTGCAGCACCAATGCTGAAAAGAGGAGCAATTAGTTTGGGGAAAAGAGCACTGTCTGTAGGTGAAAATGTAGCGCGTGATGTCATCGATGGACAAAGCTTTGCAGCATCAGCAAAGAAGAGGGGGTTGGCAGAGTTGAATGATCTGGGGGGAGATGTGCTCAATGCAGTCCGTCTAGATAGTATGAAAAGGAGAAAAACAAAAGGTGGAAAGAAGAGGAGAGGTGTTGGTAAACGTGGCATATTTTAATAGCAGTAGAATCCGGTATAAAGACAGCTGAGCTTGATATCTATATTCATTAAGCAGTAACGCTTCAAGCATTCATCACTTGCAAAAGATGGCTAGCCTAAATGGAACAACAGGTAATAAGTTGGAAGGTTCTTCCTACAACATAAATCCAACGTTGGATGTATTTGCTACGGAACCAACAAACATATCGGTAGAAAGATCGGAATATGTTGTCATCAGACCTGATAGGTTAGATCCTTATGGTAGTATTGAGTTAACCTTGTCAGGGAGCACTGAACATTACACAGATCTCTACAACTCGTTTCTGCAAGTTGAAGCCACGGTTGTTCAAGATGATGAAACCGATATTCAAGGTAGTGATGATGATGCAGCTGTGTGGATGGGGGATTCAATGCATACATTATTCAGCGAGTTGAAAATGTCGATAGACGGAACCACTGTTGTATACGCTAACAACTACGGTTTACGCTCCTACTTTTCACAACTACTCGAAAACAGTGCAGACAGAAAGAAATATCAAGGTAAGATGGAAGGATGGATGTATGATGATTCAACTAGCAAAGACGCTGCTGATCACAAAACTGCAGATAAGAAAAAGAGGAGAGCTCTAATCATAGGTGGAAAGACAATAGAATTAACTGGAAAACCTCATCTCAGCAAAAAAAACTAATAATTCCAGGCCCTAGTATGCAGCTGGAGTTTGAGCGCGCCTCCAGCAAACTAGCTTTGTTTGCTGCGGATGAGGCGCCTACAGGAGGAGCGAAAATTAGAATTGATAAATTTGAACTTCATCTTTGTAAAGTGAAGGTGAATCCTACAATACAAAACTCCCAACTCAGTTTAGCGTTGGAAGGTCACAACTACATTTATTCAGTTGATCAAAAATGGATAAAAATATATGGAATTCTTGCTGCTGTTGCTCAGATTTACATCACTTTGGAAGAAAACAAACAAAAACCTAAACAAATTTATTGAGGTTTAATTGATCACAACGCAATGAACGGTCGTTTCGCCTTGAATCCATATAGAATGAAACAAGCTAATGTTGATAGTATTGTATTGAGAGTTGGTGATTGTCCAATTGGAAAGAGATTTGAGCCAAATTATGCTAGAGGGATTTTTGGAAGAGAATATCATCAGTTTCTACACGCTACCGGAACTTTGCTTGAAGGTGATAGTCTTGGTATTACGAAAGAACAATACCTTGATGGTACTACACTTTATGGATTTGATTTGACTGGCGATTTTCTTAAAGAAGGATTTCACTCTATGAAAAATGTCACAACAAGTGTGGAAATTCATTTTAGCACTAACACAACTGATGGATTATCCCTGGTAGCATACTTCGTAAAAGACGGTGTGTTGGAGATGGACAGCATTCTTCAATTAACTATCGCAGGAGACACAGTGCTTTAAACAGAAAGTTAGAGATGAATACCATGCAAATTCGTTCGATCTTATCTTCAGAGGTTTTATGTCAAAGCGTAGGGATTCACGTTGGAGCTAGAGAACAGTTTTGGAAGCAAATTTGCAATTTTCCAACAGGATGTTTCGTATTCAACACCCATTATTCTCACCAACCTGGAGAGCATTTGTTGGCTGTGTATGCTAATGATTCAGAGGTGGATTTTTTGACTCGTTTGGACGTTCTGTTTCCTTTTACCCAGATGTAAATGAAATACTAAGTAAGTACAAAGTAATGAAACACAACTACAAAATTTTTTGTCAACTGTATGTGGCGATTATTGTGTATACTTTTGTTTACTGAAAAGTAGAGGGTGGAGTATGGATGAAATTGTTAGAAGTTTACGAGATATAGGAGATAGTGAGATGAGAGATCACTCAATACGGACTTACCCTAACTTCGAGTTCATACAAGATAATACAGTAGAAGGAATAGATGGAGTGCATATACAAGGAACTAATTTACTAAGTAAATTGTTAAAATAAATTATTATAATTGATTTTCATTTGTTGTAACAAATAAAATGAATAAAATACAACTTATCTCATTATTTGTGCTAAACACTACAGAACCTATAAAAACTATTATTTTGTAATGTTCCAAGCAAGAAGTAAATAAGATCTTCTCATTTTCTTCCTCAGGAGCGCCCTTTAGTTATATCTAAAAGACATAGTAACTAATGACTCTATCATACATAGTTATATGAATTAATTTTACAAAAATACTTCGGAACCTACTTTAAATAGATATGAAACTTACCATCATGGAAGACGAGACATGTCCTTTGTGTTATCGATTAAGGGTTCGATGTGCTGTTCTGGACAATTCTCTTTTTCATTCTCATCAAATTAGGAGAGAAAGGTGTGTCGCAGCAAAGTATCAAACAGTTCTGAGGCTTGATTGAAAGCTTGAAGAGCCGAGAGTAGAATGACATCGTAGGAAATCATGTTGTTCGTATTTTGTCTTAATCCTTTGAATACGATTACACCACTTTTTTCCGCCACCACAGATGAAGCTATTTGAGCAGGGATGTTAATATATCCAATCAATAGCTCTCCATACACCATACATCTGTAATTAGCCACTATAATATCGGCAGTCTTGTTCCAACGAGTATCACATTTTCTTAACATTCCAGGATTCTCATAAGCTATAACACTTCCTGTCGGAAAATCGTGTAGGTGAGCAACACTGAAATAAGCCTGTATTTGTCTCATACTCTTGCCGTACAATGAGTTGAATGGATCGTTGATCTTTCGATTACATCCTTGAGATTCAGCGGCACGAAAAATCGCATCTCCTGTCTTTCCTTCTCCCATATAAATTAAAACAATTGGACGTGTTTGCTTAGCTTTATTAACAAGCAGTCCTATTTCGGTTGAAACATCACTCTTCACTCGAGTTCTCTTTTTATCCTTTCGATAGCTGTAAATGATGACACACTTTGATTCATCACGAAATTCAACAGACACCACCTCCATAACTGTTGGTACTGGTAGTTCGCAGATTTCCATGGACTCTTCAAGTTTTTCTAGACTATCTGAAGAGAGAGAGTTTATTACCCCGGTGCTCTTGTAATTGAGAGTGGTCAGTTCATTACTTCCGGCATCTTGAAAGGGTATTCTGGTGTGAAGAAAAAAGCGTTTCGTCTCCAACATCTGTCAAAACTAGTTTTTTGCACTTCAAGCCGGTTTCAATATCATCTTTTGTCAAATCAATAAAAGGTTGTTTCTTCATCGATGTTCTTTTTGAAGACAGCTTGTTAGTAGGAGATGTGAATGAAGTAAAATTTTGTTGGAATTCTGGTTCATCAACCACCAATTGACTTTCTGGCATATCAAAGATAGGAGAAAGTGATGGGGAAAGGGTTTGCCGGGATCCTGCTTCTTCATTCATCGGTTGACTTCCTTCGTCTTGAGTATTCATTCTGAAAAAAAAACAAAGATTTTATTAATTTTTTGTAATTACTTTTAAAAGATCATAAAGATCATAAGCCTTCAGCTAGTTGTGTTAGCTAACAGAAAATAAATATTTTTACTCTTACCTTTATGAAGAAGGTGAGCTCCTAGTAGTTGCAATAGAAGGTTTAGTAGATGTTGCTTCTCCGCTAGCCGTTGTAGAACTGGATGCTTTCTGTGTGAAAACAGTGGCTCTTAAATAGGTAAAGTTGCACTGATTAAATCCTATGAATCAGCATTTTTTCACGCGAATACAACCCAATGCTTTTGCGGGAATAAATAATTTATTTTCACGTGAATGGAAACCGTTGCTTTCACGGGAATAAAATTTTATTTTCACGCGAATACAACTCAATGCTTTCGCGGGAATAAGTATTTTATTTTCACGCGAATAAAAACCGTTGCTTTTGCGGGAATAAAACAATCATTTTCACGCGAATTGAAACCGTTGCTTTCGCGGGAATAACAAATTTATTTTCACGCGAATAACAACCAATGTTTTCGCGGGAATAAATAATTTATTTTCACGCGAATGGAAACCGTTGCTTTCGCGGGAATAAATATTTTATTTTCACGCGAATACAAACCAATGTTTTCGCGGGAATAAATACTATATTTTCACGCGAATGGAAACCGTTGCTTTCGCGGGAATAACAATTTTATTTTCACGCGAATACAAACCAATGCTTTTGCGGGGATAACTAATTTATTTTCACGCGAATAACAACTACTGTTTTCGCGGGAATAAATAATTTATTTTCACGCGAATGGAAACCAATGTTTTCGCGGGAATAAATAATTTATTTTCACGCGAATGGAAACCGTTGCTTCCGCGAGAATAACAATTTTATTTTCTTGCGAATACAAACCTATGTTTTTGCGGGAATAAACAATTTGTTTTCATGCGATTAGAAACCGTTGCTTTCGTGGGAATAAAACTTTTACTTTCACGCGAATACAGACCAATGTTTTCGCTGGAATAAATAATTTATTTTCACGCGATTAAAAACCGTTGCTTTCGCGGGAATAAAACAACTATTTTCACGCGAATAGAAACCGTTACTTTCGCGGGAATAAAAAATTTATTTTCATGCGAATAAAGCAAGAATATTTCTCGCGAATAACACTATTATGATAGAGTTTTCGCGTGAGTGTTTTTAATGCTTATAAGCTAAATGAGTAGGAGTGGCTTATAGTATATAAGAACAGCTCTCTCTCTGCATAGAAATCATTTTCTCCAGCAATAACCTCAGGAGCATCAACTACTACAACTGATTTCTTGGTGATAAGGTAAGAATTAATAGAAAAACTATTTAATAGAAGTTAAAATGTAATTATTTTACAACACTGTTTAATCATCTTATACTAATACATAACATTTTATTTTAGTTCATTATGAGTTCAAAAAAGTATACAATCAAAGAAACTTCCCGAAGATATATCATAGCTATATTAAAGAAAATGTGGAAGTACAGGAAAAGGCTGGATATCGCTTGACATTACAAGCTATATTATTCTGTGTGACACAACATTTGATAACTGTAGCTTCTTTATATAGAGAACTTTCACCGGTACAATACCGACCATACACTACACATAAATACGTTGACAATCCAGTAGAAGTATTTAAGCTCATGACTAAAAACCACTTTCAAGCAGTTGTAAAATTGTCAAAAACTGTCAGTATTAATGATTACTTAAAGAAAAATCAAAGAAAGGTGTGGAATAAAGAGCTCACTCAAAAATTAATTTTAATACAATGGACTAATGAATTATTATATCATTTTCAATCAGATATATGTAGATACATACAAACGGATGAGCATCTCTCATCATCCATTTTTCATTCGAAATGATATTGGAACTGTTTCAAGTTCATAATATTTAATATTTACTCTTCATGTATCCCTACTTATTACGCAATAAATGTATATAATCATATATTGATTCATTTTAATCAATGTATTTATTCAATGTAGATCTATCTCCTCTCTCCCGTCTTTCCTCTTTTCCTCTCTCTTCTCTCTCAAGATACCATATAAGTTCGAATTATGTAAGAAATTATCAAAACTTAAATGCCATACATTCACAATCTAGATGCTATATAAGTTCAAATTAAGTAAAAAAATAATCAAAACTCAAATGCCACTTAAATGCCACTCAAATGCCACTCGAATGAAATACAAAATTAACTCGGCGAATTCATTCAACGCCTTAACCCATTTCATCACCCCGGGGTCTAATCCACAAAAAAACACTTGGTAGGGAGATCTGCTCATATATTACTACTTCTCTGGTACTGAAAGTAGACCCGTATTGCTCAAGCAATTGAGTAAGTTTCTCTTTCTCCTGGGAATCTTTGCAGTTGACCACCACCTGGTGGTAGAGATCATGGAGGTGTAGTGGTACGAGATACTCCGGGCTCCTCTGAGGTCCGCCTTTGGGAGAGGAACACGGTATGGTGTCAGGGGCAGAGCACTGGTCTGCAACTATGGCAGTGTACCTACCTATGGTCTGGCCAGCTTTCAGCTCCAGCGGTTGGTCGATGGGGTTCATACACCGAATTGCCAGGCGGCACTGCGCTTCCGGTTTGTTGATGCTTGTGGCTAGAGGGGGGACATCAGGATGACCTTCTACCAACCCTAGGGGGCTGTGATTGTTGGTATTCAGTCTACATGTCAATGCAACCTCTGAACGAGCGGGTAAAGTAATAGTCCGTATCACTTGCACCCGGTTGACTAATAACCTCCCGTTCCGGTCGGTACATTGAAACTGACTGTCGCCAATCATAACGGCTGCTTCATCGATTTTGATCCTACACTTATGCGCCCTCAGGAATGGCTCCCCTAGGGAGGCATCCTCACGGATGCGTCCACCGACGAAGGTAGTTTCACACTTGAAGTCCCTCAGGCACATGGGAACTGTGATGGTCCTGTAGATGGGCCCGTCAACCATGGTCTCACAGAGGTGGCTGCTCGTTAACGCATTTCTAACAGCTGGGGGCAGGCATTGGGAGATGTGGTAGAACAGCAGGTTGTGGAAAAGTCGCCGTCTACAAACATCGACAAAGGCCTGCCATCAATCTTTCTTGGGAGGGAGTACTTGAGTGGGAGCGTACCCTCTTCAGGGGTCACTGGTTTGTCCTTAGATCGGAATCTTGCTAAATCACACGGTAGGGTTCCTTCCTGACAGTACATTCTTGGTCTCTTCTGCTTTTCTTTGACTGTATTAAGTTTCTGTACATGCGGGAGCTGCCTGGCACGCTTTCTTGCCAGCCAGCTGTCATTGCAAGGAGGAGCACCATTTGATGCGTTATCCTGCACTACTGGTGGGGTGTTTTGGATATCTGGTTTGTTGGCCTGCTGTGTACGGGGCATGTTCCCAACATATGGTCGACCTTTCCGCAGCCCAAGCATGGCGGTATGGGCAGTGGTGGATGAGGCTGAGGGATAGGGGTATCTCCCTGTTTCCACAACCTAACTTCCTTTGTGATGCTCAGCAATGCCTCCTTGACCGCTGTCAGAGGGTCCTTCTTGTCCAGAGGTGTGGGGCGGACGTTCTTTGCCAAGGTATTTGGTGTTGCGTATCATCCGTGTACTCTTTTTCACCCGTAGATTTATCTTCTACCATGCGCACATGAGTACACCTCTCCTCAAGGCCTGTCTTTATCTGCAGATATTCATTCCCTGATATCATTGCATCTGAAATCTCCAATGGCTGTATTGCCAGGAAGTGTCTCTGCAAGTAGGGGTTGCCTAGTTTAGAGCTGAAGATATCTAATACCATTCGTTGCAACAATCTGTGGGGGAGGTCCGCATAAGCTACCTGCACCAGTCGTTCTACTTCACTGGCGTTCTTGCCGCGTAGTGTTGTACGCCCTGCGGAGGCCATTAAGTTTGTACCATGCCCGCAGAGGAGCAAATATTCCTTGCAACTATGGTGCCTTACCATATTCAAGTGCACTCCCTCCCAGGGACGCTCGAAAATGCAGCAATGCTGTCTGCTCTGGTCATTCATTGGCCTCAGCCACTCCTATGAAGCGTTCTATAAAATAATCCACATCTCCATCTCCATCGAACTTTGGTGCTTTAAACAAAGACCAGCGATTGGCAGCGGCTGGCTGCGTGACGGCTTGTAGCGCTTCTGTCAAGCGTTCCATCACATTTTCTTTGGGGTTTGCAGGTGGTACCCTACCAGCGCTGCGTGCCCATTGGTTTGCCATTGTTTATACTAGAGGAGTAACTCCACTCAAGTGTACAACGGAACGTATGCTGGTCCGTATTTAGCGGCACAAGGTCTCTACAGCTTCTCTCTACAGCTGCTAGGGTTGTCTATGTCAAGTAATCTCAGTAAACAAGGTACTGGGCAGTAGCACAAAACCTGTACAATCTTGCACAGGGTCGATAGTAATGTGTACAGGGTCGGCGTTAGAAACGCAGGGCCGTTCACGAAGTTAGCAGGGCCGGTATCCGAAGATACAGGGCCGGTATCAGTGTTAGCAGAGCCGGTATCAGAAGACACAAGGCCGGCATCAGTTTGTGCAGGGCCAGTATCAAAGATACTGGGCTGTCTGGTAACTGCAACGAAATGAACTCAACGTTTATGCAGAGCTAAGTGACGCACACTTTTTAGGGATCACTTCTTCAGGCGGAGCAAGCTCAACGTCTATTCAAGAGTGTCCAATCGGGGTCTGTAGGGTGAATACAAAGCCGGATTTTCGGGCTGCAGTCTGCAGTTCCTAGGTAGCGTAGTTCAAACAGCGTGAGAACAATCCCACTGCTGCCACCAGTGTAGTGGATTTTGGGGGGCCGACCAGATGTCTACCAACAACACCTCACTCCAGAGGTCAACTTCCAAACGGAGGAGTGCATCAACTCCACAACGGTATTCAGAGCCAACGGCTCAAACGCACAGCTCAATGTCTCAATGAGTATGTCATAATTTCTTATACAAGCACAACCCAGCAAGGTATAATAACGGTAATGTATAATGCTACTTGGTACACTCACAAGCAGAATTCCAATACAATGCAATGAATAGTGAAAAGTCTATGCCTTTTATATACAGAGCAGGAGAAAACACATGCCCAAATAAGGGGGCAACAACTCAACAGTGACAGGAAGCAGTTGCACGAATAGAAAGGTAAGTTATTATTAACATAATGCAGTATTGGCTAATATAAGGTTGAATATACAAGGCGCCCAGAAGTGAGGGGCGGAGCTTATCAGTCAATAATGATGAGTCATGATGGTGCAATAGGTAGCTCGAGTTCCTGGCTATTACGGCTTGTGCTCCTTGCCTTTGGTCAGTCTGAGGGTAGATAAGCTGCAAAGTTGGGCTATTGCATCTTCTGTACCATTTTGGGCTCACAGGCTATAGCCCTTCTTTCCTCACTGATCCGGTATAGGGTTGGTAGTGACACTGCAGGGCTGGTAGTGCATGCTGCAGGGCTGGCAGTGCATGCTGCAGGGCCGGTGGTACCTTTGCAGGGCCGGCAGTGAATGCTGCAGGGCCGGTAGTGTTTTTACCAG
The DNA here is from genome assembly GCA_945261195.1 of Cryptosula pallasiana. Lineage (NCBI taxonomy): Eukaryota > Metazoa > Bryozoa > Gymnolaemata > Cheilostomatida > Cryptosulidae > Cryptosula > Cryptosula pallasiana. The sequence goes on along the minus strand of OX183134.1, from coordinate 4,692,499 downwards.
TTCACTTGCTTGTTTTCTGGCTGTGCCAGACTCAGCTTAGGCATGTCTGAAACCCAGCAGTTGTCAGAGGGACATTGCTCACAGATATTGCTCATAAAAATTCATCACAGTTTGAGCAAATTGGAACATTTTGGCTTTTTTAGATTCAACTTAGAGCTACTCTCCTACGCACCCTGTCAACATGTCATTTTTTTAATGCATCATGGTGTCCAAGGACAAGATGTTTTTTCTGGGTCCCAAAAATGTTTTTGAGCGCCACGGTTATATATACGTAACTCAATTATAACAAGCTAGCACACAATATACACCCAACTCCCGAAGGTGATTTTCATTGTACCCAATAGAGATTATGTTGTAATAATCTTTGCAATGACATGCAGAAAGTATGTGTAATCTGTGTTCAAATTGGCACTTTAGTTATGTATCAAAGGATAAATCATAGATGGTTTAGGTAGCTTTTTGTGTATTCTAGGTGTTGATAATCCAGGTTGATATTGTAGTGTTTGTATATTGCATTTGATTTTGATTGTGGTCTAAGTATTTATGGTACAGCAATTGTTTATATAGTGGATTCTAACACAGCTTTGATTGTTGGACTGTAGTAAGTTGGTCGCTAATAGTATTTTTGATTAGCATTGTTCAGTTGAAAGTTGTCTTATAATTTAACTGCATAATAGGTAAAAGACATAGGTAAAATGTATTTAATAATTATTCAAGTATAAAATTGATTAATATCTGTTACAGTAAACGAAAATATGTCTACAATAACTAAATTAAGGAAGATAAAGTTTTAAACGAAGTGAGATATGTGGTTTTATTGGAACTCTGACAGAGAGTAGTCATCTTCCAACTTAAAAATATGTGAGTCGGCGTTTTATTTGTCTGTAAGTTGGTTTCTTTCCATCTTTCACCGCGAAACCGTCATTGTTTCTTTTAAATGGCTTTCTCGTCATCAAGGCATTCAGATAACTGTGCTTGTTTTACAAACTTTACTTTTTCTGTTTAAGTCTTTTGAGCTAAACTTTCCTACTTCACTTCACCACAGGTAGGGTTTCGATTTGAGCTCAACCAGTCCATTTCTGTGAATTCCTCTTTGAACAACCCGGGTGTTCCTTTACCTTGTTTCATCACTTTGTTGCAGCAATCCCGCATTGTCTGCTCCATGCTCATCATTTTAAACCTCAAAAACTTGTCGCGTTGTCTATTTTGGTACAGACATTGAAACCATTTGACCTAATTTTAAAATTTCTCTTTTCATGTGTACTTTTACTGATTTTTCTAGCAATCTGCTCATAGTCGTGTATGTGCTATCTGTATCTATTTCAAGGTACTTGAAAACGCTTCCATTGATATTTTTATAATTAAAATAAGTTGCTTAGCATATTGTTTACATTTATGTCTACACTTTAGATAGCTATTAAGTTAATAGAAGAAAAGTATGGGCTATTTACTTGTGCATAAAGTCGTAGTAAAACTGCAATATTCTCAGCTTGGCATCTTATAGAATGGGAAAAAACCAAAGTGCACTGGAACACTCATGATCTGCTGAAAAATTTTTTTATAACGAATAATGGGATAAACTTAAAAAACATAATGGCATTTGATATTGATTTTATTTATGTTTCAGAACATACTAATTTTTACAATGGTATGATCTTGTGGAAATCCTCCAATATCTCGTCCATAGAAACAAATTTGTTGCCTCTAGTATGGGGTGAAACTACTCTGGCATTCTATTATACACGGTACGTTTGTACATTTTCCTTGTCGGTGATTATTTCTCGACTGGCAGCGCTTCCTATCAGATTAATGGTAGTGGCGAGCAAATCTTGACTACGATCCTTATCTCCGATTTTCTTAGGATCCAAAACAAATGCATTGGAAGGCTTTTCAGAGGTGTATTCGATCAGCTGATAAACTTTGGCAATTTTTAATTCCTGTTCCAAGTACCACTTTAGCAACCTACACATTAGCAATATTTTCCTTCTGAACATGCTTCCGACTAGCAAGCGTTGGAGATTCTTGACATTCGGCAAAATCTCTCGGCTCAGTGCTCATTGCTTCTCGCTCAACATCATATTTTTAAAAATTTTGAGTCATTTGGGGAAAGAGTTTTCATCTAGTTCCTTTGGGACATTGATGTTGCATCCGATAAATCTAAAGAAGTTGTTTGATTGAACTCTCTCCACCACTTCCTCCTGATTCAATTTCTTTTCAAGTTGTTTAACAGGATATTAAGATTCTTAAAAATGTTTCGACAAGTTTTCGTACTTTTGGAGGGTTCTTATGCGAGTCTACGAATCGCACTCTCAAATACAGGTGGTTGTTTCTACACCGCACAATACATTCTGAACATGGCCGAACTAATGATGAAACATCTGCTACTCTTCAATGTACATAAAAGATGTCTCAACAAAATGATGAAAAAAGCAAAACTTGCTTTCATTTTGATACTGTGCCATTAATTTGTTCCGGCCTTCCTTCAGGTCTCTGATACCATAGATGTTACACAAGATAACTTTTTCCTATTTTGATGATACCAAAACAATGAACACTCAAAGTGCATGGATTTTCAAGACTGCACACTTCTCCGACACACCAAGAATCCCTTTCAGGACATTAACATCAACAACCTGAGCGCTTTCATCCACAAGAACACCTCTCTGTAAAATAGTGTGACCCCACAGCAGCGAAGCAGTGTTAAAAAACAGCAACAATTCAAAATCTACCAACAGCTATCATGGTGTTCACCGATGAATTTTCTGATGATCCCATGTACACCATAACCTAGAAATTTCCAAAAGACTCCACTCAGTAATATTTCGACCTTCATTCAAGCCTCTGATATGGCAGATGTTACACAACATGACTTTCTCTCCTATTTTGATGATACCGAAACAGCATAACCTACCAATTTCCAAAAGACTCCACTCACACCTATTCCGATCTTCATTCAAGCCTCTGATATGGCAGATGTTACACAACATGACTTTCTCTCCTATTTTGATGATACCGAAACAGCATAACCTACCAATTTCCAAAAGACTCCACTCACACCTATTCCGATCTTCATTCAAGCCTCTGATATGGCAGATGTTACACAACATGACTTTCTCTCCTATTTTGATGATACCGAAACAGCATAACCTACCAATTTCCAAAAGACTCCACTCACACCTATTCCGATCTTCATTCAAGCCTCTGATACGATAGATGTTACACAACATGACTTTCTCTCCTACTTTGAGGATACCGAAACAAAATGATGCCTAGATGACAACAAAAGAAAAGTTGTGATGAATTTTGAAGACAACACACTTCTTCGACACACCAAGAATCCCTTTCAGGTCGTTAAAATCAACAACCTGAGCGCTTTCATCCACAATAGCACCTCTCTGTAAAATAGTATGACCCCACATCCACAAAAGCGTCTCTCTGCTAAATACTATATCTCCACACCAGCAAAACAGCATCAATTCAAGATCTACCAACAGCTATGATGGTATTTACCGCTGAATTTTGCAATGTTGCTATGTACGCCATAACCTATAAATTTCCAAAAGTCTCCACTCACACCTATTCTGATCTTCATTCAATTCTCCTTAACGATAGATGTTTCACAACATGACTTTCTCTCTTACTTTGATGATACCGAAACAGCATTGAGCACACATTATCAACAACTCTCAGAACCAACTTATAAAAGAAAGACGTGTGACCAAATGGATGTTTACTTTGAATTCATCACTTTTGATAATTTCCCTGACAACACAATCCTGACATTCAGCAGACCCTTTGCTTGGAAGAAGTTGAAGATTAAAAAGTGGATGTCACGCCTGCCTATTGCTCACACAACCATCTACAGATTCACTCACTGTTGTTGACTGACTGGGTTGTAAAAGAGGGCAAAGCTTTGAAGTTTTCTCTATTTGATGATATTGGTGACAAGGATAGCAAAATCAATGATAAACAAGCTCGAATTGAAGTAATTAAAGATGACTAAAGGAACAACACCTACTATGGCAACAACTAGGGCTCTTGAAAAAACCAAAGTGAGCATTAATGAATAAATATTTCTCATTTTAATTTATGTAGATAAAGTCAATGATAATGAATGAATCAATTGTAGCAATCAGTTTTTTTGTATTTCGTAGACTTGATGCTCACTTTTTTTTTTACGCAAAGAAACGTAATTTTGTGGTTTTTTTTCTCACCAAAAATTGTTGTTTTCACACAAAAAATGGGTTTTTTCTTGCAAAAAAAGTCGAGTTTTTTCTCACAAAATGTTTTTGTTTTTCCCCGAAATTCCTTTATAACGCAAAAAAATGTCTTTTTTTGTGCGGGGGAAATAAGATATTTTTTACATGAAAAACAGTGTTTGTTCGAGTAAAAAGAGTAGTTTTTTTGTAGTTTTTTCTCACCAACAGGTTTTGTTTTTCTGCACAAAAAAATTTTTCTTTGGGGCAACAAGTGGAGCTTTTTGTCACAAAAAATTTGTTCCTTTTTCCCGAAACTCCTTTATAACATATTATATGATTTTTTGCGCGAAAAATCTCTTTTTTCACACAAAAAAGTAACAATTTTTTGCGCAGAAAGTGTAGTTTTTCCTCACAAAAATTGTTTTTCCCGTAAAAAAATGTTTTTTTTCTTGTGAAAAAATGTCTGTAACAATCAATTTTTGTATTTTGTAGACATGATGCCTAATTCAAACTCTCATTTGGATCAAAAAACAGTGGTAGTAAATATTTTAAAGATTCTAGACAGGATCATATCAAATTAATTGCAGATGACTAAAGGAACAACATCTATTACAGCAGCAACTAGGATTCTCGGAAATCATAAGGTAAGCATCAATAAATAATTATTTTACTCTCTCATTTGCAACAACTAGATTTCAACCAGTTATAACTGAACAAAAAATAAGTAAATTTTTGTTATTTGCTTTTTTGTAGAATGGTTCTCAAGATGAATAACTCAAAAATCTCCTTCTCAACTCACAATTCCTACAGCTCCAATAAACATTGCTGAAAAAATCATCTTCATCCTATCTATGAACATGATTATGTATGGAAACAGCTTAAATTTTCTTGTAATAAACTATGCCAAAAACTATCCAAAGATAATTGCCAAAAAGAATTAATAAGAATGCGTAAAGACAAAATTGTTCTCTTGTATGTGGAATGAAGCTTCTCTGGCACAATCGATGGGTTTTTTTTCTATATCGGTAATTGTTTTTCCGTAGGCAGTGTTATCTTCCATATTGGAAGATCGAAGTTGAAATGACTGCATAGACCAGGGTTCAACGTTACTACTTATCTTTAAATGTTTCCTAATGCAGTCTTGTCATTGGTAACTGTCCAATAGGATGAAACAGTTGATGTCTAGCGTTATTAAAAAAATTGTGTCCATTTCAAAAACATCCGTAAAACTGAAGGATGATTCAGGTTTTAACCCAACATCTGTCGATGTGGAGATTTCAGTATCCAAAATTACTTGATATGGAGTTAACGTCTGATGTTAATTCTTTTTGCAAGCATTCAATGTTCTAGCCAGCTGTTCACTAACTTGATAAACTTCATCAGGTCAGCGATAAACTAATTATCCAAATTTCTTTGTTGGAGATACTCATTAGGTGTCTACTACATCATACACTATAAGCAGAGAGCATATGAGTAGTAATAAGGGAGCAGATCTCTTTCATGGAGTCTAAAGAGAAGGTTCTCCTGGTTCTCGATGTAAAGTATCCCAGTTATTATAAGAGCCTGTGAGGTACCTTTTTGTGTGCACTAGTTGTTTAGAATGTATGTTAATTTAATAGTGTTGAATGTTGATTAATACATTGTGTGGTGTGTTGGATGTTGTGGAGGTTATCCTGGAGGTTCTCCTGGAAGTTCTCCTGGTCCATTGGGAGCCTTTTTGTGTGCACCAGGTGTTTAGGTATTTATTGGTATTTATTGGTGTGGTATGTTGATCCTCTGGTGCCTTTTTGTGTGCACCAGGTATTTAGATGAATGGTGTGATGTTGATTTAGACACGGGTTTGTGTGATAATGATGATGGGGAGTTTGGGTATTGTATAAAAATGAAGTGCTGTATGATTGTATAGTCTTGAAAAACTACTAGCATAATTCCGAAAGAAAATGCAGAAAATCCTAGACATTCATCTATTTGAATGTATCTGCGAATATCAGTTTGAGTTTGATGCAATGTATATGTTCTAGGTGTACTTATAGTAAGCCCCAGTTACCGTGAGAACCTGTGAGGTATCCTTTTGTGTGCACCATTTGTTTAGAAAATGTATGGAATTGATAGTGTATAATGTAGATTTAGACAATGGTTTGTATGTTATGTGCTGTGTTGGAGGTTCTCCTGGTTCATTGGGTGACTGAGGTGCCTTTTTGTGTGCACCAGGTGTTTAGAATTATTTTCGTTGGGTGAGGTATCTTTTCGTGTGCACCAGGTGCTTAGAATTTATGGAATTTTATATTGTGGAATGTAGGTTTAGACATTGGGTATGTGATGGTATTTGTGTTGTATGTTCTCCCGAACCTCTTTATTGAGTGTCTTTTTTGTGTGCACCAGGTGTTTAGAAGTTTTTGTTGCTGTCGGAGGTACCTTTTTTGTGTGCGCGAGGTGTTTTAATTTTTTGTGTTGTATTTTAGACAGCATTTAGTAAATGATACTGTGCCGGGATAGCTGCTGCAGGGCGGAGGGTCTCAACGAGCCTGCAGATAAATCCGGTGGTATCTTGTGTCACTGACTTCAGATCTACTCTCCATGGTCAATCTTCTTCTTCTTCTATGGTAGCTGGCCTGCAGTGCATTTGCAGGGTCAGAGGGTAGCGTGAAAGAGTACAGCGTGGGAAGGTACCGTTTATCCCACCGCTGCCACCAATGTAATGGATTCCGGTCTGGTTACCACGGACATCCACTATGATCAAGTATTATGCCTCTCTCCAGAGGGGACACTGTACTGCTCGACAGTGACAACTGTGTTCAGGGTAACCAAATTACCCGGTATAGCAAGAGCCCATGGCTCAGACCAAAAATACAGCGTAGTACTTGTGTAAGTGGCTGTATTCTCAATGACAAAGCCCTGAGGGTACTTATTCCTTTAGGGAATTTGTGGCAACATGAGAATGAATGCAATGAGTATATGAAAAGTCTCTTCTTTTATAGGAGAGCTCAATGGAATTAATTAGCATATTAGATATAACAGTGATAGTACAGGAAGTAATCTGACCAATACAAGTGCACATATAAATAGTTAACCAATCATGCAATCAATAGGATTAAATAAATAAAGCGCCAAGTGGCTAAGGGCAGAGTCTTGTCTCCTACTGGCCAATCAGGCTGTCTATAACGCTCCAAGGCTCTATTTAGCTTGGGGTCCTAGTTACCGCAGATGTTAAGGTAGGTAGCTTCGGTTCCTGGCTTGTTGAGAAGTCCTAGCTAGTTTCGAAGTTGCTCAGCTATGGCAGCCATCTTAGACCGGCCCTGTGTCAGTATACCGGCCCTGCAGAAGTCACTACCGACCATGTAAAGGTCACTACCGTCCCGGTACCGGCCCTGTGTACTGTTCTACCATCACAGTATGGCTTTGCCGCCGGCACAGCATCATACCGATGGCTGTAGGTGCATTGCCAGCGCATAGAGTGGAGAAGTGGTGTAGCAAACTCCCTGTTTACTATGAACATTCACAAAAATATACCACAATATGCTTATTGACTATGCAACCCATTGTCAATATGTTGGAAATGTATTTAAGAATGCTGCATAAACAGTGTAAGTAAATCAACAAAACGTGCACTGTTCATGGTGTGGCTACCACAAAGCAATTGAAACCAAAATTCGCATCCATTTTAGCTTTCGCTGAATTTACGTAAACACTGTGGAGTTGGATAAAAACTGTTTGGGATATTTGAGTCGGTTCATTTTCATTGCATGCTGAGTAGCATGTAAATTCAACTATCATTAAAATTAACAAATTGTGTACAAATTTTGCACAAATAAAGGATTGAGTTCCTCAAATTACTTTTCGTCATTTTTTTATGCAATTTTCGCAGAAAGTTTTGTATCTGTTAATCAACCGTCTAACATTAATATTTCAACTATTGTGATTATTACCAATGTTGTGTAGAGATAGGTTGATTAAATAATATCCATGCAGGAGTAGTAATAATAAAAATCGTTTAAAAACCTTTACTCAGAAATATTGTAAGTCCTTAAACCTATACCAGCCTTGGGCGGCCACTGTACACCTGCTCATGATTATTTAAGCATGTTTTTGTCATGGTACACAATTTTTAAAGGCAAATAAAATAAATAAGAAAAAAATACTGCTGGATAAAGCCACGGAAACCAATAACAACTTTGACACACTGGGCTCCTTATGAATACTTGTCTTTGTCCGGTATATATAATTATTTTGTATGCATTACCAGTGTCGCTTATTCATTGTTATTATTGCTAAGGTACATTATGTTTTTTATTCATAAATTTTAATGCCTATGTTATTTATATGCATGTATCAAAGACGCTTGCTTAAATTATTGACGCGTATAATAAGAACCAACGACCTTTAATGAATAGGGAAGAGGTGGGAATATAAAGTAGTACTAACATTAATGAGCAGTATCCAATTACAGTATTGTACGGAAATGGCTCGAATATAACCAAGGCACTGCATAACTCTATCCTAAGAAAACAACTCCCAGATACGAGCCTACAGGAGGAATATCGAAAGCAACAGACACTGCTCTGTGTAGCTAACCATACAAAACTTGCGTACATAACATTTGTATCTTATCCTTTCTTTCACTAGCCACTTTTTATGCCACTAAGGCTATTGTGCTACTCGTTTACAATACCCTGTGCTAGCCCACCTACCGTTTGTATATATTATTGGGCTACCTGTAAACAAAGAATGTTATGTAACCTTTTGTATAAATACTGGCGGCTCCTGCCTCACAACTCAGAGTAGTTGGAGGAGTACAGACGAAAAATACAAGCTATACTACTCTCACACACACACACTCTCTTTTATTGCTTACATGAAAATAGCAATACTTGTTGCAATAAAAGAAGCTTTGCCATAAAGTACAAGCCTACAGAAGCAAGCAATCCAGCGCTTACGCCAGCATGCAGTCCAGCACTTGGGCCAGGGCTCAGGCCAGCACTCAGTCCAGCACCTAGGACAGCACTTGGGCAAACAAGCAGTCCAGCATGCATTCCAGCGATGCCAGCCGGCGCTACTAACTAGTAGTGCCTGCCTAGGCTACTGAACTGAGGCCTGCAGTCTAGTCGAGTACTGAGGGAGGAGCAGGTGCTTGTGACCAGGTGAATCACACCCACCGCTACAAAATCCCGCACAGTATTATTAAGTAAAATTGAATACTAAACGAAAAAGTAAAACCATTAATATTATTATTATCATTATCGCTATCGCTGTCGCTGCGATGTCGCTGTCGATGTCGCTGTCACTGTTGCTGTCGCTGATGGTATCGCTGTCGCTGTTGGTATTGCTGTGGGTATCGCTGTTGATGTCGCAACCGCTAGCGCTACCGTTACCGTTACCGTTATCGTTATTATTATTAATTATAACCCTTATTATTTTTGTTGAATAAGATTACTAGTAACTAATGTTAACATTTTTTTTGTTTTTATTTATTTTACTAAATGATCAGAATTTTTTTCATTGTTATTATTAATATTACTCGCAAGTGGATGATTAATAATACAAAAATAATAACAGTTACTAAAGAATAAAATAGCAATGCAGGAGGAGATGGTGTTTATTAATTATTGTTTTGATTGTTAATAAAACTAACAATTGTTTATTGCTGTTATGTATTATTAATATATTAATCCTTCTAATAATAAAGCCCCGGGTTTCAAGAAAATTGTTAAGCAACAACATCAGGCTGGCATAAGCAATGAGATAATGTTGGAATGTGAAAGGCAAGTACAGTTGATAGGTGAGTTGGTGGAGAAGCAATTAAAAGACCGAAAAAAGCTAGCAACTGTAGCAAAACAATGCTGTTTGGCGCACAGATATCAATACTTTATTCGCTGTAGCCACTGCTGGCCAATCAATAGGCTGCAGCATGTTGGAAAATAAACAAAATAAACCAAACATGACATGAAAGGCAGAAAAATATGGCCGGATATAACTTGGCATAACTGATGAGAGTGAGGTTATTATGGATAATATTGCTGCGATCTTCTACAAAAAATAAAAATTCAAGAGTGGTATAACCTAGAAAAGGTAATGACGATTCTGAATAAGTATTTTTTATTAATATTGATTCAGTAGTGCTGGAGTTTTAAGCTAACATGGCAAAAACCGACTTACATTTATATATTTGATTGCTCTCTTTGCCTTGAAAATCAATGACCATGACTGTATCATCATCCAAATACCCCACCTCCCTCACCCTTTCTGCTGCCAATACTATTTCAAGTACCACTCTAAAGGTTCAGTTGTACACTGCTTTTTTGGGGCTCAGAAAACATGGTTTCATGCAGTTAGCAGCCATGAAATGTTCTTGGGCGACTTCCCAATGCCCCCAACAAAGGAGGAATTGGGAAGTCGCCATTGGGAAGTCGCCATTGATAAGTCGCCATTGGGAAGTCGCCATTGGGAAGTTGCCATAGGGAAGTCACCTTCATTGGGAAGCTGGTTTTGGCTATCGAAAAACTGAAATTCTTACCACATTGTAGTGAAAAGACACTGTTCAGAATTAACGGACCCATAGACAGATAATTTTTTCAAAAAAAGAGACTTGCTTCTGTGCTCAATGCCCAAGTATCGACATGGCCCATCAAAGAAATGGAATGAAATTTAGAGCCTTGAAAGTAAATGGTATTGATGAAAATTTGATACAGATACTTGATGGTTTGTTTCAAGTGCACCAGAGAAACGAGAACAGCAAGAAAAAAGTTTAGTCCAGGTCACCAACACTTGTAGGCTGGAAAACCCTATCAAAATTCTTCAGCAGCACTGATTATTGTATTTCTGTAAATTTGTTGAGGAGGTCCTGCTTTTTGGTGCGAACCAGCCACTTCAACCAGTGGCAAGCTGATTAAGCTTTCCATATGCCACTGAAACAGTTTTAGCTATTTGCTTTTCATAACAATAGTATTTTGCTGCCTGAATCATTGAGGACAGATAAATACAAACTGTGGTACCTCACTCAGATAATGGTCGATGGAAAAGGTCTGTACCCACTCGGGAATTGAAAAAAGAAGTGCGGTTTTCTACCCACATCCTGGCTTATAGAGATATCGGAAGCGAAGGCTGAGTGCGTTAGTACTATTCTTTGAAGCTCCTGTTACTGATTGACAGTTCGTGTCATTGGGGCTGGATCATTGTCACTTTTCGATAACCTTCCAAGTTGACCTTTTTGTCCTTAAAAAAGTGATCAAGAAACACTGTGAAACAGAGTGCTACACTTAATGAACCTTTGCAATAGCATGCACCAACTCTCAGATCGTGAGTGGAGACTCTAAAAGAAATGTTCCAAGAGCGTCATATTGTGACATATAGTGACATGGGCAGATAAAGAGCCAAGTATCTACGTTTGAAGAAAAAACCCAGATTAGAGTATGCTGGATCAAGAAGTTTAAGACAAAGGTTGCTTCCATTCTTTTTTAGGGTTCTTTTAGTTAGTATTGGAAACTAGAAGTGTGTAAGGCATGCTGTTGTTTTCCATGTATTTTTATAAATAGACTATTTACCTACAGTGTTTGAGATTTTTTCCACACACATTAAGCAAGTTGAATGGCGTTAAAAAAGATCAAATTATACAAGGTGTTGGCGGCATCTGGTGGGCTGCTACTAGTTATCTGCAATCTAGGAAAATTCTATGAAAAAACAACTCCTCAAAATGCAAAGTTTGGAAGCGATAAATAAAGCCAATCACAAACTTATGAAGCCACCATTCACCATTGTTTAAACAATCAATAAAAACACATTGCAAGGGCTCTGAACAATAATGTTTATTTAAAATGACGAGCAAGTTTTTAGACACATCTCTATAAACCCGTATTCCAGAATATAAATGGGCAATTTAAATGCAGTTTTTCAGAATATGTTTCAACAACGTTTCATTGTTTCTCTGTTTATATATTCAGTCAGTGGCTGTGAGACAAAAGAGTGTCCCTCAGGAGGATTTCAAGGTAAAGACTGTCGGTGTTGGTGTGACAGTGGAAATAGAAATGATCCTGTCAAGGAATGTGATGGCACTTGTAAGAATACCTTTATACCTCATAATTAAAAGTGTCGTAAATCATTGGTTTTTTTTTTGGTGCTCTGGGCAAACGCAACTCCGAAAGTACTATCCATTTTTCAGTTTGTTATTTGCTGTTTCTACTTACTGAGTTCAGTTACATCGCTTTGATTTGGAATGAAAATAATATGGGAAAAATTCTTGTTTGAAGCTACTTTAACATCTAGGTTTATAACCGTACTGTTGGCCAGAACCTGTTTTTACACAGCTAGGGGGCAGCAACTTCTGTTTTGTGATGCCGATTTAGATTAAATTGAGCTAAAACCTCCAAAAAGTTGCTCCAAAAGCAGGTAAGGTTTAACAGCTCAGTTTTTGCCTCAGGAGCACACAATTCCAGAAGACTGTCGTAAACATGCTTGAAGACAGCTCAATGCCTCGGCTGCTTACAAAGTTGACTCTAACTCTTAAAGTAACTTTGATGGAGGGTTGGCTTGGGGTCGGTAGGATGTTTGGATAGAAATAGGAGTTGGGGAGTTGCATAAAAGGAGTTCTGCAACTGGTAAAACTAGTAGCTTTGATACGTGGGACAAAATTGTACTGCAACTCAAACTGTTGCTTCAAATGCCCTGTGCCAAATTAGAAGCCAGTCATATTCAACTAAACCAATAACGATTGACTATCTAGGCTTTCTTAATGTAAAAACTTAGTAGCCTTGCAAATTATCAGAATTTAACTATTCATTTCATTTTGAAGTTGAAGTAACTAAACTGGCAGTTCTTTCACACTTTCATACGCTTTTGCATAGATATCATAGAATATTATTCACCAATGGTTCATTAAGTTAAATTTAGGGCGTGACACTGCATATGAGTCTATAGAGATCGTGACAAGAAACTTGGGGCCAGCAGTAAACAGAAACCAATATCTCTAAATAAAAAAATAGAGAGTTTAATTCTTAAAAACTGGCCAGAGTTATATGAGCAAGAAGCTTCACTAACTAAATTGAGTTTATCGTTTTGAGCAGTCACACTGGTTTGGCCTTAGTTTCAATAAAAGTTATGTGTAAAAACAACTTAGAACAATTTTTTTAAACTTTCAACCATAATTTTTAAAAACCTTAAACTATTGGGGATCTCTGTAACAGCTAGGTAGAATCTGGCCACTTAAAGATTTTCTATTGCCATAAAATATATGGTTTTCAACTGCACCTCAAATGAGCATTGCGAAAATGAAGCGAAATAGTCCCCATATGCTAATGCAAGTTAAACTAGTTTATTATGGCTGGATGACGTTTTAGCTGCCACTCCTAGCCCAAAGGCAATAATATGTGATGATCTACACCAACGCTGCTCAGAGTGGGCAAAAGCTGGTCGCTGTACAAAGGGACTTCGTAAAGCCTTCATGAAGAGAACTTGCCCTGACAGCTGCAATCTTTGCGAAGGTTGGTACTTCTGAATGGGATTGAACTATTCAGCCAAGTATCAAAGTTTCTTATTTGGTATTTCGTCTAGTAAAAAATGCTTGAGGTGTTTTTCTAAACCAATCAAGAATTATTTTTAAACTGGACACAAAACTGTTGCGTTCTATATTTAAAGCCTTTGAGTTAGCTGTTGTGTTATTTGATCAGCATCTCCAGTCGGTGACGAACTAGTGACCACATATCCTGGGGAATGCATTGACACCGATGATAACTGTGCAGTGTGGGCTGAAGGGGGAGAGTGTAAGAGGAATCCATATTTTATGTTGACAGCCTGCAAGAAATCATGTGAAAACTGCAACAATGAGTCTCAAGCAGGTATTTTCACAAGCTCTGTTTTAAGCTCATTTTTATAACTATTACATATATATAAAACTGGGTTTTAGTACAACAAATAAGGAGTAAGAGAGTAAAACTGTACTCTTGTATTCTTATGACTTTCTCCATATTGGTATTTTCACAAACTTGGAATGAGTCTCAAGCAGGTAGCTTTACAAACTCTCAGTAAAACAATCAAAAAAATGTGAAGGTAAAAGTTTTTGATATTTAAACTTTGGTCTAGCTAGCAACAGTTTGAAGTGTTGCTTGAAGTAGATGATTGCAAGAGATTAGTTGATCAAACTAAATCAATAATACTTTGTTATAATTTACCATTAATTTGCCGGCTGTTATCACAAATTGTTAGCAGTATATATCTACAAAAGCATACAAGTAGACCAAGCAGGGAACAAGAAAGTAAAGCTTAATTCACATTTTAATACGCCTCTTTTTCGTATTGTTGTTCATACAATTTTTACAATGATGATCAAAGTTAGTAATTCGAAATGGTTACTTAAAGAATGGCTCCGGCCATTTCCATATTTATCTGATATGTCATTGATATGTCCTTATAAGGTGCTTCAAATACCAACTTTGTCAAAATTCAATTTATTTCTATGTTTTTTTTGACAACATTAATAACAAGCATGTTGTGAGTGTTGTCTCCCCTTCAAAATCTTTTGGGAAAACATATGACGTACGCAAGTGTTTTATCGACCGGCTAAACTTTTGTTTTTACTACTAGCCACAATGTGCCGCTACTAGTTATATCAATCAATGAGCCAGGTCACTTTTACTGCTATTTATCAACGATATACTATCGTTGCTGTTATGCTTCAGCGATTTTGGTGATCCAAACAAAAGTCTAGCGTTCGCTAAGTTCGCTAAAACACTTGCGTACGTCATAGGTTTTCCCAAAAGACTTTGAAGGGGAGACAACACTCACAACGTGCTTGTTATTAATGTTGCTAAGAAAACATAGAAAGAAATTGAATTTTGACAAAGTTGGTATTTGAAGCACCTCATACGGACAAATCAATGACATATCAGATAAATATAGAAATGGCCGGAGCCATTCTTTAAGTAAATCAGAGTAAACAAAATTTGTTTTATAACTTACTGTTCAATATTTGGAAGTATGTATCGTAGTGGATTTTACTGACTACTAACAGTGATCACTACTGCCCAGAGGTCCCCTGATGGTGGCTATCACAGGCATACTTCCATTGAACAAATATATTGCTCTATTTGAGTGAATAATGATAATAATTAATCACACCGGCACTTGGAACGTACTACTCCGATCCTGGGTAGCTACCCCAGGTCAGAACCAAAATGGCTGCCATAGCCTGAGAGACCAAACCTAGCTCCAGTACCTCCAGAGACCACTTCCTGGAGCTGGCTACCCTTAGATGTTGAAACACATTGATCAAAGGCTGGTAAAAGACCCCGGGACTATCAAAAGATATATTAACCTGTCACTGGCCAAGCTAGCCATGGACTCTGCCCCCTACTTTTGGGCTCCAGTGTACTTTAAACTATTTTATTATTGCCCCATTGGACAATAACTTTCACTATATATTATATTACTTCTTGCCATGCTTCCTGTGCATGATAAAACTTTTCATCAGTGCTTCCTGTAACTCTGCCTATAAAGGCACAGCGCTTTTCGTACTTAGCGGAAGGTAGTGGGACATAAGAATCGGCTACAGTATAAATCATACGAATTGATTGGCCAGGACTCAGAAAACCCCAAACAAGTCAAGTAATGAAGTGGTTGTGGATTTGGTTCTTATCAAATCATATCATCTTTAGCAAATTTATAATTTGCTGCTACGTCAACGATTGACTGTGATAAACTAAATTAGTTTTGGATTCATGTTCTCTACTATAAATGAGTATATTGATACATATATATAGTGAGTTTACAACTACCTCATTGTCAAAAGGCAGAGTTTTGAATGACTTACAGCTTGAAAACGTACAGGTAGGGTTAAATTCTCCAGTCCGATTCCTAGTTACTCCTTTGCCTATTCCTCTATCAAGGTCATTGGGTGAATGAGTAAAGTATGGACATACAAATAATATTAGATTTTCAAAGTTTTCGCAACTTTAGATTTTGTTATTGGAGCTTCGACAGGAGCAGATTCTTAAAACTGGGTCAAAAATCAATACTTCTAAACCAAAACTATTTGACATTAAAGGCTGGATCATCACTTTCTTTACTTCTTCTCGGCATTATCAGACAACTTTTGCTTCTTTTTCAGTCAGTTGCAAATTTTTGTTTCAATTTTCAAAATGTCTTGAGAGATGAAAATTAGATTAATTTTTTTTAACTTGAATCATGCATTCAATTTTCATTTGCGCACAGTTTCAGTTTCAATATCTAAGATAGACTACAGGTGATGCAGTTTTTCCCAAACTTTATAATCTTTTGCAGAAATAATACAACTTACTCAATAGTCCCTGCTCCAGTCACCACTCTAGTGGATTTTTATAATACTCACATCTGCGCAGATACTGAAAAATTAGTCTGGCATCACTAATAAAGCCATTGAATGGCTAAGATGACTAGAATAACAGTTACCAAACTGACCGACCCTGCATCAATAAGGTATCGACTCTGTATGAGTCAGTACAAACCCTGTGTGAGTCAGTACCGACCCTGTAGGAGCCATACCGGGCCGGCAGGAAATGACTCATTCTTGTTTGAGATCTGAAAAGGAACCTAAGAGGTGCAAAGGATCACATCCAGCAGATATCCACCCTTATAATTGGAGAATGCTGATGCGCGGAGCCTAGAAAGACTAATTTACCAACAGCAGGAAGTAGAAATGCCTAGGATTGGCCAGGCAACTTATGACTCCACCTACCACTTCTGGGTGCCACATATGTTTAACTTTATAAACTATAAATTATTCGTCTGTATGTATATCTGCCTGCTCATTCATTAGATTATGTCTTACTTTTGTATTATTGACCATTACCATGAATCATTTCCTGTGCTCCGAGTATGAATGGCAGAACTTTTGATATGAGAACCAGTTTGTGTTGGGACATGTACTTCATTGCATTCTTACGGAAGAATAAAGGCATATTTACTCTAAACCACTGAGTTATGCTTCTGAGCCAAGGGCTCTATACATGGTATGGAGTTGAGGATACTCCTTCACCTTTTATTTTGTATACCGACCTGTTGTTGCCTCTAGGTAAAAGGCAACTGGTGGCGGCACACTGTTGGATGCTACCGACTTCTCTGTGCTGGCCAACTAGAAGTTTGTTGGACCACAGACACTCAGCTGGTGGTTTTACACCCCCAACTTCCACTGCACCACTTCAAGTTGCTGCACCTTTTTCCAAACTGTATAGGATGTTTTTTTGTTTGCCGTTTCTCTAACAGAATTGTTTTGGTTTGAAATTCACTAACGATCAGTAAGTTTATGAATCTACTAAAGATCTTTCAAATATTTTCAATTGTTTTACAATTTCAGGGTTGTTTGCTGTCTCTGTATATGACTTGCTGCCACTGCTAAACTGAATTAATTCTTTTGTCCCATTCTTAGTCAAATTTTAATTTCTATAAGCATCCGCCCCTCCCATTCAACTACGCTAACTTTAAATCATTACTATCAACAATAAATGTGAAACAAAAGTTTAATTCATTGTTTATCAGTTAAAACTACATTTTTATCACTCAAGAGTTGCAAGTGCTTTTTAGAAAATTTATGCAAAACGCAAAAATTCAAAGAGAAATCCACATGCCACAAAGTTTGAATTGTTAAGAAAACTACTTAGACAAAAGCCATGCTTCATACCATGATCATTAAAGCTACTGGCGCCATTTTCACTCTTACACGGCCAAAGTTCATCACTAAATTCAGTAGCTATTTAATGATTAGGGGTGTCATTAGATAGATTCAAAAAGGTGTGTTGCGTAAACGCATAACTTTCGTGTTTTACTAATGTTGCCGGAAACAGTACCGATAACAGTCGTTCTAGTCACGATAACAATCGGTAAGAAATAGATAAGACTCGAAACTTTAAAAAAAATTGGTAGCATCTTGATTAAAACTGTGTAGTACCCACTGTAAATGAGTCTAAAAATGTCTAAAAATAAGTTTTAACAGTCAGGTGGGTCAGTTAGTGGTGAGACACAAATCACTTCCTGTGGACACTCACCACAAACTCTAAATAACCTCATAAATCCCTACCAGCGATTGCACAACATGTAATCGTTTTTGATTAGGTCACTTTTTGTTTACAGAATGTCGTGATGCCAATTCCGAGTGTTCATCGTATGCCAATTTATGTGACCATCCAGGATTCAAAGATTATCTTGAGGTCAACTGCAAGAAAACCTGTACAGACTGCGTTCCTCTTGCTCTGGTGCGTATTGCATTAGTTTTGTAAAACACTTCAGAGTCACACTAATAGATACGGGTTGAAACGAGTTACAAACATTACTAAAGCTCTAGCTGCTGCATACAGAAAGTTTCTATTGCTACTCATACAACATTGATTGAATTTAATTGATTAACAATCATTCTTTTCGAAAACTAAATGTCCGTTATTAGGATGAGGAAATGACTGAGGCCCCACCACCTGCAAAGTCTATGGGTCGATGCGTTGATAGATGGACAAGCGAAAAGTGCAGCAAAAGAGAACAACGTGAAAGATGCAGGTGGAATACAGTTGTCATTTACAACTGCAAGAAGTCTTGTTACCTGTGTTAAATTATCTAGAAGCTGGCAGCCAGTTGATCAGTTGCCAAGACTTTATTTCGCTGAAGCTTTATATATAGTATTTTGATAGCTCCCTAGGAACAAATGCTATTTCATATGCTTGCTTGCACACATTTATAGCCTTTGCTCCCACACATATTTACTTACTATTAGCATCATAACTCGCCTTTTAAGCTTCCGCTTGGAAAAGCCGTACTGCTTTTTTCACTGATTTAGCTGAACATTTAATCAATATTTTAGCCCTTCAATTATATGATCCTACCTTGACTAGCTAGATCAATAAATACAGTTTGCTGCTATAACTTGATTATTTAATTCTATAGATATAAACAGCTTCCATCACTTTACCTGTAGAGTTGGTTCATTCTGTGTAATATAAAACGCTGCTGCAGGTGCTTTAACACTGATCTCTTCAAGTGGCCATATTGAGCAGAGTTTGAAAATCTCTAGAAAATTGCAGAATGAAATATTTAAGTTAGTTGACGTCATCAAAATCAGAGTGCTGATTTCTCGATCAATTTGCTATTATTGCCTGAGTTTCTTTGTTAAATGTACGTTTGTGAGTTTCAAAGAATATAATCTGAGCAACTTCTATGGTGATATAGGTTCCGTGAATTATAACTGTTTGGAACGAGAGAGCTTTGGTAGAGACAAAAACAAGGGTACCAGTGCTTGTTGTTAATAGGAAATTTGTGTGAAAGTTATAGTTACTTCAGGTAACCAAATTCATCAATGTGGGTAACACCTTCAAGTGCAGGAACAATTGTAAAAATAAATCACCTTCTGTAAAGACGCATATACATGTGTTCAATATATACAAAAGTAGGATATCAAAATTGATGAACAACCAATGGTATTGTCCGTTTCATTGGCTCAAGCTCTACTTCAAATTTGACTGTCTGAAAAAATTCTCTTGTCAACCTCGAAATGCAAACTAATGTAGTGAACCTACTATCACACTATTTGCCTCAATCGTAGATATGTGTAGTGAAGTAATATACTACATACAACTCATACAGAGGTATATATGTAGTGAAGTAATATTGTAGTGGATTTTGGGGGCTGAAACCCACTAACTGAGGTCGGTAGCTTGCTGCCACCAGTTGTTATCTTTCACCTGCTACAACAGCAGGGTCGGTATGCCACCGAGATAGAGTCTGCACTCTACAACCGAACAGAGCCCTCGGCTCAAACGCATTACTACAGTGCTTTCGAGTAATATGCCATTTATTCACTCAGAATAAATACGAGTCTAGTCAAAAGGTACAAACAATACAATGCACTAAAACTAACCAAAGAATAGTGGTAAGTGTTCTGCCTTTTATAGGCGTTTCACAGGAAGTGACAGGAAGTGAGCTTTGTCACTTCCAATCACAAGGCAACAATACTTGATTCAACCAATACAAAAGCTTATAATAATAACAACGAATCATAATGCTAAGATATATATGGTCCCATAGAATAGAGGAGGGATTATAATGCAATTGTCCAATCCCTGGCTTGTCTACTTCCTGTCCAGCCTTTGTATCTGCTCCTCCTCTGGTTTAGGGGTAGTTAACTCCTGGATCCATCCTCTGGAGGCTTTTAGGATAGTTTAGGGTCCTCAGGCTAGGGTGATTCACTTCCTGCCGATTCGGGGAGGTCGGCATAGCCCTATACAGGGTCGGTATAGTCCTACCATGCAGGGTCGGTCAGTTCGGTGCTGACCGATATGATTGCTTATGAGCCTAGTCGTTAGTAGGCTTGATTATGATAGGGTGCGCAGGAGTGTATGTTATAAAAATCCACAACACACCTCTCTCCATTAAAGACATTCTCTTGTCTTTAATAACACATATTCAGAACAAGAGAATAAGCAGCTGGGAGTAGCGTCCGTACTCAGATTAATATATTTATTTGTGAAACCTTCGTCACAAAATAGAATAAAATACAGAGGGGGTCTATGGAGACTGAATCCATAGAACGGCTATATATGCGAATAACAATATATATATATACACAAGAGAATACATAGTCTCTTTAAAACAAATCGCCACGCAAGTTGGTGGCGTGGGTGCGTAGCCGTACCACTTCCTCGGTTACTGCCCGAGCCTCCGCCTTGGCTAGTATAGTGTCCTCAGCAGTGAGGAGTTGTCCTACGATCATCCGTCGTAGCTCTTGCAGAGTTCGCCCTAGGCTAACCACATGTTCGTCAATGGCTTCCGCCAACCTATTACTGTGATGTGAGAACATCAGCGTGGGCCTGGGTACCACGGGCTCCACTTGGAGTTCTGGCTGTTCCACGACCTTGGTCGGTGGAGCAGGTGGCGCTGTCTGGGCGCACCTATTTCCCATCTTGGGTATTTTGTAAGCCTGCAGCGGCAGGGGTGTTTCTGGCTGAGCGTTGGAGGTGCTGGCTGCCTCCTCTGGCGAGCGACCTCGCTTAACTGTTTTGCCTTGTTGCGTAGGTCGGCATTTCCTGAACTTCGCCGGATCTTTCCACTGTACGAATTGACAAAACCTGTTGTAGCTGGCCCTGTCTACGGTATAGACAATACCGGCTTTTCTGTAGTGTATAGGGTCGCCAGGTGCGTCGTACTTGGCCTGGTGGGAGTAGACGGTGTCTCTACTCTCGCTCCCGTAGCGACAGCGGCAGTAATGCCGTAGGTAGTGCTGAGTTATGTGCACTCTAAGCTGTCGGGAGTTGCGTGCCCCAAAGTGGCACTTCGGGCACTCATAGTCAATGGCACTCCCCATTAGTGAGTTGATTTGATCGTCCGTTGCTTTTGTTACCCATCGTAACATACGCCAACGCGTCGGGTTTCTTTTCCCATCTTGGGTGTAAGAAGTTGTTGGCTCGTCGTCCAATGTGAGCATTTCTCCTGGTAGCTCTCCCTCCTCTAAGTTGGTAGGGGGTGTAACCTGTACCAGTCGTACCGTTAACTTCGGCTGGGTCTCTGAGCGAGAGTCAGCATCTGCAACATCAATATGTTCATCAATACATGATTTATGCACTGAGATTGATACATCGCAGGGGGAAGCAAGGGGGACTGGTTGTGGGGTTGATGCCCTTACAACGTCCTTGAGAGTCGTTGGGTGACCGCCCAACGAAGCTATCGAAGGAACCACGCCTTCTAGTGGAGGGTACCGAAGCCTTCGGTTCTCCTGTCTCGTTTTTGAGAGACCTTTTCTGCCACCACCGGTCGGTGTGGTAGGCACAGGCAGCGCAAGGGTGTTCCCCACCCTTTCAGTATACTTAGCGCCTGCCTTCTGTGCAGTGGCACCTCCCTCATCTCTTTGAGGGGGCCGCGAAGGGTTTTGCATGCCTTCGGCAAGTTTCTTGGACTTGCTGCTTACTACAGGGTGACCCTGGGTCGGCCTAGAGTGCTGCCGAGTCGGTATCAGCGACTGCCGAGCCGGCATAGAGTTACCTTGTCTAACAATAAACTTTTTGTTACAAGACTTCACTACTACTACCGGTTTAGCGGCCAAAACTACCTCCGCTTCTACTGGGGAAGTTAACCTGTCAGTGTTACTTGACAGGGGCCCTTTGGTTTGGGGCTGAAATATTTTGGGGCTGCCACAACGTAGCGCCAAAGGATCAGTTCTAGAACTATTCTCGAAAATCCATTTCGCCATTTGAGATTCAAAGAACTCACCATCCTTTCTAGCAGGCGACGTGTCTGCGGCTTCCTTCTTAGTTGCTGGTTGCAGCAACTCTGCTGTTGGCATAGCTAACAGGTCTTCCTCTGTCTGTGTAGCTGGTGGCTTGTATTCAGCTAGCCCTGCTTCAAGTAATAGATGCTCATCATCTTCCTCCAAATCCAGGAAATGTGAGCTAGCTTCCGTCATTCTGCTGAGTGGGAGTGATACTTCAGGTGGTCTGCTGTTGTCACTGTCGTTTGAAAGAATGAGCAATTTGTTTTTGCTAAACTTTCTCTCATCTGTGTGACTCATTCTGTCTGCAGTCACAGGAAGTGCAACTGGAGTGCAGGTACTAGGAGCAATTTTTGCTGTCTCCTTGTGGCTGTCAGACTTGCTGCACAGCTGGGGCTTACAGGTATTAAGAGAGAGGGCTCGTGGAGGTTCCTCTGACACCAAACACGACCTTTCTAGTGTGAGCGGTTTGGCAGATACAGCCATTTGAAAGTCTTTCCCAAACTTTCCATCTACCGCATCACAGGTGACCTCTCCTCTCCTTCCTGTGGCTTGCCCAAAATAGCATCCTGCCTCGCTTGTTATTGCTTCCTGTTGATTGCAGGGCTTTCTCCACTGCTCTTGACCGCTGGGGATTCCCTTAGCCGCAAGGGGTGTAGCCAACAGGGGCGCGGGGGTAAATTTCACCGTTTTGCCTGTAACTTCCTTAGTTATGGTCGGATTCGGCTGAAACTTGTTGGAGGGGTACTCCTCCCCTCTCTCCAGAGTATGGGTGGGCGTCCTTGCAGTTCGTCCTGCTAGGAGCGTTTCTGTAGGGGGAAATCCATCCCTACAAAGGGGAAACAGCGCGTTTTTATCCCCAAAACGGCTGGCTTTTGCTGAACCTGCGTCTAGCAATCTGACGCTGTCTTTCAACAGCTGCCCATGCTTATCTGTGCATGGAAGTTCATGGCCATCAATAATGATGGTAGAGTCTGCGAACCGCATCATGCACTCATGTGCGGTGAGGAACGGCATTCCCACAATAGCGTCCTCGTGTATATCGCTGATGACGAAGTTGACATCTGTCTGTAAACGACGGAGCTGCAGTGACACTTGTATAGTACCATAGAACTGGATTTTTGAGCCGTCTGCCATTAGACCGTGTGGCTCACTATCTTGTAGGGTGTCCTGTACCCACTGTGGTAGTCTACGGAACGCATGCCGTGACAAGAGGTTTGTGGTGCACCCCGTATCTACAAGAATGGACATCAACCGTCCATCCATCTTGCCGGACAGAAAGTAACTGGCCGTGTACGGGCGCTTCAGATTAGCTCTGGCAATCTCCGTTGCCTGTCTTGGAGGAGGTTCATTCGCAGGGGCGTAGCCCGCTTGCTGACCTCTAGTGGGGGGTTTACGGCTGGCCCTGTTGCAGCTAGACGCCGTCTGGTCTACTGCGGCCGGTATCCGTTTCCCTTTCTCCGTGGCTGGCTAGCTATTGCTGCCCAAGATTTATGCGTACAGTCTCTCTGCACGTGTCCAACCTCACCGCAACCCCAACAGCGCAGTGTGGGCGTTGCTTCCAGAGGTGGAGTGGTAGTTGGGGATTTGTCTTCCCTTAGCGATTTAATCTCCTTCGCCAGCGCTTGTATAGTCTCCATAACTAATTGGAGAGGGTTCTGCTCAGTGCTACTGACTTGCTGAACCGGTGAGTTAGGTGGAGCTGGAGTGGAGGGTGACAGAGGGGTCACACCTCCGTACTCATCCTCTGAGTCCGTCTCGTCTCCTACCGCTCGCACATGAGTAGAGCGCTCATCATTTGCGGTTTTTATTTGCAGGTACTCATTGCCTGCTCTCACCGCCTCTGCCAGATCTGCTGGTTGTATAGCCAACAGGTGCCTTTGCAGGTAGGCATTACCAATTGTGGAGCTAAAAGTGTCCAGTGTTATGCGTCGCACCGCTCTAGGTGGGAGGTCTTCGTATGCCAAACGAATCAGACGCTCCACCTCGTAGGCGTGCTCTTGCAGCGGGGTCTTGTAGGACCTACGGAGGTTAGTCAGCTTTGACATCGCCTCTCTGGGAGTAACACCAAAACGTGCTCGTAACGCTGTGAATATCCCATCTACGTGCGGAGGCTTTCCACACTCTAGTGCACTGCCCCTCAAAGATGCACGCAAGTGCAGCATGGCAGTTTGTTCCGTCCACTCATTTACTTCGGCCACCTCAGTGAAGCGTGCGATAAAATACTCAATGTCGCCTTCACCTTCGTATCTGGGTGCCTTGAACCTAGGTTGTGTGTTAGCATTGCCTGGTCGCATGACAGCTTGCAAAGCTTCAGTCAGACGATCCATAGCGTTCATCTCAGGGTTGACAGCAGGAGCTCTTCCCGCACTACGTGCTCTGTTGGCCGCCATTGTTTCGACTAGAGGAACGATCAACTCGATAGTCTACAAGTGGGGTTGTAACACAGATGGCTGCGCCGGTCTTAGCGGTCGCAGGGTTAGTAGTGAACGATGCAGGGTCTGTATAGATAATATACAGGGTCGGTATTAGACAGTGCAGAGTCGGTAGTGACTGATGCAGGGTCGGTACCAAGAGTATGCAGGGTCGGTCTGTCAATAAATTGTCCGTGTAGTCTCAAAATATGATGTGTGTGAATTCGCAAGACGGAGTCTAGGCTCGACGTCGATTGCTGTGGCAGAACTGTTGCAGGCGGAAGAGAGTCAACGCCTTTCGCAAGGTTATATTGCTCACGTGGTAGGGGAGCACTGCTGCAGTCGGAAGAGAGTCAACGACTTTCGCAGGAGTGTCCGTGTAATCTCAAAATATTACGTGTATGAATTCGCAGGACGGAGTCTAGGCTCGACGTCGATTGCTGTGGCAGAACTGTTGCAGGCGGAAGAGAGTCAACGCCTTTCGCAAGGTTATATTGCTCACGTGGTAGGGGAGCACTGCTGCAGTCGGAAGAGAGTCAACGACTTTCGCAGGAGTGTCCGTTTTGTCCTGTACAGTGAATACAGGATCGGGATGGCTGGTTCTGTTTAGAGCAGAGCCAGGGTAAGCGTAGCTGAGTAGGGTGTGCAGTAGATCCCACCGCTGCCACCAATGTAGTGGATTTTGGGGGCTGAAACCCACTAACTGAGGTCGGTAGCTTGCTGCCACCAGTTGTTATCTTTCACCTGCTACAACAGCAGGGTCGGTATGCCACCGAGATAGAGTCTGCACTCTACAACCGAACAGAGCCCTCGGCTCAAACGCATTACTACAGTGCTTTCGAGTAATATGCCATTTATTCACTCAGAATAAATACGAGTCTAGTCAAAAGGTACAAACAATACAATGCACTAAAACTAACCAAAGAATAGTGGTAAGTGTTCTGCCTTTTATAGGCGTTTCACAGGAAGTGACAGGAAGTGAGCTTTGTCACTTCCAATCACAAGGCAACAATACTTGATTCAACCAATACAAAAGCTTATAATAATAACAACGAATCATAATGCTAAGATATATATGGTCCCATAGAATAGAGGAGGGATTATAATGCAATTGTCCAATCCCTGGCTTGTCTACTTCCTGTCCAGCCTTTGTATCTGCTCCTCCTCTGGTTTAGGGGTAGTTAACTCCTGGATCCATCCTCTGGAGGCTTTTAGGATAGTTTAGGGTCCTCAGGCTAGGGTGATTCACTTCCTGCCGATTCGGGGAGGTCGGCATAGCCCTATACAGGGTCGGTATAGTCCTACCATGCAGGGTCGGTCAGTTCGGTGCTGACCGATATGATTGCTTATGAGCCTAGTCGTTAGTAGGCTTGATTATGATAGGGTGCGCAGGAGTGTATGTTATAAAAATCCACAACAATATACTACATATAACTCATACAGAGGTATATGTGTAGTGAAGTAATATACTACATACAACTCATACAGAGATATATGTGTAGTGAAGTAATATACTACATACAACTCATACAGAGGTATATTTGTAGTGAAGTAATATACTACATACAACTCATACAGAGTTATATGTATAGTGAAGTAATATACTACATACAACTCATACAGAGGTATATGCGTAGTGAAGTAATATACTACATACAACTCATACAGAGGTATATGTGTAGTGAAGTAATATACTACATACAACTCATACAGAGATATATGTGTAGTGAAGTAATGTACTACATACAACTCATACAGAGGTATATGTGTAGTGAAGTAATGTACTACATACAACTCATACAGAGGTATATGTGTAGTGAAGTAATATACTACATACAACTCATACAGAGGTATATGTGTAGTGAAGTAATATACTACATACAACTCATACAGAGGTATATGTGTAGTGAAGTAATATACTACATACAACTCATACAGAGGTATATGTGTAGTGAAGTAATATACTACATACAACTCATATAGAGGTATATGCGTAGTGAAGTAATATACTACATACAACTCATACAGAGGTATATATGTAGTGAAGTAATATACTACATACAACTCATACAGAGGTATATGTGTAGTGAAGTAATATACTACATACAACTCATACAGAGGTATATGTGTAGTGAAGTAATAAACTACATACAACTCATACAGAGGTATATATGTAGTGAAGTAATATACTACATACAACTCATACAGAGGTATATGTGTAGTGAAGTAATATACTACATACAACTCATACAGAGTTATATGTGTAGTGAAGTAATATACTACATACAACTCATACAGAGTTATATGTGTAGTGAAGTAATATACTACACACAACTCATATAGAGGTATATATGTAGTGGAGTAATATACTACATACAACTCATACAGAGGTATATGTGTAGTGAAGTAATATACTACATACAACTCATACAGAGGTATATGTATAGTGAAGTAATATACTACATACAACTCATACAGAGGTATATGTATAGTGAAGTAATATACTACATACAACTCATACAGAGGTATATGTGTAGTGAAGTAATATACTACATACAACTCATACAGAGGTATATGTGTAGTGAAGTAATATACTACATACAACTCATACAGAGATATATGTGTAGTGAAGTAATATACTACATACAACTCATACAGAGGTATATGTATAGTGAAGTAATATACTACATACAACTCATACAGAGTTATATGTGTAGTGAAGTAATATACTACATACAACTCATACAGAGGTATATGTGTAGTGAAGTAATATACTACATACAACTCATACATAAATACTTATGTTTGACCATCAAATAACAAATGAACCATAGATACCCACCCCTACACTAAACAGTCCATCATTATGATATTGTATAACAGTATATAATACAGTTACAATCTACATACACTACATCTAGAAAAGGAAGATACCAATGGACCACATGTGTAACCTCTCACTACTTCTATAGTATCTAATTGATAGACATAACAGCCATCATCTACTCTACATCCATTTCTCATCAACACACGCATACATTCTGTCACTGGGTGACAGTACATCTCTGAATGTTCACCTCCACATGGTTGGTTGGGACAAAGTGATTGTGCCTTTAGTTTGTAGTGCTTTTTGCTGCTACTTGGCCACAACTGCTAATCTGCTTGTCTATCTGTGAACCTGCGACTCCCTATATAGGGCGCCAACAAGACTAGTCTTGAAGTTTGAGCTTTATTGCAAGGAATAAAACTGAGCTCTCTGGCTCAGTCTCTTATATTTATACAAAAATAGAACCAATCAGATTACATGATAACAATGAAACATATAGCAAGTCACTTAAGCATAGCGCTTATTCACTGTCTTATTGGTCCTTGACGAGAACAGGGGCGAGCTCCTGTCTGACCTTTGACCCCTAATACCATTTCTTAAATTGTCCATAATTGTCTTCTCTTGATACCGTTTAGGGGGAGACAACTTGTAATCTTTTGTGTAATTCTCCACTAGTAATTATTGTCAGCTACAACTAGCTCAACTGGTGCCAGGTGAGCTTGACTCGCCAGCAAACTCCCCCACAAGTTTATAAATGATGTAATACAAACCAATAGTTATACAATACAAGCAAGGAAGTTGAGACCTAGGACTGTGTTACGTCAAGGAATCTTTACTGAACTCAGTCTATCACCAGCCGACCAATAAGAATCTTTAACACAACGCAACAACAAAAACTCTTCCATTCATAAGCAATTACTATTACTAAAGTCAGCTCATTAAAGAGTCAACTCTCCGCACACATTTGTTAAATAAACACTCATGCTATAAACTATAAATGGATAATCATTTTCTAGTTAACACATAAAACTGATGTGCATAAACTAACATCAGTTTTATGTGCTAAAATAAAAATTGATCTCTTCTAGATGTTGAATCTCTTCCTAAAAACCTCCACCAAACTTTAATATTACATATTTATGAATGAAAAACTAGACTTTAAGATGACTCGGGTGGACATTGTTATCTGTTGACACATAGCCTTAGTTTGTTCGACATAGTAATTTCTGTACCGCATCACACGTTTAATTTGCATTTACCTCAGCAATTGGCTTTCTGAACCAATAAAACAAACTAAATTATTGGCTTTGTGTCTAAAAAATCACTTCATCAATACCCTCAAACCCGGTGGTTACAATGTGAAACAACAAGTTTAATAAATCTCTCCTTTTATTCCCAGGCCACAAAAGAGCTATGAGCTACACTCGAAAATGGATTTTTACCACAGTACAAAGTTTGTACTCTAATGACTAACATACTTTCGTACTGTAATGACTGACATACCTTTGCAATGTTGTGACTAACATACCTTTTTACAGTAATGACCAACTTACCTTTCTGCAGTAATGACTAACTTACCTTTTGTACTGTAATGACTAACATACCTTTGTACTGTAGTGACAAACCAGCCTTTGTACAGTAATGACTAGCATACCTTTGTACAGCAATGACTAAAACACCTTTGTACAGTAATGACTGACAAACCTTTATACAGTAATGACTAACATACCTATGTAATGTAGTGACTAACATGCCTTTGTACAGTAATGATTAACAAACGTTTGTACCGTAGTGACTAACATACCTTTGTGCTGTAATTGTACTGTTATGCTGAGAGCTTTCTTTAACTACGCTAGCTAAATAGCTTAGCCATTGTGAAGCTTTTTAATGCTTATAGCATGATGAGCAAAACTATTGGATCACTTTCTGTTGCCAGTTCAAACATGCTGGTTCTTGGGATAAACCATCTCACTATCAACAACATTGTCTGATTAATCTACATCCTATATGGTGGCAGCAAGAGGAAAGGTAATACCCATTGGATAGACAGTGGTTTCAGGAACAATGTTTGGATAATACTTGTGACACACTGATCTAACATTCTGAATAATGGGTGATGAGGATGATCAGGCTCCATCAGCACCAATCCAGTTCAGGGCTCCACCACCAAGAATAGATCCACCGGGTAACTTTGACTTCTCTGATCCTGGTAAGTGGACTAGATGGAGAGCCAGATGGATGAGGTATAGAGATTCCAGTAGAATAAATGAACATCTTGATAGAGAGCAGATAACCACTCTTGAATATTCTCTTAGAGAACAGGCTGAAGATTTTATTCTATCTAGAGGCATTCCCGAAGACACCGATTACAATATGTTGAGAGCATTTGATGACTATTTTGGTGTTCGAACCAACATCATCACATTAGCCAATGCAGTCCAAATCAGCAGAAGGTATGAAGCCTCTAAACAGGTAAAGAATATTGTACGTCCTACTACAGGTACGGTGGAGAGTGTGAGATCAGATCACAGCAAACCAAAACCCAAAAGTAGCCAAAACAAGCCAAAGTCAACACCTGACTGCAAACAACCTAACTGCAGCAGATGTGGAGGGTCGACAACTCACCAAAAACAAAAAGCTGGGACATTGGGAGAAAGTCTGTCACAGCAAATCGGTTCAAGTAAATGAAGCAGCAGAGAGTGATAGTAATGCAGTATTCCTCGGTGAAATAAACTCTCGGTCACAGAAGGAGAGCAAAACTACACGTCAGATTTGGAGATAAACCAGAATGCACAGCTCATTTCAAACTTGATTGCGGTGCAGAAATGACAGTATGTAGTATGTTGACGTATGGAGACAAGCAGAGCATACGACGACCGTCAGATAAGAAACTGTTCGGTCCAGGTGGTATACCTTTACCTGTCAGAGGTCTAGCCAAAGCAGAGTTTAGAGTTGACAATCAGACTATACATGAGAAAATCTACATAGTAGACAAGCAGAGCACAAAGCTATTGAGTAAACGCGCATGTGTATCTCTTGGTCTCATACAATGTAACACCAGATTTGTGCATAACATTGATACTAATGAAGATAAATCTGTCAAGTTTCATCATGTATTTTCTGATATATTTTCAGGTTTAGGCAAAGTCAATGTCACTGAGCCATACAGAATCCAGCTTAGGGAGGAAGTGAAACCCACCGTGTTACAAATGCCGTACGAGGTGTCACAGCCGTGACTATCGAAAGTCAAGAAGCAGCTCGATGATACGGAGAGTATGGGTATTATATCTAAAGTGACTGTTCCTACTGTCTGGTGTTATGAGCGATGCTTCAAACCAGAGACTAGGCAGTGTGTTATTTCTAGTGCAACTAGATGGATCACGCAGACTTATCACTTCCAAGTCAAGAAGTCTAACTGATACTGAATCAAGATGGTCACCTACTGAGCTAGAAGCTTTGGGATAGCATGGGAAGGCTCTAAGTTTGAAATGTACATCTTAGAACATACAGATGTGACAATCGAAACAGACCACAAACCTCTAGTGCCTATCTTCAACTCAAAAGCCGTGAAGGACCTAACCGCCAGAATCCAGAGACAACGACTCCGAACACTCAAGTACTCATTCACTGTACAACATATACCTGGTAAACGCAACAACATTGCTGGCTCACTCTCCAGACAACCCCTATCAAAGCCAAATGCTGAGGACAAACAACTCGCTGGAGAGACAGAAATCACCACTGTATCCAGAATCACGTCACTCCCTGTTAGTGAACAATGACTTCACGACCTTAGGATGAAACAAGCTGAGGACACAACTCTTCGACAAGTGATCCACTTTGTCAACTATGGATGGCCCGATTATCTCTCAGACGTCGAGACAAATCTCAAACCATTTTGGCAGGGTAAAGCCGACTCTACTCTCATCAACGACCTACTACTGTACAACCAGAGAATAGTGATACCGATCAGCGAAAGAAGTGACATTCTAAAACGTGTACACACTGGCCATCTAGGAATTCACAAGTGCTGAGAAAGAGCTCGCCAATCTGTGTGGTGGCCTGAGCTATCGCAAGATGTAGCCAAAATGGCGAAAAACTGCAGAACCTGCCAGCAACATCAACCGGAACGCCCTGAGCCTTTTAAACCAACCATGCTTCCAGACAGACCGTGGCAACGCGCCGCCACAGATCTATTTCATTTCAAGAATAATGACTACCTACTCGTAGCGGACTATTACTTTGGATACATCGAACTCTCTCGTCTCGCCAGTATGACAAGTGCTGCTGTGGTCAATTCTCTGAAATCCATATTCGCCAGACATGGAATACCTGAAACTATGACGTCAGATAGCAGACCTTGTTATTCTAGCCAGGAATACAGGAGATTCGTCACTGATTACTGCTTTGAGAGCGTAACCAGCTCTCCCCGATACCAGCAGGCTAACGGTGAAGCAGAGAAAAGTGTACAAGCAGTCACAAACCTCATCAAGAAAGCTGCTGATCTCTACCTTGATTTACTCTCCTACCACAACACACCAACACAGAACGGATTCTCTTCAGCTGAGATGCTTATGGGCGGACGACTCCGGACTGATCGACCTGCAGATCCTAGTACTCTCAGACCCTACACACCAGACCACAACCTCATAGCTGCAAAATAACACGAACTCAAAATGAAACACTCATATGACAGCCGTCACAACACTAAAGAGCTGCCTCGGCTCAATGAAGGCGATTTAGTATACATACATTGACCTTGACAAATCTGGTACAGTTACCGAAAACCTGCTCGGCAGTGCACATGTAGTCGCTACCGACAGTGGGAATGTACGCAGAAACAGATGCTCACTAAATGCTGTGCCAGTCACTACCACGAGTCCTCAATCACCAGAACTCAGGCGGCCACCTGATGAAACACCCGCTCTGAGACCGACATTGGGAACTCCGACTGGTACATCAAATGGCGCACGTAGAACGTCCTGTCGGGTTTCATATCGTCCTGAACGCCTGGGTTATAAACGGTTAGATGGTTAAAAACAAAATTGACACGGCTTGTAACTTTTTTGAAGTCATAATAATTCAATTTTACCTTTTTTTCGGAAAAAGGGAAATGTACTGTTAAGCTGAGAGCTTTCTTTAACTACGCTAACTAAATAGCTTAGCCCTTGTGAAGCTTTTTCCTGATTATGGCATGATAAGTAAAACTCTTGGATCTCTCTCTGTTACTGGTTCAAACATGCTGGTTCAAGGGATAAACTAACTCTCCATCAAAAACATTGTCTGATTAATCTGCATCCTATAACAACGGCTAACATATCTTTGTACTGTAATGACTAACATACCTTTGTACTTGATGACTAACAAACATTTGTACAGTAATGACTAACATACCTTTGTACCGTAATGATTAACATACCTTTGTACAGTAATGACTAACATACCTTTGTACAGTAATGACTAACATACCTTTGTACAGTAATGACTAACGTACCTTTGTACTGTAACGGCTAACGTACCTTTGTACTGTAATGGCTAACATACCTTTGTACAGTAATGACTAACATACCTTTGTACAGCAATGACTAACATACCTTTGCACAGTTATGACTAACATACTTTTGTACTGTAGTAACTAGTTTAATGACAACATTTATTGTCATAAACTC